>CM038145.1:2381127-2941802 GCA_021437245.1 Aegilops speltoides | reverse complement strand
TAATTCACACAACACGATCTAGTCGTGGAGCACGAATTAGCAGCAATTTCTCAAGGAATCATGAGAATAAGGGTAACAAGAGCTCTCCAATCTCAGGAGGAGTCTATGTCTTTGGTCTTTGATAGAAATGGCAAAAGTCCACAACGCGGGGAAGAGCTAGCCTATTTATAATAGGGACAACCCCCGTGGATAGGTGTGAAACAGGACTAGCTTCTGGAACTAGCTTAGGTGTGAAAGGGAGCCAGCTTTGTTTGACTAAATGGCTTCAAGACTTAATGAGGTAGCTTCTGGAATACTCTCATTGGAGGTGGTTGGAAGTTCCCGACCAAACATTGTTCACTGGAGTCGAACAATGTTTCCTTTAGCAGTGAACTCGAGTTCTGGGAACCTTTCTCAAGTTGGAATATGCAAACTCGTACAAAACATTGTTTCGTCAGAATCAGAACAATGTTTCTTCAGCAGACAACTCATTCTTCATGAATTCCTAACTTTGTTCCTTCATCATAAAAGATTGTTTTGTACGTACTGAAATGTGTTTGGCCTTCTTCGATATCGCACCCGAGTTCAACCAACAACAAAGGAGGTGAAGTCACAACCATGTTTTTAAGGTCAAATGATGTACTTAAGTTAGCGTTCACCTGATCATGTATTTGCATTGCGTGGCGTCTTGCGATTGGACCGTTGATGATTGGTGGTGTGTTGCCCATGGTTGGGATGTCCTCATCAAGTTGGGGTTAATATTTCAAGAAAATGCCTGGGTTGAGAGATATGAAGTCTTCAATAAGTTCTACAACTGTAAAATGGAGGATAATAGTTCTGTCAGTGAATACATACTCAGAATGTCTGGTTACCACAACCACTTGACTCACCTGGGAGTTAATCTTCCTGGTAATAGTGTCATTGACAGAGTTCTTCAATCACTGCTACCAAGCTACAAAAGCTTCGTGATGAACTATAATATGCAAGGGATGAACAAGACTGTTCGCGAGATCTTTGTGATGCTAAAAGCCGCGGAGGTCGAAATCATAAAGGAGCATCAAGTGTAGATGGTCAATAGGACCACTAGTTTCAAGAAAAATGGCAATGGGAAGAGAGGGAACTTCAAGAAGAACGGCAAAAATGTTGCTGCTCAAGAGAACAAACCCAAGTCTGGACCTAAGCCTGAAACTGAGTGCTTCAACTGCAAAGGACTGGTCACTGGAAGCGGAACTACCCCAAGTATTTGGCAGATAAGAAGGATGGCAAAGTGAAAGGTATATTTGATATACATGTTATTTATGTGTACTTAACTAATGCTCGCATGAGAGCACAGGTATTTGATCTTGGTTACATTGCTCATATTTGCAACTTCAAAGCAGGGCTATGGATTAGCGAAGATTGGCTAAGGGCGAGGTGACGATGCACGTGGGAAATGGTTCCAAAGTCGATGTGATCGCGGTCGGCACGCTACCTTTACATCTACCATCGGGATTAGTTTTAGACCTGAATAATTATTATTTGGTGCCAGTGTTGAGCATGAACATTATATTTGGATCTTGTTTAATGCGAGACGGTTATTCATTTAAATCAGAGAATAATGGTTGTTCTATTTATATGAGTAATATCTTTTAAGGTAATGCACCCCTGCTGAGTGGTCTATTTTTGTTGAATCTCGATAGTAGTGATACATATATTCATAGTGTTGAAGCCAAAAGATTGAATTTTAATAATGATAGTGCAACTTATTTGTGGTACTGCCGTTTGGGTCATATCGATGTAAAGCGCATGAAGAAACTCCATGCTAATGGACTTTTGGAATCACTTGATTATGAATCACTTGGTGCTTGCGAACCGTGCCTTATGGGCAAGATGACTAAAACTCCGTTCTCCGGAACAATGGGACGAGCTACTGACTTGTTGGAAATAATACGTACTGATGTATGCGGTCCAATGAGTATTGAGGCTCATGGTGGATATCGTTATTTTCTTACCTTCATAGATGATTTGAGCAGATATGGTTATATCTACTTAATGAAGCATAAGTCTGAAACATTTGAAAAGTTCAAAGAATTTCAGAGTGAAGTAGAAAAATCACCGTAACAAGAAAATAAAGTTTCTATGATCTGATCGTGGAGGAGAATATTTGAGTTACGAGTTTGGTATTCATTTGAAACAACATGTGATAGTTTCACAACTAACGCCACCTGGAACACCACAGCGAAATGGTGTGTCCGAATGTCGTAACCGTACTTTATTAGATATGGTGCAATCTATGATGTCTCTTACTGATTTACGGCTATCATTTTGGGGTTATGCTTTAGAGACGGATGCATTCACTTTAAATAGGGCACCATCAAAATCCGTTGAGACGACGCCTTATGAATCGTGGTTTGGCAAGAAACCAAAGCCGTCGTTTCTTAAAATTTGGGGCTGTGATGCTTATGTGAAAAAGCTTCAACCTGGTAAGCTTGAAACCAAATCGGAAAAGTGCGTCTTCATAGGATACCCAAAGGAAATTGTTGGGTACACCTTCTATCACAGATCCGAAGGCAAAATCTTTATTGCTAAAAATGGATCCTTTCTAGAGAAGGAGTTTATCTCGAAAGAAGTGAGTGGGAGGAAAGTAGAACTTGATGAGGTAGTTGTACCTTCTCCCTTATTGGAAAGTAGTTCATCACAGAAAACAGTTCCCGTGATTCCTACACCAATTAGTGCGGAAGCTAATGATGATGATCATGAAGCTTCAGATCAAGTTACTACAGAACCTCTTAGGTCTTCCAGAGTAAGATCCGCACCAGAGTGGTACGGTAATCATGTTCTGGAAGTCATGTTACTAGACCAAGATGAACCTACGAACTATGAGGAAGCGATGATGTGCCTAGATTCAGCGAAATGGCTAGAGGCCATGAAATCTGAGATGAGATCCATGTATGAGAACAAAGTGTGGACTTGCCCGATGATCGGCAAGCCATAGAAAATAAATGGATCTTTAAGAAGAAAACTGAACCAGACGATAATGTTACTGTTTACAAAGCTTGACTTGTTGTGAAAGGTTTTCACCCATAGCGATGCTTAAGTCTGTTCGAATCATGTTAGCAATTGCTGCATTTTATGATTATGAAATTTGGCAAATGGATGTCAAAAGTGCATTCCTGAATAGATTTCTAGAAGAAGAGTTGTATATGATGCAACTGGAAGGTTTTGTCGATCCAAAGGGTGCTAACAAAGTGTGCAAGCTCCAGCGATCCATTTATGGACTGGTGCAAGCCTCTCGGAGTTGGAATAAACGCTTTGATAGTGTGATCAAAGCATATGGTTTTATACAGACTTTTGGAGAAGCTTGTATTTACAAGAAAGTGAGTGGGATCTCTGTAGCATTTCTAATCTTATATGTAGATGACATATTGTTGATTGGAAATGATATAGAATTTCTGGATAGCATAAAGGGATACCTGAATAAGAGTTTTTCTATGAAAGACCTCGGAGAAGCTACTTACATATTGGGCATCAAGATCTATAGAGATAGATCAAGACACTTAATTGGACTTTCACAAAGCACATACCTTGATAAAGTTTTGAAGAAGTTCAAAATGGATCAGTCAAAAAAAGGGTTCTTGCCTGTGTTACAAGGTGTGAAGTTGAGTCAGACTCATTGCCCGACCACTGCAGAAGATAGAGAGAAAATGAAAGTCATTCCTATGCTTGACCATAGGTTCTATCATGTATGCAATCTTGTGTACGGACTGATGTATATCTTGCTATAAGCATAGTAGGGAGGTACCAAAGTAATCCCAGAGTGGAGCACTGGACAGCGGTCAAGAACATCCTAAAATACCTGAAAAGGACTAAGGATATGTTTCTCGTTTATGGAGATGAAAAAGAGCTCATCGTAAATGGTTACGTCGACGCAAGCTTTGACACTGATCCGGATAACTCTAAGTCGCAAACCGGATACGTATTTTTATTGAATGGAGGAGCTGTCAGTTGGTGCAGTTCCAAGCAGAGCGTCATGGTGGGATCTACGTGTGAAGCGGAGGACATTGCTGCTTCGGAACCAGCAAATGAAGGAGTTTTGATAAAGGAGTTCATATCCGATCTAGGTGTCATACCTAGTGCATCGGGTCCAATGAAAATCTTTTGTGACAATACTGGTGCAATTGCCTTCGCAAAGGAATCCAGATTTCACAAGAGAACCAAGCACATCAAGAGACGCTTCAATTCTATCCGGTATCAAGTGTCGAAAGGGGACATAGAGATTTGCAAGATATACACGGATCTGAATGTTGCAGACCCGTTGACTAAGCCTCTTCCACGAGCAAAACATGATCAGCACCAAAGCTCCATGGGTGTTAGAATCATTACTATGTAATCTAGATTATTGACTCTAGTGCAAGTGGGAGACTGAAGGAAATATGCCCTAGAGGCAATATAAAGTTATTATTTATTTCCTTAATTCATGATAAATTTTTATTGTTCATGCTAGAATTGTATTAACCGGAAACTTAGTACATGTGTGAATACATAGACAAAACATATAGTCCCTAGTGTGCCTCTACTTGACTAGCTCGTTAATCAAAGATGATTATGTTTCCTAACCACAGACATTTGTTGTCATTTGATGAACAGGATCACATCATTAGGAGAATGATGTGATGGACATGACCCATCCATTAGCTTAGCAATATGATCGTGTTAGTTTCATTGCTACTGCTTTCTTCATGACTTATACAAGTTCCTCAAACTATGAGATTATGCAACTCCTGAATACCGGAGGAACAATTTGTGTGCTACCAAACGTCACAACGTAATTGTGTGATTATAAAGGTGCTCTACAGGTGTCTCCGAAAGTGTTTGTTGGGTTAGCGTAGATCAAGATTAGGATTTGTCACTCCGTGCGGAGAGGTATCTTTGGGCCCTCTCGGTAATACTCATCACTATAAGCCTTGAAAGCATTGTGACTAATGAGTTAGTTAGGGGATGAAGTATTATGGAACAAGTAAAGAGACTTGGCGGTAATGAGATTGAACTAGGTATTGAGATACCGACGATCGAATCTTGGGCAAGTAACATACCGATGACAAAGGAAACAACATATGTTGTTATGCGGTTTGACCGACAAAGATCTTCGTAGAATATGTAGGAACCAATATGAGCATCCAGGTTCCGCTATTGGTTATTGACCAAAGACGTGTTTCGGTCATGTCTACATAGTTCTCGAACCCGTAAGGTCCGCACGCTTAACGTTCGATGACGATTGGTATTATGATTTTATGTGTTTTGATGTACCGAAGGTAGTTCGGAGTCCCGGATGTGATCACGGATATGACGAGGAGTCTCGACATAGTTGATACATAAAGACTGATATACTGGACGACTATGTTTGGACATCAGAATGGTTCCGGGTAAGTTAGGGCATTTATCGGAGTACCAAGGGGTTACCGGAACCCCACGGGGAGTGTATGAACCTTATTGGGCCTTAGTGGGAGAGAGGAGGAGGTGGCCAGGTGGAGGGCGCCCCCCCAAGACCAATCCGAATTGGGCGGGGGGGCGGCCCCTCCTTTCCTTCCCTCTCTCCCCCCTTCTTTCCTCTTCTACTCCAACTAGGGAAAGGGGAATCCTACTCCCACTGGGAGTAGGACTCCCCCCTTGGGCACGCAATAGAGGGCCGGCCCTCCCCCTCCTCCACTCCTTTATATACGGGGGAAGGGGGCACCACTTAGATAGACAAGTTGACAATTGTTTTAGCCGTGTGTGGTGCCCCCCTCCATAGTTACACACCTCAGTCATATCGTCGTAGTGCTTGGGCGAAGCCCTGCGCCGGTAACTTCATCATCACCGTCACCACATCATCGTGCTGATGAAACTCTCCCCCAACCTCAGCTGGATCTAGAGTTCGCGAGATGTCACCGAGCTGAACGCGTGCAGATCGCGGAGGTGCCGTACCTTCGGTGCTAGGATCGGCCGGATCATGAAGACGTATGACTACATCAACTGTGTTGTCATAATGCTTCCGCTTTCAGTCTACGAGGGTACATAGACAACACTCTCCCCTCTCGTTGCTATGCATCATCTAGAGATAGATCTTGCGTGATCGTAGGAAATTTTTCTAAATTACCGCGTTCCCCAACATTATGCTCCTTGTATCACTCCTCTAGGAGATCAAGACCTCCTAGGAGAAGATCCCTAGTGGATATCAAGACCCCTCTAAGGGGAGGATCTCTCTAGATCATCAAGACCTCATCTCCTCCTGGATTTGGGAAGAACTTTATGATTGTGCTTGTTTTCCTTGGATTGTTCTTGTATACTTGCAGATCTCAACTATGCTATTCTAGTGGATGTGTGATTGGGTTTTGTTTTTACTGAATTTCTCTCTTGTGTTCTTGTTGTTCATCCTTTTCCCCCTCCAAGTGTGAAAAGATCTCCACTTAGGGTTCCACCCTACAGCATCTTGCTATCATGAGCAAGGTTGATTCACCTCTTGGAGTCCCTACCCCCCATATTCTAGACTAATTTTGTTGCTTTTTTGTCCCAATTCGAAAATCCCCACAAAAATAACCCCCGGTTTGTTTGCATTTGTTCGATATTGTGAGATTTTGTTCTTTTGGTCCACGAATTTCGTGTTTGACAAGTGGATCTACCCCTTACCACCACTCTCCATCCATCCCACCGACGATTTTGGCCGAATTTTGCAAATTCTCCACGGATTTGGGTGTGTTCTTACGCAGGAGAACACCCTGTGCGCACGGGCCATCGGGACCCCGTGCACACGGGCACAACTTACCCCATGCGCACGGCCCCTTCTGTACAGGTCGGCCACAACCCATTTTACTCCATTTTCACATCTTATCACCGCCATTTGCCTTGTGCATTACATCCCGTTGGTGTTTGAAATTTTGGGTTGCGGTTCACCGTGTCCTAAGGTGTTTCGGCTACTTGGGGACGATTCGACTTCGACATCACCGCCACTCATCATCGCCTCGGCCTTGACATCAACATCGACCATTTCATCTTCATTCCAACCGTGAGCACGGACGGTAACCCCGACGACATCTTGTACTCATTCCTTTCCGTTCCATTGATAGACTCGAGCCATTTTTGCCTCACTTACCCATCAAGACTAGCGAGTTGATAATTGGAGGGCCACGCTCTTTGTGAACCTTTAGTGATATGCCTATCCCGCATAGCTATATTTAGCGTGCAATCATATTGCTATCATAATTGTGTCATAAGTCTCTCTCGTGCATATCATACATCGTTGTCTCATATACCGGCTCGCGCATCAAGCATTATGGCATAGTGAAAAAAAAAGAATAAAGAAGCTTTTAAGCAAAAGAAGAGAAAAAAGAGCTTGAGCAATATCATTGAGCAATTTTGCATCATTACATCATAGTGATCTATACATACTTAGGATTACTCTCATAGGTTGGTGCACAAGCGTATCTAGCCCATTTGAGCAATCGAGCTATTGCCTTTGTAGCATTGTAAGTGCATCTAGTGCCCCTTAGTGATTTTGGTGTACTGAAGACTTATAGGTTAAGGGACTAATGTGTTTGTGAGTGTACACATGTCTCATAAGTCTCTGAGGAGTTTGATATATCCGAAGAATGTCGACCCCTAAAAATGAGTGTCTTCGTCTGAAGATGTGCTTTTCTTGAAGACTTTGAAAATGAAGATATTGATGCAAGGACTATGAAGCATTACGACTTTTGTTTTCATAGAGTTTCATTTCCTTTTTTTGAGTCATAGGAGACACCGTACTGCTAAAGGGGGTCGAGGTAATACTAAGGAAAAATTTCCGAGTGATGCTCATCTAAAGCCTACACATAATCACTCCTTGGAGTGAAGCCTTTGGATATCTCTTGCAGTTCAGTCAAGTTCTTTAGGAACAGAGAAGTTCGTCTGGTTTTTGAGGAATTTGTTCTGACTGGGGAGTTAGGAATTGGTAGTGCAAATTTCCTACAATGAGGAACATGATAGCCCTGAGGAATTTCATGGTTCGAATTTCCGAACGTTGTTGCGCTTCGCGCCAGCTGTCCAAATATCTTATCCATCCAACGGTCATATCATTAGGGTCATTTATGTCTTATCATGTTGGGTTGCACCCCGGCTATAAATAGCCGACCCCTCAACCACTAGCTGGTTGGCTGCTCCGAGAGAACTTGACAATTGTCATTTAGAGCACCCCATCCTCTGAGGACTTTTAGAAAAAAAATCATCAATGAGGAAAAACCCAAAACCCCAAAACCCAAACCCAAAGTGGTTGAGCATCACTGAAGAGATTGTTCATGTGTGGAACCGAAGTTTTTTACCTTTGAAGACTGTGCATCTTCCAGACGGTTAGGCGTCATGGTCTAGAGCATCCAAGAGGAATTGTGGATCGCCGGGTGGCTGAGTTTGTGAAGGTTTGGAAGTCACCTTGAAGACTTACCATGAGTGATTGGGCGAGGTCTGTGTGACCTTAGCTCAAGATAATACGGTAAGGACTCTGTGTCCTAGGATTGTGTGTCTTTTGGTTTAAACACCAAGCCGCTCCAACCAGACGTACAACTGTCATAGCAGTTGGAACTTGTCTACCAAATCAATGTCTTCACCAAGCTACTGATTCTATCTTCTCAACCCTTTTAATTCCTCGCTTACTTGTTGAACCTGATCGTTACTATTTGAAGACTTTGACTGAAGAATTTCTAAATTTTCTCAACCCAATTTCTTCAGTCACTTTGTCTTCTGCCTGCTTATCCTATGTACTCGCTATTTGTGCCCTTTCTTTTTTTCATTTCATCATGATGACTATGCTTTTGCCATGTTATGCATGCACTTGAGTACTCTATCCGCTGCTTGTATTTCTTCACTTAGTAAATTCCTCAAGTAGTAATTCCTCAGTGACAAATTTGTAAAAATCGCCTATTCACCACCCCTCTAGTCGATATAACAAACTTTCAATTGGTATCAAAGCAAGGTACTACCTTGTTTTGTGTGATTCTGGTTTAACCACCTAGAGTTCTATTTATGTCAACTGTCACTACAAGAAATATGTCAACTTATGACCTTCTGTCAGTGACCCTAGAAGAATTGGTCATAGATTTATGACCATTTGAGACCAATTTGTCAAAAGCTGTTCGAGGGGCTCCAAACCCTAAACCATTGCGACCATTTTGGTCAGAAAGGTCATAATTTCCTTACATGAAATAGTCATAAAGCTAACAGCGCTAGTCCGCTACCTTATTTCTAGTTGTTAACAACCATTATAGATGGTCATAGCCTTGTAAATTGTGGTGGGTTGCTATGACTAGGCGCCACCTCATCAGTTTTGCCTATGTGTCATGTCCATGTGGCAGTTTTTGCCCTAGGTTGTGAAGCAACCTATATTTCTGTCATTCCCAAAATTCCCAAAAAATCTCATAAATTCTTTGGGTCATATCTTCGTCAAATATGTAAAAACTTCCTTGCCTAGTTCAAAAAAAATTCAAAAATATTCATTTTCCTATTACATTCAGAGTAACAGTTTGTGAAGGAAGTACCACTTTGGCATGTCCAAATAGTATCCATTTTTCTGAGTGCTTTCCTATGCCCAAATAACCATCCTCCACCAAATGCCAGCTCAATCCATTCATTATTTTGAGCCGAGCTTCAACATTCAGTATTTATGTCCGGTGTGGTGGTTTGCAAAGCAAGTACCACCTAGGCTCCTCCTTTTGAGCTGAAAATTTGTGAAAGCGGTCTTCTTAATGGCTGATCATCCTCAGCCAAAACTCCGCCCATTAGCCATGTAAATTTCCGTCTTGCTAATCAAACACTTGGCTGCTAATTCATGTTTGAGCATCGATTGGTCTCCTCGTGAGAATCTTATGTTGTAATTTTCTTCCTAGCACCAACCTCGGGAGTGCCCAACCCACTAGACAAGCCTAGGCCTCCCAGAACACATGGCAACGCCACAGTCCACGCAGTGACCACTTGGCGGAACATCTTGAGTTTCAGCTCTAGAGTTGGGGCCCTCGGCCACCGCCCAAACCTCGACGTATCACCACCAAACCATGTATTTATGATTAAATAGGTCCTTATGTAACTAGAAATGATTTTTGGAAAAATAAATAGCAAACTATGAGGCATTTGCAGTTCAAATTTGACCCGCTTCGGTGAATCCAGAAATTTGTCTTTTTCACGAGAGGTGGATCAAAAATTTTTACACCAGACCATTTTGTCAATTATGCATTAAATATGGCCTAGTATTTTATAAAAATGATTTGGTCCAATTTTGCAACGATTATTTGGTAGTTCCTTCACAAAAAAACCTCCTTTCGGGCACTCAAAAAATGGAAAATGGTTTTTTCGTCCAACGAAAATGAAAACTTCCTTAGGCAACATTGTTTGCTATTCCAATATGCACCCTTGTGCACAATATGAGATCATTTGAACACACTATGCCATGAATGTGGCCATAAGATTGATCATTTGGCTTGAAAGCCATGAATCTTCACACTTGATACCTCCTTTCTGAGAACACTTTTTTAAAAAAATTACCGTATTACAAGTTTATTATTTTTCCTGGAAACTTGGTCACATATAATGACACAATGCGAAGGTTTTCCAATTTTTTGATTTTTTTTGAATTTTTTATGCCCGTTTCAAAATGCGGTCAAACGGCGGGCTTGACCGTTCCTAGCTAGTGGTTGAATCTTGGAATTTTTTTGGTGTTTCTATGATTAAATAGATACTTATGTAAGGAAAAAAATAAATAGCAAACTATGAGGCAGCTGCAGTTCAAATTTGACCCGCTTCCAGCTGAATCGGCGGGAATTTGTCTTTTTCACCAGAGGTGGATAAAAACTTTTGAAACCCAACCATTTGGTCAATTGTGCATTAAATATGGCCTAGTATTTTATAAAAATGATTTGGTCCAATTTTGCAACAATTATTTGGTAGTTCCTTCACAAAAAAACCTCCTTTCGGGCACTCGAAAAATGGAAAATGGTTTTTTCGTCCAACGAAAATGAAAACTTCCTTAGGCAACATTGTTTGCCATTCTAATATGCACCCTTGTGCACAATATGAGATCACTTGAACAAACTATGCCATGAATGTGGCCATAAGATTGATCATTTGGCTTGAAAGCCATTGATCTCCACACTTGATAGCTCGTTTCTGAGAACACTTTTTTAAAATAATTGCCGTATTACAAGTTTGTTATTTTTCCTGGAAACTTGACCACATATAATGACACAATGCGAAGGTTTTCCAATTTTTTGATTTTTTTTGAATTTTTTATGCCCGTTTCAAAATGCGGTCAAAACGGCGGGCTTGACCGTTCCTAGCTAGTGGTTGAATCTTGGAATTTTTTTGGTGTTTCTATGATTAAATAGATACTTATGTAACTAGAAATGATTTTTGGAAAAAAATAAATAGCAAACTATGAGGCATTGCAGTTCAAATTTGACCGCTTCAAATTTGAATCGGTGGGAATTTGTCTTTTTCACGAGGTGGATAAAAACTTTTGACACCCAACCAATTGTTCAATTGTGCATTAAATATGGCATAGTATTTTATAAAAATGATTTGGTCCAATTTTGCAACAATTATTTGGTAGTTCCTTCATGAAAAAACCTCCTTTCAGGCACTCAAAAAATGGAAAATGGTTTTTTCGTCCAACGAAAATGAAAACTTCCTTAGGCAACATTGTTTGCCATTCTAATATGCACCCTTGTGCACAATATGAGATCATTTGAACAAACTATGCCATGAATGTGGCCATAAGATTGATCATTTGGCTTGAAAGCCATTGATCTCCACACTTGATAGCTCGTTTCTGAGAACACTTTTTTAAAATAATTGCCGTATTACAAGTTTGTTATTTTTCCTGGAAACTTGTCCACATATAATGACACAATGCGAAGGTTTTCCAATTTTTTGATTTTTTTTGAATTTTTTATGCCCGTTTCAAAATGCGGTCAAAACGGCGGGCTTGACCGTTCCTAGCTAGTGATTGAATCTTGGAAAACTTTTGATGTTTCTCTGATTAAATAGATACTTATGTACCTAGAAATGATTTTTGGAAAAATAAATAGCAAACTATGAGGCAATTGCAGTTCAAATTTGACCCGCTTCCAAGCTGAATCGGTGGAATTTGTCTTTTTCACCAGAGGTGGATCAAAACTTTTGACACCCAACCATTTTGTCAATTGTGCATTAAATATGTCCTAATATTTTATAAAAATGATTTGGCACAATTTTGCAACAAATATATGGTAGGTCCTTCACAAAAATACCTCATTTCGGGCACTCGAAAAATGGAAAATGAATTTTCCGTGCAAAGAAAATGAAAACTCTCTTTGGCAACATTGTTTGGAATTCCAAGATGCACTTGTGCACAATGTGATATCATTTGAACAAACTATGCCACGAATGTGACCATGAGATTGAGCGTTTGGGTTGAAATCCATGAATCTTCACACATGATAGCTCATTTATGAGAACACTTTTCTAAAATAATTTCTGTATTACAAGATTATTATTTTTCCTGGAAACTTGGTCACATATAATGACACAATGCGAAGGTTTTCCAATTTTTTGTTTTTTTTTGAATTTTTTATGCCCGTTTCAAAATGCGGTCAAAACGGCGGGAATAACCGTTCCTAGCTAGTGGTTGAATCTTGGATTTTTTTTTGGTGTTTCTCTGATTAAATAGATACTTATGTACCTAGAAATGATTTTTCGAAAAAATAAAGAGCAAACTACAAGGCAACTACAATTCAAATTTAACCCGTTTCCAGCTGAATCGGCGGAAATTTGTCTTTTTCACCAGAGGTGGATCAAAACTTTTTACACCCAACCATTTGGTTAATTGTGAATTAAATATGGCCTAGTATTTTATAAAAATGATTTGGTCCAATTTTGCAACAATTATTTGGTAGGTCCTTCACAAAATAACCTCATTTGAGGCACTCGAAAAATGGAAAATGATTGGAAAATTGCTTTTTCATGCAAAAGAAATAAAAACTCCCTTTGTTAATGTTGTTTGCCAATCTAAGATGTAAAACTGTGCAAAATATGACATCATTTGAACAAATATTTGATAGGTCTTTAAAAAAACTCATTTTCGCATTGAAAAATGAAATGAAAAATTTGTATGTAATCAATCATGACCAATTTATATGGTCAAAAAATCTTCAAGTTGTTTGGTGCGCTATGATTGGTCCATAGGTATATCACGCGGATCATGCATCAACCACCGTCGGATGCGTTTGGATCCAACGGCAGACCTCACCCCCTCACCCTCTCACCCAAACCCTAACTTCCCCAATCCACTCTCCCCCTCTCGTCCCACAACCGCCACCCCCCTGTCGCTCCTCCTCCGTCTCAATCTCTCGATCCCCAACCACCCAGCCACCGCCGCCGCCGTCCTCCGTCCCCTCCCCCAACCCCGGCCACCGGCGACCCCTCCCCTCCCCCTTCTCTCCCACGGCCGCGGTCGGATCCGCGCTCCCTCCCTCCCACGACCTAGACCTAGCCGCACGGCACGACCATAGCCATGGCGGCGGCCAGATCCACCCCCTCCCCTGCTCCGTTCCCTCGACGCCCGGCGATCAGATTCGTCCCCTCCTATCTCTCTCCCAGATCCATACGCCGCCGCCGCCATCCTATCCCCTTCCCTCATCTCACAATCTCCCTCTCCCCGACCCATACCTCCCTCTCTGCCATCCCAACCCCTACCGCGCCGCTGGCCTCCCCCCATCACCGCCGCTGACGACCTCCTCATCTCCCCCAACCTCAGCCCCGCCGCCGCGTTCCTCCTCCTCCTCTCCCACCATGCACAGATCGGCGAGGCACCACATCTAGTGGCTGGCGTCTCCGCCTCCGCCGGCCAGGTGCTCGTCAAGCGGCTCCAGGCGTCTTTGCCTCCGCCGGCACCGCCGGGCGCCCCCCGCTGTGGCGGCGTCGGTCCGACTGGTGGTGGCGTCGATGGAGCTCGGGGCCAAGGTAGGGCGGCAGCTGGTGGAGGCGGTGGGCTTGCGCCGCACCGTGATGGCCTGTAGTGATGTTATCAGCACTCTGACCTGCCACGACGGCCAGCCCGGCCTCCTCTAGTTCAGCTCCAGCACCTTCGAGGTACCATCTTTGCACTGTCCATCATGGGTTTGGCTCGCGACCAAATCTTCGTCTATTTGCCGGTGGATTCCCTTAGTAGCATGCATGTGGAGTTTGATTTAGATGCTGCTGGACTAATAGAGACATTTGTGTGCGCTTTGGCATGAGTAGGTTAAGTGATTTGGCACTATTGCTTGATTTGATGCAGCTGTGCACCATTGATTTGGCACTATTGCATCACTGCAGCAGCTTGATTATTGCAATCCTTACTAGCAAGCATTTGAGGAAATTTACTTGACACTATTGCTCGATTTGGCAGCCCTGTGGTATGATGTTACTTTTGTTGTTGGAGAATTATCTGTTGTGGTTTCCATGGCATAGTTAGCTTTACTTTTGATGCCTCACAGTTCTCTCTAGTTGGTGTTTTGTTGGATTTGATGAGAAGTTGACAATCCTGGCGGGTGTAGGACCTGCACGCCATTGGATTTTGGCTCTTGGATGATTCACTTAGGAATACCTAGAAGTGCAGCAAAATGCTTGCATGTTTTCTATTTTATTACCCAGATCCTGGCGGGTGTTTGTTCACAGGATCTTGTTAGATGATTGTTTTCATGTGATGTCAGATTTCCTACTCTGTTGTCCTCATTGTGCATATATCAATGAAAGCATGCCATTTTCTGCTCTGGTATTGCAGAACGAGGACGGCACCAAGGTTGAGTACAGTGTGTGGAACACCTTCAGATCAAAGCTGGCTGCCGCTGTTCTTGGTGGCGTCAACAACATCTGGATTGTAAGTTCGTTGTGCTTTAGCATGTATTCTTTGTGTCAAAACCTTCGTGCTCCAGGTTGTTTTGTAGATTAAACTTATATCATTATTTATGTCCTGACCCTGCACTTGTTAATTCATGCTCCTGGTGCTCGTGTGCTCTATCTTGGTGTTGCCTCAGGAACAACAGTGTCTCATGTGTCTGACATTGTTGGACCGGTGAGATCTCATGGCTACTTACTATAGTTCAATGGTTTCCATTAAAGGAAGTTGCTATCTTACATCAATCTTATGACTTGCAGACTGGGTTGGCATCCTGCAAAGTACCGCATGTTGGTCGGTATGGTTGACATTATCTTCTCAGATGTTGCACAGCCTGACCAGGTATACCTGTCATCATATGAATGCCCACAATAACTATTTGCGCATTAACATTGCCTATGGTAGAGCCGTCTGTTATGGTATGTCATTGACTGCTATGTTAAATATGATCCCATGTATGAGTAAAGCTGGATGACCATCCATTTGGTAAGATTAAATAATTGGTAGAACACGCTATCTAGAGAACTAAATTGTTTGAAGCACTAAAGTTGAATTTGCATGCCGTTGAATACTATGTAAATTCTACGCTACTGAAAGTGTGCAGCTTATGATTCCTTTGCTGAAACATGAATGTACAGATGGGAGTATCACAACATGCATATACTGAAGATGGGAGTATCACAACATGCTTATGTAGTTTCTGTATTTTTGTTAAAGCATATACTCTAGGAGGAGCAGCACCATCTCAGGTTTGTCACTTGCTCCTCCACTTCTCTTATCTTCTTCTTCTCCATCTCCCCATCTAATTCATGCGTTTCTTTGTAGGTTGCTCCGATCTGGTTGTGTGAAGGAACATGCAAGGTCTGCTACTACTGTTGTGCTCCCTTGAACGATCTGGTGAAGGACAATTTGGTCCATAGGTCCAATTACTGTAGCCAGCTATCACTTGTAGAGCTTGTAATATGGTGATTCCAATTGTATTACGTGTTATTGGTAGAGCAAGAGCTCCGTACTGATTCTGGCACATTGTTATTACGTGTAATACTGCTGTTGTTATTTGAAGTATTGCATGTGTTTTCTTTCTGTTTGAATTTAAATATTTGTTATTTATTCACTGGCACATTGAAATCTGAAGAACATGACCTTGACATGAGGGACCCGCAAAACAGAACCTGACATTTCGGACCCACTTACCTGAATATGAAAAAACAAGAAAACAAAGGCCATGGCCCAAAAACAAAAAGGCTAAAATGTTGGGCTATACCCATGTGGCTGACAAAAACTGATATACAAAATATAAACAGGCTGAATTGATGGGCTTGGCCCATGCAGCTCATGAAAATTGACAAAAAAAACATAAATGGGCTTAATTGTTGGGCTCGACCCATGTAGAAAATCGAATTGGACCGGGCTGAATCTTGTGCCACATCAGCTTGCCACGCTGGATGCCTACGTGGCCTGGGGGAGGTTGCTAGTGACCAAAATGCCACAGTAGGAATATTTTGGTAAATGGCGTCTTTGACCATTCGGAAGAAAGGTCGCTATAGTCGATTCTGACGGCCGACTTTTGACCTTACATTTTTGGTCACAAAAAGGTCATAAATGGAAATTTGTGACCTTTCAGTGACCAATAGTGGTGGTCATAAGTTGACATATTTCTTGTAGTGTGTGGGTATGATCAAGGTCTCGGCTGGGTGTCCTACCTTTGATGGGACGGACTACCCATACTGGAAGAACAAGATGCATACGCATCTTGAGGCAATTGACAACGATCTATGGTATGTTGTGGAAAATCATGTTCCCTCCATCACTCCCTCCGTGAACGCTGCTGATCTGAAGAGATTCAAGCAACTCGACTCTCAAGCGAAGAATATCATATATGTGGCCATCTGAGCAATCGACAGTACGATAGAGTGAGTGATCTGGAAACTGCAAAGCTTATCGGGGATAGGTTGTCCAAGGTCAACGAAGGAATCTCAACCCAACATGATTCTCGAGTTAATGTTCTTCGCCCTCTTCAACCTCTTCAAAAGACTAGACAACAAAAATGTTCAGCAAACCTTCGATCGCCTCACTGATATCTCCAATGAGCTCCAAGCTCTTGGTGCCACTGACATCACCGACCACAAAGTGGTGAAGAAACTATTGAGATCACTTGATTCCTCATTCGATACACTGGCACTGATGATTCAAGAACGAGGAGACTACAAGTCATTGGATCCTGCCAATATTCTTGAGAGACTAAATACTCATGAGTTCCAACAAGCTGAAAAGAGAGACCTTTACGGGCCAAGCTATGGAAGATCACGTGCACTGAATGCCAATGAAGTTTCCTCATCTGAAGGGGAAGACTCTGACAGTAGCTAGCAATGCTCATGAGGAAGTTCCAGAAGTGCTCAAGACGAGACCGTTTTGGAAAATCTTCAAGAAATGATGACTTGAGGTCAGATTCTTCATCCCACGATTACAAGAAAAGGACTCGCCACAAGTGCAAGAAGTCTGGTCACTACATTGCTGATTGTCCTCTGTGGGTGAAGGAGTCAAAGAAGAAGAAGTACAAGGATGACAGTTCAGATGACTCGAAGAAAAAGAAGAAATCTTGAAAGTAGTCATCTTCAAAGTCTTCATCTCACAAGAAGAGCAGTTCTAGAAAGGCTCGGGCATTTATTGGCAAGGAAATGGACTCTTATGCTGAATTTGAGGAAAATGAGGAAGAGGAGGAATCTGAGGAGGAGTCAGACTCTGGTGTGGCGATCCTAGCTCTCGCTACTCTTTCGTCAGTGATAACCCACAAGTATAGGGGATTGCAACCGTTTTCGAGGGTAGAGTATTCAACCCAAATTTATTCATTCGACACAAGGGGAGCCAAAGAATATTCTCAAGTATTAGCAGTTGAGTTGTCAATTCAACCACACTTGGATAACTTAGTATCTTCAGCAAAGTATTTAGTAGCAAAGTAGTATGATAGTAATGGTAACAGTGATAAAAGTAACGATAGCAGTTTTGTAGTGATTAACAGTAGCAACGAAAAAGTAAATAAGCAAAGCACAATATGTGAAAAGCTCGCAGGCATTGGATCAGTGATGGATAATTATGTCGGATGTGATTCCTCATGTAATAGTTATAACATAGGGTGACACAGAACTAGCTCCGGTTCATCAATGTAATGTAGGCATGTATTCCGAATATAGTCATACATGCTTATGGAATGGAACTTGCATGACATCTTTTGTCCTACCCTCTCGTGGCAGCGGGGTCCTAATGGAAACTTAGGGATATTAAAGCCTCCTTTTAATAGAGAACCGGACCAAAGCATTAACACATAGTGAATACATGAACTCCTCAAACTATGGTCATCACTGAAAAGTATCCTGATTATTGCCACTTCGGGGTTGTCGGATCATAACACATAATAGGTGACTATAGACTTGCAAGATAGGATCAAGAACTCACATATATTCATGAAAACATAATAGGTTCAGATCTGAAATCATGGCACTTGGGCCCTAGTGACAAGCATTAAGCATAGCAAAGTCATAGCAACATCATTCTCAGAACATAGTGGATACTAGGGATCAAACCCTAACAAAACTAACTTGATTACATGGTAAATCTCATCCAACCCATCACCGTCCAGCAAACCTACGATGGAATTAATCACTCACGGCGGTGAGCATCATGAAATTGGTGATGGAGGATGGTTGATGATGACGACGATGACGAATCCCCCTCTCCGGAGCCCCGTACGGACTCCGGATCAGCCCACTCGAGAGAGATTAGGGCTTGGCGGCGGCTCCGTATCGTAAAACGCGATGAAACTTTCTCTCTGATTTTTTTCTCCGCGAAAGCAAATATATGGAGTTGGAGTTGAGGTCGGTGGACGTCCAGGGGGCCCACGAGGCAGGGGGGCGCGCCCAGGGGGAGGGGGCACGCCCCCCACCCTCGTGGACAGGGTGTGGGCCCCCTGACGCTATTTATATTGCCAGTATTTTTATTAATTCTGAAAAGTCGCTCCGTGGATTTTCATGTCATTCCGAGAACTTTTATTTCTGCACAAAAATAACACCATGGCAGTTTTGCTAAAAACAGCGTCAGTCCGGGTTAGTCCCATTCAAATCATGCAAGTTAGAGTCCAAAACAAGGGCAAAAGTGTTTGGAAAAGTAGATACGACGGAGACGTATCAGTCAACAAGTCCATCTTTAACACTGAGGAGTATGGAAGCTCCAACACCACTAATGACAGCAATGATGACTTTGCTCCCACCTATTGCTTCATGGCAAAAGGTGACAAGGTACTCAAATATCCCATCTCTGAATCTAGTGAAGGGGAATCTAATGAAAATCTCAAACCTAGATATTCCAAACTTGCTAATATTGCACCTAAACAACTAAAAGCTTTGGAAAAGGTTCAAAATTTGCTAGAGAAAAGGGATGACCTGTTGAGTGAGGAAATGGATCATACTCAAACTCTAACTGATGATCTTCAATGTCTTCAGTCTAAGTTTGATAACCTTCAAAGTCGTCATGAAACTCTCTTAGCTGATCATGAGAAATTTTCTTATGAATTTCTTCAACGAAAGCAAGATCTTGAGAAACTAAGGGTGACTCATGATGATCTTCAAAGGGAAAATGATTCTTTGCTTGCTCAATAGATCAATACCGCCCAGGAAGAATTTATTCCATCTTGTTGAAATGCGTCGAACATGAAACTGCTAATTCTTCACCTGAAGGTTCAAATACTTCTATTGCTGCAACTTCTTCAACTATTTCTGTGGTCACAAATTCCTCATCTGAGGATACCACAAGTATCACTGATGAAAATGTAGGATTGAAGGAATTGTATTTGTCAGGCATGTACAAAAGCCTCAAAATGCATCAAACCCTTTGTGATGTGCTTAAAAAGAAAATTCTGAACAAGAACCCTAGGAAAGAGGGTATTGCATTTGAGAGGAAACTCAATGCTGATGGAACCTACTGGAAACCCGAGCAGTATCCCAAAACCACATGGGTTGCTGCAAAAGAACCTCATGTAGATCCATCTACTTTATCTGATTTTACATGTGAATCTTCATGTTCATCTGATGAGTCATTTGACTCCAACTATAAGCTGTTCAAAAATCAAAATGTTGAAGTATTTGCCAGATATGTTGGAACTAACTGCAGGAACGGTCCTCCAATGAAGAAAATTTTGGTTCCCAAAAGGTACCTTCAAAATCTTCCGGTAAATGTCCTCATGACACCACCCATGAGGAACATGAACTCCAGGTTAGATTCTTCATATGGACCAAAGTCTTCACATGGACCAAATTCCTCATATGGTCAAAAGCATACTTATCCTCGTGCTAATGCTTCTATTTCGCAGGGAAAATCTAAGGGTCATGAATATGTGCATTATTCTTGAAACCATTATGTTCGTAAGTCCTCGAAGAATTTCTCTGCTTATTCATATGCATACTCTAACCCCTCTCCTATGAAACGAAGTGCACTGACTTCAATGCCACCCTTCTCATATGGAGCTCGCAGAATGATGAATTCTTTGCCACCCCTGCAGATCTGCGTGGTGAAGAAAAAGAACTAATCTCTTATGTAGGTTCAGGTCTCCAGATGAACTTGAACGTTTGAAGAATTTGCTGGAGACCTGAGAGTGCTTGAAAGGACGCAAGCTAATCATGAAGAAATGAATTACTCATTTCTCATGTCCTTATATTGTTGTATCTATTGTACTGCTTAATGAAATTCTATCTGACGAATTTGATGTCATATTCTCCACTCTGAAGTATATGTGTTCGTAAGATACACTAATTCGTCTGCAGGATGAATCGGCCAAAGCTACTGAGTGGGTCCTTGGCAGTGGATGTACAAATCACATGACTGGTGACAAGAACTTACTGATGGACTCTGTACTATCTCCATCACATCTAAAGCATATCACCTACGCTAACAAAGGAAAAAAGCAAAGTATTGGGTCAGAGGATCGACATATGGACAAAGTGATGCTTGTCGAATCTCTCGGATTCAAGCTCATGTCTGTCTCAATGCTTTGTGATCTTGATATGGTTGTCATCTTTGGCAAATATCATTGCATAGTACTCATGTAATTTGATAATTCCAATGTCTTCAAAGGCTTTAGGAGAGGAGACTTGTGTATTGTTTATTTCTCTACAGGACCATAGCCTGCCACATGTCTACTTGCAAAAGCTTTAGAAGGCTGGCTATGTCATCGGCGACTTGGTCATGTTGGCATGAGGAACTTGCACACACTCGCGAAGAAGAAGCATGTCATCGGCATCGAGGGTGTCAAATTCCTCAAAGATCATATTTGTGGGGCTTGTGAGGCTGGAAAGATGACCAGATCCAAGCATCCCTCGAAGACTATCATGACTACCACTCATACTTTTGAATTTCTTCACATGGACCTCTTTGGCCCCACTCATTATGCCATACTAACAAATGCAACATCATTATATGGCTTTGTTATTGTTGATGATTATTCTCGTTACACCTGGGTGCATATCATCACATACAAAACTGAAGTGCAGGAAGTCTTGAGACAATTTTCTTCAAGGGCCTCGAAGAATTTCGGTGTGAATATCAAGCATATCAGGAGTGACAATGGGACCGAGTTCAAGAACACTGGTCCTGATGACTATCTTGATGAACTTTGTACTACTCATGAGTTATCTTCCCCATACACTCCTCAACAGAATGGCGTCGTGGAGCGCCAGAACAAGACTCTTATTGAGATGGCTCGCACTATGCTTGATGAGTGCAAGACACCTCGTCATTTCTGGCATGAGGCCATTGATACTGCGTGCCACATCATCAATAGAGTATATCTTCACAAATTCTTCAAGAAAACCTCATATGAGCTCCTCATAGAAAAGAAACCCAAAGTGAGTTATTTCAAAGTCTTCGGTGCCAGATGTTTGATTAGATATCCTCATCACAATTCTAAATTTGCACTGAAAGCACATGAAGGTTTTATGCTTGGTTACTGAAAGGACTCGCACACCTACAGGGTCTTTAACACTTATCACCACAAGGTTGTTGAAACTGTAGATGTGCGGTTTGTTGAAACTAACGGCCCGCAAAGAGAGCACCTAGCCCCTGTGGTAGATGAAATGGCTCCTGAGGAATCCATTAAGCTCAAGGCTACTGAGGATATCATACCCACTGAAGAACCCGCTGAAGAAGTTATCTCAAATATTGAAGACTTTCATGCTGGTGCACCTGAGGGAAATGACGCAGAAGAGAATGCTTAGCCCTATCAAAGTCGCCAACCTGCGCATGCTCGCGTGGCTAATGAAGTGTAAATTGACAAAATCATCGACGGCATAAATGCACCAGGTCCTATCACATTCTCAAAAGCTTCACATTTGTCTAACTTTTGTGGGCACTTCGCTTTTGTATCTATCACAGAGCCCACCAAAGTTGATGAGGCATTTCTAAAGCTTGAGTGGATTCAAGCAATGCAAGAGGAATTGCATAAATTCGAGCTCAACAACATGTGGGAGCTTGTCAAGCGACCAGATCCTCGCAAGCACAATATCATAGGTACCAAGTGGATCTACCATAACAAGCAAGACTAAAATGGCCAAGTGGTGAGGAATAAGGCCCGTCCTGTAGCTCAGCGCTACACACAGGTTGAGGGAATTGACTTTGATGAAACTTTTGAACCTGTTGCTAGACTTGAAGGGATCATCATATTGCTTTCTTATGCTAACCATCATAACATCATCCTATATCAAATGGATGTGAAAAGTGCATTCCTCGATGGTAAGCTTGAGGAAGAAGTATATTTTTCTCAACCCCCAGGTTTTGAAAATGCTAAGCATCCTGACAAAGTCTTTAGACTCAACAAGGCCCTCTATGGCCCACATTTAATGTATAACTTACCAAATGGTTGGGTGTCTAAAGCTTTTATCCACCTCATGTGAAAAAGACAAATTTTCGCCGATTCAGTTGGAAGCGGGTCAAATTTGAACTGTAGCTGCCTTATAGTTTGCTCTATATTTTTTCAAAAAAATCATTTCTAGGTACACAAGTATATATTTAATCAGAGATACATGGTGTAGTGGCGAGAGTTCGAGGTTTGGATGGTGTCTGAGTGCCCCAACTCCAAAGCGCATAAACCAGCATGCCCGACGTGTGGTCATTGCGTGACCGTGGTGTTGCCACGCGTTCTGGGCGGCCTAGGAATGTCTGGTGGGTTGGTCACTGCCTTGATAGGTGTTAGGAAGAATAATACAACAGAAGAATCTCACCAGGGGACTGAACTAAGCTCAAACATGAACTAACAGCCAAGTTTTTGATTAGCGGTGGGGGAAATGCACATGGCCAATGGGCCTGAGTTTTGGCTGAGGATGATCATCTACTAAGGAGACTATCTTGGCAAATTTGCAGCTAAAATGGAGGAGCCTAGGTGGCACTTGCTTTGCAAAGTACCACACTGGACATAAATATGAATGTTTAAGCTGGGCTCAATTGAATGAATGAATTGAGCTAAAATTTGGTGGAGGATGGTCATTTGGCATAGGAAAGCACTGTAAAAGTTTGATAACATTTGGACATGCCAAAGTGGTACTTCCTTCATAATGCTCTTCTTTGGATAGAAACTTCATCAACAACCTCATGGTCATCGGCGTCGTGAGTGAGCAATTTCATCGTAGTCATACTGGAGGTAGATGGAGATGGATGAGAATCGTCATGTAATCAAGTCGATTTGTTAGAGTTTGATCCCCCAGTATATATAACTATGTTCTGAAGTTGATGTTACTATGACTTTGCTATGCTTAATGACTGTCACTAGGGCCCGAGCGTCATGATTTCAGATATGAACCTATTATGTTTTCATGGATACATTTGAGTTCTTGATACTATCTTGCAAGTTATACGCACCTGTTATTGTTCTGTACCTTAGACCCCAAAGTGAGAATGAGTGGGATACTCTCAGAGGTTGGCCATGATTTGAGGAGTTGATGTAGTCACTATGTGTTAATGCTTTGTTCCGGTTCTCTATTAAAATGAACACCTTAATTACCCGTAGTTTTTAGTAGGACTCTGCTGCCACAGGAGGCTAGGACAAAACATGTCATGCAAGTTCTTATTGCAAGCACGTATGACTATACGGAATACATGCCTACATATGATTGATGAACTGAAGCTATAGTGTATCACTCTAGGATGTAATTGTTACATGATGAATGTCATCCAAATATCCATTGTTACTCCATGCCTACGCTTTTCATAAAATATTGTGTTGCTTGAATAATTTTACTGTTGTTCTTCCAATTGCTACAAAACTGCTACTGTTACTATTGCCACTCTTACCACCGCTGCCAATATTATCATATTACTCTGCTACTAATATATTGCTACAAGGAAGTGACTTCTCAGGTGTGTTTGAATTGACAACTCAACTACTAAGTCTTATAAATATTTTTTGGCTCCCCTTGTGTCGAACCAATAAATTTGGGTGAAATGCTATCCTCGAAGACTGTAGTTATCCCCTATACTTGTGGGCAATCAACGGCTCGGGTTCAATGGCTATGGCGCTCTGTTGGGTCCTAGACATCACAGAGGGCACGAACGGCTTCAGCAAGCGTCGCCGAAGTCGTGAGTGGCCTCGATGATCCTCCGGGACTACGAGATGACATGGTAAGGTCGCCAGAGTTGGCAACGATGGCTTCACGCTTCGGGTGAAGATGCCTTGCTGAAAACTGTGCGAGTTTGGAAGTGCGTGCGGGCAAGATAAAAGGAATGGACAAGATTAGGGGGGCCAGGGGCACACGATGGTCGTCGTTGTTGAACCCATGGCGGCGAAACTATGCGTCCGGTCGATGACCTTCTAGGGCCTTTGGGCGCGACCGTGATGTCTGGGAGGTGCGCCGACGAATAGGGGTTTGAATGGTGGCGGTGGTTGGTCGGTGGGTGGCCTGCCTCGCCGAAATTTGGCTGGCGTTGTGCTCGGTCAGCGGCGAAAAGATCAAGCTCACGACAGAATGGCTTGCCAGCAATGCTCGTCGCAAGTTTGGGACTTTGCAGGGGGCTTGAGGGGATTTCATACGACATGCGGCTTGGTCGGGCCGTGATTGGAGATCGTGGGTGTACTCGATGTCGTGCGCGACCATGGCGCGTGCGGCAGTTGCCGACGAGAGATTAGGGATGAGGGAGCTGACTCGTGGATCAAGCTGTTAGTCAGACCGGGCCAAAACGGGTCGGCCCGGCCCGTGCTAGTCGTGCTCGCACGCGCACGCGACCCGCCGTGCACGTTTAATAGCCGAGCCATGCCGTGGCGCCCCCTGGCGTTACTCCTTGGCCTAAACGCGGCCGATTATTAAACGGGCCAGCCGCGGTACGTTTAGCTTCTTTGGGCCACTGCTTTTTTAACTGTTGGGCTGTAATTTAGGTCATATATATATACTAGAAAAAAAATAAAAAAAAAATGGGCCGTGTCGTGCCAGCCCGTGTTCCTAGCCTCCAGGCCCAGGCACGTGCCGCGTGCCGGGCCTGGCCTGTTCAGCCCGGGCCGGGCCGTGCCTGGGTCGTGTCGTTCCTACGTGCTACTGGGTCGGCCCAGTTAGCACGGCCTATTTGGCCGGCTATACTGTCAGTTAGAGAGAAGAGATAGAGCGCGAGTGGGTTGGCGGCTCAATTGGCTAGCTGGTCTGTGGCTGGCCTTGCTGGCTGGCTGGGCCTTTCCATTTTTTCCTTTTTCTTTCCTTTTCACTTTTCTATTTCTTTGTAAATTCAAATGTATTTTAATTTAATTTTTCTTCCAACTATGAACTTATCCTAAATTCAAATTGCAATATTTTTAAATAGGTGAAAATTTTATTTTGAGTTTTTGACAATCCTATTATGCCACTATCCTAATGGGCTTTTTCAATAATTCATATATAGGTGAATGTTTTTCTGTTTTTCTTTTTATCCCAGGATTTACTTGTAGTTTCAATTGCCCACATTTAAACTACTTTCAAACCTTTGATCAATCAAGGAAAGTAGCACAAATATTTATCTTACAAAATTTCTTTCCTTCCCTTATACAATTTTAATGAAAAATATATTCAAAGAAAATCCTTATGACCATTGATTAAGCTCTAAATTAACTTAGTCATGTTTGATTTCAAAAGTCAAATATGCAATGAAATCATGGATGCAATGCTTCTAAATGCACATCCTAAATTGAGGGAAAATTTGGGATGTGACACCTTGCGGAATAACGGTGGACTTGACGCGTGTCCGGCTTGGCGACGAAGAGGAACTCGCCAAGGGTGGTGTGTGCAGGAGGTTCGAAGAGCTCATCCTCCATCTCCATGGAGTCCTCCTCGTCTCTAACGTCCGACCAGCGGAAATGGGCAGGATGGGGCAGCACGCCCACAGGTCGGCACGCCGCCGAGAACGACCATCAGGCCCCGAGCCTATCGCCCCTCTCCTATTCAAATTTTGAATCATTCTCATAAGCATCAGAGAGCCACATCTATGGTTAACGATGTCATATTTTGACATATGATTTCCCACGACTTATCTAAATTAGTTCACTTGATTATAGTCATGTGTTGGCACGCTTAAGAAAATCTTGCCATACTCACTTCTTCCAAAAATATAGTGTGTATAGATTTTTCTCAAATTCAGGCTTTGTAAAGTTTGGCAAGGTTATATAAATATAAACATCACAATATCCATAATGCCCATTGAATATAATATAAGCAATATTTTTACAATGTCCGTAATGCTATTTATTGGGTGTTATGGATGTGTATATATTTTTCTCTCTATAAACTTAGTGAAGCTTTATAAACCTTAGGGTTGCATATTGTTTGTGAAGAGAGTTGCATATTGTTCCATTCAAAAGAGAGAAAAAGGAAAAGTTGCAGATTGAGGGGAGTGTGCAGATGAAGGACGATGCGGTGGGACCAAAGAAAAGGTGGGCATGCAGCACGCGCTGTCAGTCATCAGCCACCTAGCTAGCTATCCGGGCATGGCCGGGCCCCCAACACTTACGTGTCTGCCAGCCAGCCACCCTAGCTACTGGGTGTCCCACAGTGTTTTGGCTGCGCCACACTGTTTGAGAGATGGCGCGCGCGGAGCACGAGAAAATCTTCTTCCTGTTTGGTTTCTTTCAGGCGTCACTGCACTCGTGAATAGTGAACACCCACCTCATACTGTGCTAGTAGTACTCTAGCTACGAGGATAGTTTAAATTTTTTGGTAAAAAATGTTAATATATTGTACCTGATACTAAATACACAAGGCAACTACAATAACTACAGCAGCTAGTCAAGACAACTACAATCCCACAGCAAAAGAGGGAGAAAGAGAGAAGAAAACCGGAACAAAAAGCATAATTTTACCGTGAAAAAAAAACATTTTTTCGATAAATGGCATTTTTTGCCGACCCACAATTTCAAATCAAACGATACAAATTCACATCAAGCCTAAGCATGACTAGGATGTACACAACCACACACAATGTAAGGGACGTCCGCAAAAACAAAATAAGATCAAGATAATGCATAAGGCGAAGGAGAGGACCAATCCAGAGAATATGCCGCCATCCATGCTGTGGCTGTTGTGATCTTCAAAGCTTTGTACCGCTATGCCATTTGGAAGTACTCCTATCCCTTATTATCAGTTCAATGTATTTTTCAAACTCCGGCACACCAAGAACAAATGAAGGAAGAAGACGGCCAATATGCTTTTGGTGTAATTATATTTTTGTACTCCCTCCCCTCCCAAATATAAGTCTTTTTAGAAATTCTAATATGGACTACATACTAAGCAAAATTAATGAATCTCACTCTAAAATACGTCTATATACATCCATATGTAGTCCATATTGAAATCTCTAAAAAGACTTGCATTTGATTTGGGAACGGCGGGTCGTTTTGCGTCTTATTGTCCTTTGTTTGTGTTGCCTATTTTTTCCCTTGATAAGCATCAGATATGAGATGCTCTTTCGGTGTCTTTTCTAAACAAAACATTCTTGCCACCTATTCCAACCGTGCAGCGTAAACAGCTATTGGAGTTCCTGTTGCTCAAGAATAGACAGCGAGCAGAGCAAGTGCATACAAGGATGCAAATCTACAGAAGAGAGGGGAATTTGCCATTAAAAACCATGTCATTACTACAGTCAGGGCAACCAAATCAAGGTTGCCGCTCCCGCTCTTATAAGTCTGCTCAACTCGCGGAAAATATCATTTGGTTCCTGGGTGTATATAAACTCTATATGATAATAATTATCAAAAAAAGTTAAAAATGTTTAGAAGTTTTTTGGAATAAACTTGACTTTCTTTTGCATGTATATAAATTTTCGTGAACAAAAACCGAGCGTTGACTTCTGGAAAACAATATTTGCTATTATAGGTCACTACTCACACTATTTTGGCCGAAATTTTTGTTTATTTAAGAAGTCAACGGGATTTTTCTTTTTGTGGAATTTTTCTTGAAAAGACAATGGAAGGTCAACTTTATTTCAAAAACATTTTCAGATTTTTTTGACCTTTCATTAATTACTAATTTTCTCCATAGAGGGTGTATATACACCCATAGATCAAATTTTCCCCTCCCTCAACTTGCGATATATACCATGTTGCCTATTACCGCGCCAGTTGCACCGACAAAGATTCCCCTTTGTCAGAGTCACACCTCGATGCATGAGCTACCATGAAAACAAAAGCCATGACCAGAAAAAAGCCTTGCTGAAGCGACCGATGACACACTAAACAAGCAACACCAACCATCGGCTTGGCAACACATGAACCGTGAGAGAGCTGTTCAAAAGCAATGCTTTCAACAAGGGAACGATGCCCAAACGTCGTTGTCACATGATCAAACCACTCATGGCCACCATATCAGCCGCTACCGCACAGCATCCCTGCGTCGTGCTACACCACCATTCTTGTGCTCTGCTACCATGCCACTAATGTGACTCATGCCACCTCCATGCCTCGGGCCACCTCTGCACATTGCATCGCGGAACGACATGAAGCCCCACTATCGCCATCAGGCGCACACGCTTTGCTTCGGCTGCGGCAAGGGAGAGCAATTGGAGTAGAACGCCGGATCGCGTTGCCAATTAGGCGGGGCTAGGTTAAGATGTACTCCCTCCATTCCATAATGTAGTGCGTCCATACTTCCTGAAATTTAACTTTGACTATAAATTTAACCAACATGGGCGAGTGCGGCGGGAGCATGACAGATACCTTCGAATTCATATTCGAAAGAAGTTTTCAAAGATATAATTTTTCAGTAAAATGATTTACGTATTATTGGTCTAATTTATGGTCAAAGTTGAATTTCAAAAAGTGTGGACATACTACTTTATGGAACGGAGGGCGAGTACAAATCAATACTATAACTGTGTTTAAATGCAACCACAAGATGTAGCTGCAATGCTAGGTTGACTGGGTGAGAGGTGCTTAAATTTCACTTGACCAGCACCGGCGAGCTCTAGGTCACACAAACAGCAGGGACAAGACAGGGCAATAAAGTAGGTTTGCGGCTAGTTTTTGGGTTGGGTCCGTTAGTACAGCTCTGTACTGTTTGCGTGCAGTGTGTGTCCTCTTTCGATCCAATCCTCACCCGATCCAACCAATACACACACTGCACTGGATACATGCTTCTTTCTTTCTTTGTCTTCTCTCTTCCTGCCTCTCCCTCTCCCTCTCTCTCTCCCCAGTCTGCGCAAATAGAAAGACAGAAAGAAAAGACACAGTCCTCCCCTTCCCCATTGGCCGGCATGGCCGTGGACGGATTTCCCAATCCCCAGCCAGCCAGATCTCCTCAAAAAAACCGAACCCTACTCACACACAAACACCATTGTTTCCCTGTCTAGATCCGGCTCCGGCCATGGACGGATGGCTCCCGCTCTGTCCTTGAGCTCAGTTGGAGAAGAAGCGTTCAGGAGCTGGAGGCAGCCATGGCCGGCCAGGAGGGAGGAGGTTATTCAAGGATCCATCCATCCATCTGCAACTTTGCCAAAATGTAAGGTTAAACTGCATGCCCCTTCCGTTTCTTCCACTCCGGCTTCTACCTATTTCGGCCGTCGTTAATATATGTGTGTAATTCCCCACGAAGAGATCTCAATCTCATCCACCACACTGGCTAGCTAGCTCCTTCCTCTCCAGGGCTTTCATTTGCTTTACTACCTTATGCCACACAAATCAAACCAACTGCCAAGGATACCTAAACTGACTGCCAACTTTGAGTCTGGATCTAGCTATGTGAGGATAACTCTACATTTTATTTTATTTTGCATAACTAATGTAAATATATGAGTATTTTGTTTCCGGTTGAATCCCTGGGACCTAGCTAGCTAGTTATTTTCCGGGATTCAAGTAGTACATGCATATTCATGTTGGAGTGAGGAGTAAACCGACCGCAGAAAAGCAAATCTTGAGATTTGACACTTTGACATACTCTCCTACAGTAAATGCCAACCAATATGTCAAAATCCAACAGCTGCCCTCACTATTTTGCATTACCTTGTATACTGTGGAGTACGCTGCATCTGTACTAGCAATGAAAATTTATGTGTGCATCCTTTACACCAAAATAAATTGACATGTACCAGTGGTAGTAATTTTCTCAGGGAAACTCGGCAAGCGGAAACTGCATTTGATTTGTATGTGTTATTACCTACTATACTGTAAAGTTGGTGTCTATTTTAAAAAGCACATTACAAAGCCCTGTTTTTTTAAACTCATACCTACGCAGCAATAGCACTACTTATTATTTATTTATATGTACAGACAATTAGACATACTATATAGAAGGTAAAGTGTTCCTTGGCACTCAACTGATGCCAATAATGACATTTGATTTCACATTTGTGGCAAAAAGTTTATTAGATTTTGGAGTCCCAAAAACGCAAAATGGATCCCGGCTCCATTGAGCCTTTTTTTTCCAAAAATCTGAAACCGCATTGAAAAAATTAAAAAGCACTTGTAGATCTGTATTTGTGTGATACGAATCTGTTAATAATAATCAAGAAACCATTCACTGGTGGGCTACACAAAAAGACAATCATATGGATCTACAACAGATGTATTATTTGTTATCATAAATCGACGAATATGAGTCTTTGTGTCTTAATGAAACTGTACATATATGCCCACAAAAATTTATTTTGTCTAGCCCATGCATTCTTTTTGGACATTTAGTTAATTAGGGGCTAACGTAGCTAGCAGGTTAAGAGACCTACTGTTTTACTATTTATTAGTATCAGGACAAAAGCTAGTACGTACTGATTTGGTTTACATCTCTGACCTACCATATGATTAGATTGGCCCTTTTTTTTCTAAACTACACTAGAAGACACCTATCTAGCAAATGAATGTACTTAGCCAATATGAAGTTTCTTCAAGATATTTCTATGTAAACAGAGGCAACAACAAATTAACAAACTATACCAGAAGAAACGGTGCCTTCTTTTATTGTGATAACCTATGTGTTCGCATCATCTGATGAATGTCATGCATGGAGTACTTGCTGACAATGTTATTTTGGCCATATTACATGCATGCTTCACTGAACAAAGCATATTGTTTTAATCATGAAAAATTTCCAGTATCCACCAATTGTATGCGGTCATGCATAAATGTTGCTTTTCTGGTCTGTAGTTGTGCATGTTGCCAAAAGAAAATGTGCACCTACATGAAATGGCAACACATTCACATACCATATACCATCTAATTTAGGTGCTCTTATATTAAGAAATCTCAAGCTACACTCTGTAAATTACCATCTTTTTTATCTGCTTGCCATGACTATGTGTAAGAATTTTATATCATATATTTTTATTCGTAAATGCTTGATGTCCAGGAAAGAATGCAGCCAGTGTTCTCTAGCTTGGACTCACAATACATATGAAAATATTTGAAGAATCGGCTGAAAATATAGTTCAAATTTTCATCATTTTTTTCACCATATCATGATTTATAATATTCTGTGACATTAAATTAATTGTCAAAGTTCCATTTTAGAGATTATCGTCATGTCTAGAGTGTCATATATTCGCGAACAGAGGGAGTACTATATAGAAGATTTTGCTTCACTTCCATGCCATTCATATATACTCATTGTATGCACATACGTACTAATTATAAATTTTTGGTTTAATGTTGCTCCAGTAAGGATGCTCTAAAATACGATTTTACATTTAATACCTGGATAATGACCTCACAAAAAATGTGACTAGTCAATTTGAAGCTTCGGCATATCTTTATGTAAACTAGAAACATCACATTAACAAACTGAAGAAACCTGGTTTGCCTTTCAGCACACTGGAAACTCCTTTCTTTGTGCAAACTTACAAGTTAGTATCTTATGAATGGCATGTACAGCAATTATCGAAACAGTCATTGGCTATATTGCATGCATGTGCTTCACTCAACAAATAATATACTTTAGCTAGGAACAATTTCTAGTATATTCCAATTGTATGTGCTAGAAGAAATTATAGGCATCATGCATAAATGTAGGCCTTTTTGGATCTGTATGCATGCATGGCTGCCAATGAAATTAAATGAATGTCACCTAAATGAATTTGAAACATATTTATGTACCCAATACGGTCTAATTTTGGTGCTCCTGTATTCAGAAATGTTAAACTACATTTTGCTGATTGTCATCTATGTTATCTGCTCTCCATGACTATGTAGAAGGAATTTCTAATAATATGATGCACTATACTTTCATTCGTAAATTCATGGCGTCAAAGAAAGAACGCAGCCAGGGTTCTCTAACTTCGACTTGTAATACATAAGCAAATAGTTTGATTGAGTAGCTAAAATAGATTTAAGATTTTTTCATGAATTCTTTTTCACAGTATCAATGTTTTTAGTTTTCTGTAACATTAAAATTAAAAGAAAAGTTGCTTGCTAGAGATTATCGTCATGTGCAGAATGTCATCTATTTGCATATAGGGGTACTATACAGAAGATTCAACTCACTTCCATGCCACATATAAATAGTCATTTTATGTAAAATGTGATATAAGCAGTACGATTTGTGAATTTCGAATATTGAAAGCAAGAGCTTTGTAAAAAAAATTGGTGTTCTGTTTTATCTATGCCATATCTACAGGTGACTTGTTTGGTCTATTATTTTGCCTGGTCTCTTTAAACTGATGTGTCTCACTTTATTTTTTCTGTTAGCGAACTAAGTAATTGATTTATTTCTCAATTTACTTTGCTGTTAGTGAACTCTGTTATACTAAGTATAACGATAGGTGTGTGAACCCTCAGATGGATCTAGGTGATTATTTCCTAATTCATTCAGTATGTAAAAAAGTAGACATATGCCCTTGCTTCAATATCAACTTGCCTTGGTAATACATAAGATGTCGTCCATAAATGTACATACAACAAGACAGGACCTAACTCTGGAATATTTTGATAAAACCTTATATATCTATGCATGATCCATTTTGGTTCTGTTCTCTTCTTGCTCGCTCAACAATGATAGGACTAGCTATGTACAGATATCGTCTACACTGTCCCCTCATAGTACATCTTAAGCACATGTACTCTTTGGAAACTGATAATTTGGATTACATGAATTTTTTTTCATGTTTCTTGCAGGAAGCAAACTGTTTCCTGTGAAATTCCTTTGGACCGAACAGTTCAACCGCCGTTTATCCTGTGATGTTGTTTACTATATATGTTTTGTATGCGTGGAAAAAATAATCGCTTTAATAATCAAAAGGCATGTCCTTCACTGCATTATCTTCTGGAAGAGACATGTATCATGACTGGTGAGATGCAGGCCTGCAAGAGTTGTATCTGAAGGTTTGGAGAAGGTAGTGACGAAGGTTGTGAAAAGACGTAGTTTTCTTTATTGTGATGAAAAAGGCACTTGTGTTCTTTGTTAAAACTAAGAATTTTGTAGGAAAAAAAATGAGGTAACTAGCGCCACAAATAATCAAATATATATACTATGGTACAGATATATGTGGTTATACTGCCACTTGGCGCGAAAAAATATTGAAATTCTTGATCTGCATGCACTGCTAGTTCCTACACCATTGTGTAATTCAGTCTGGTAGACACACTGATCTGAATCGTATGTACTGTGCGTGTGGTGATTCTACTCTCAAGAAAGATCACACAGGTATAAACCAAATGTAATTTTTAGCCAATGGGTTAGTGCATTTCTATCACACAACCAATTAAAGCACTGTTTTCTGGAATTTCTGAAAATAGCTTCCAGGTAGAGCATGACTGCTAGTTTACTAAATCAGCATATTTACTATTGTTGCAGATACCTCAGTAGTCTTTTTTCATGCCGATCGTGGTACTACTCAGAGTACTTTTTATGTTTCTGGAAAGTGATATGCATGCATGTCTCCATACAAAAATACACAAGTTAATATAAGTCACAGTTTAATGCATGTGTCATTCAATTAGATAAGAATGAGGTCAACTATAGATGTTTACGTACTCTAAAATTATTATTGACTGATCATTTTATGCAGAATCCGGCCAAAACTGGAAGGGCTTGAGGATACCGTATATTGGATGAACTAGTTAATTAATTAGTATATTATTAATTGTCTACTTGATTCCTCTCAGACATATGGCTTTTGTCAACTTTTGTGCTGATGTGTGTGAAGGTACTACTGATGAGCGCATGCATGGATAGATAAGGGTTGATGGTGTGTTTGAATGCTGTTTGACATGAAACCAAATCCATAGTAGTGCATGTGCATGTGGATGACAAACTGATCTGCCAGCAACATGGACACTTTAACCTAGTGTTGTGTTGTTGTCGCCTGTCCTTGGTACTGGTTCTGTCGGCTGGCTGCTCGTACTTGCCAATCAGTTATGATGCAAATAATGGATTTTGTTTTTGCTTAACAGTCAGTATAATAGTGTGTGCAATGATCTATCTTACACTGTGAATTGTACTAGTTTTGGTCGTAGCCCCTGTTTGGATGCATATGTCTTGTCGACATGTATTAATGGCCTATCTGCTGTGCAACTGCAAACAGGGCTATCTAATACTAGTACAACAAATAGATGTTTCCAGCAAATGAAACATATAGTATCATTTGAGAAGGACACAACATATTATGTCTTTTTCAATAACGTAATAAGGGAAACTTGCATGAAACTATAAATTCCTTAATTAGTAGAATCTTGCTGTAGTATTTTGGTTAAGTGTGTATCGGTATGATTTTGTGATGTAAAATTCTGGTGCCGAACATTTTCATATCATCAAAATTGTATACATCTAGTTAAGCTAAAGTTAGGAGGCGCTGAACATTTTTATGTGATATGAAATGTATACAACAATTGTACATGCTGCTTTGTTAACTATTATTTGCATATTAATTACTTGATTGAACCCAGATAATTTTTTTTCAAATATGTTTGGGATTAAGGATCAATTGATAGAACACACACGAAAATTTTGGAAAATTAGTTGATGGCAATGTAGAAAGTGTTGACATATATAACTAAGGAACTAAGGTAAATCAACGAACTATTATCATGTAATTATGTGTTGCAAAAGAAACTAGGAATATCTTGTAGCCACATTCGGGTTTGGTCCGTAATAAACATATGCTATATGTGCTGGGGGAAGGGGGTGTAATATTACATCTTCCATTTTGAACTTGTTTAATAAAAACTTCCCTCACCACACAAAAAATAAGGGTGGTTCTCTAGAAGTGATGCATATACCTCTAAACCCTAGGAAGGTAGCTCAACCAATATTACATCAATCATCTTCATACACATATATGGAGGAGGGTTGCAAGTTAGTTATAATGGTTACAAAGTAGTAACTCACATCAAACAAATTAAAGCACCGGACAGTCGATCATCGTTCAGAAATTAATTACTAATAAACAGTTCGGAAATTACTAATAAACAGCGCAAGACGATGTCCAAAGCAAGCAAAAGAGGAACGACATGGCATGTGATGACTGATTAATCCATTATTCATCACTGATGGATGGATGAAGTTGTTGGATACAAGAAAAAAAAAAGGCAAGATCGAGATAGAAAAGCAATCAGTTAATGGAAACACACGTACTACGTACGATCGAAGATAGAGGAGCCTCAGCAAGTACCGATTTTGATGGCCTTTATTCGACTGGATGATCAGTACTGGATGCGTGGCTTGGCAAAGACAACTCCACCCAGCTCCCATGGCTCTTGCTCCCCCTCCTCGTAGTAGTTGTTGCTGCAGGTTACTGCCGGAACCAGTGGCTGCCTCGCCGGCGCCGGTGCCGGTGCCGGAGCCTCCGCCCGGAGGCGGTTCCTCTCCTTGGTCCTCTCTCTGGCCCTCTCCCTGGCCCTTGCCCTGGACGCCTTGTCTGGGAGGAGAACAGGGGCGCCGCCATTGTTGCTCTTCTTCCTTGGACTTGGAACAGCAGGAGCTGATCTTCTTTTTGCCTTGGCTGTCTGATGCTCCTGCTCCTGCTGCTTGTTTGTTTCAGCATCGGCGGCCATGGCCATGGCGTGGTCGTTGTTGTCCAGGTCCAGGAGCACAGACCCGTCCCCGTCCTCCTCCGACAAGGACATGGAGGCGGACATGGAGGCGGCGAGGTGGTTGATGCCGGCGGTGGACCTGTCGAGGAGCCACTGCACCGTCTTGCTGGCCTTGTCGAAGCCCAGCTTGTCCTGGAGGGCGAAGAAGCGGCGGGCCACGTCCAGGGACAGCCGCATCCGCCGGTCCCTCATCCCTCCCGCCGTGCATATCTTGCTGTGCCTGTCTTTCCTCGCCACCGCCCTCGATCTTGACGCCCTTGACCTTGAATCTGCCGGAGGCGTTGGGTTGTCCGTCGTGGCGGCCGTGGCCGTGGCGAACGGAGGGTAATAGCAGTAGTAGGAGAAGGCATCTGGTACTTCTGAGGAAGGAGGAAGAGGAGGAGGAGGAGGGTGTTGATGGTGAGGCCAAAGAGAGTCCATCCCCATTTCCATTTCCAACACTATCTCCTGCTGCTTCCTTCTGAGCTCCCTCCCTCTTGCTGCTTCCTTCTGAGCTCTAAATAATTCACACATCATCTCATCGTAATATATACCTGCAGATGCAGGGCTGCACTGACCTGCTGCCCGCCCTTCCCCTCCTACTACAGTGCTTATTACCTGACGACTATAGAGGGACCATGCTATTCTTCTAGTGTATGCTTGTTTAATACATACCTATAGGCAACATTTTTTTCTTTTTTTGCTATAAGGAAAACAAACATTACAAGGCATGCCAATTGTTTGATAAAAGGAAACAAATTAATGGCCTCCAGCCGGCCATAAAAAAGTCTAGCAAATGAAGTGACAAAACATGCATTGACCAACTAATTAAGTTGAACGTTTCTTTTCCTGATAAAGGACATTTTCATTCAAACGTTAAAAAATGTAGATGCAAACGCAATGTGTTAATGTTCGACCTCTGCATAACAACATGCACACATCCAACAACTGCAAAAGAAAACATTAAAAACATCGTTTTACAGCAATAGTACCTGGTCATATCCGCAAACCGGGTAGGATGTAGTCATAATAAGATTTGTGTCCTCCATCCTCTGTAGGACAGAGCAAGTATGGAGCAAGTGAGTACAAGCATGAATAACCTGCAAAGGAGGGAAGCACACTTTTTATTAAAAAAATCCACATCATTTCTGGGAAGCCACAGAGTCCAAAATATGGTTGCCGCCCCCACGAGGATATGTGTGGAATTTATTTGTCAACCCCCTCAACAAATTACCAAAAGTATTATGCACACTACATGGTGCCATAGGTTAGAAGCTACCTGAAAAATAATAGTCCGTACTGTCTGAGCAACCTTATACTAAAAATAGGTGTTTAATTCACATGTGGTGGTGAAGAAAGACACAACACCTATTACCCTGCCAATGTTAGTGTGCAAGGTTGTCTCTAGTCAAGACGACGCCCGATTTAAAAACCATAGGAATTCTTCAAGTGCAAAGGTATTTTTGAGATTCCATATTTTGTCACTGTCCATACCGACGTCACTACGAGCGAGTGACATGTACAAAGAATGGACCGAGGACTAACTATGATGAACGTGCCCAATAAGATCACCCTCAACACTCAGAAGCCTATCGGTGGGATGCCGTCCAAACAGGGATCTAAATTGGTGATTCATTCCAACTTCTTTGTACCAAGCTCCATCATCTCTATATGTCACACCTTTGATAACATCCATAGATTAACCTGCCCCAGAAGATTAGAATCTTCCTATGGAAACTAGTGCAGGGACGCCTTCCTTCTGGCACGGAGGTTCTCAAGCGGAATGGCCCATCGGATGTTCTATGCCTCTCTTTGTTCCTGAAGACTCGAACCGCATCTTCTTTTCTTGCCCCTCCGCGAGATTTTTATGGTGTTGCTTGCGCATGATCGCAGGTGGCGATTGGTGCCATACGAATCTCCCGGATTTGTTCACGGAACTGCTTACCTTCCCTAGTTCTGCGCGTCCCTCCATTTGAGTGTTGGTCGGATCGCTGTCGTGGACGTTATGGAATGTCCGCAATAAATTGGTGATTGAGCATTACATTCCTTTGTGTGCCACTGACGCCATATACAAACTGTGTTGCTTTTCACGGCTCAAGAGGCCGCTTAGCAAGCGCCAAGACCGCCTCTCCATCGACATGATGGTCACCGACCTGCGCTCCTCCGCTTCTAGACTCGCACCGCCGCTCCAGCATCAGCTTCTGCCGCCTCCGCAGGAGCCAGATTAGTTTAGCTTTTATTTGAGGGGTTTGTTGTGCTGCGCCCCCAGCAAGACCTTTTGTTCCTTTGCGTGTATGTCTGTTGACGGGTCCGCCTGACGGAACCTTGCTACCGTACTTTGTTCTATGGTTGGTGCTTTATAATATAAAGGGGGGGGGGCTTTTTTGTCGATAACATCCATAATTGGTAGTAAATGAGAGTGGTGCCTGTAGACGAGAATGAACTTTATTCATTTCAGAAAATGACATTATTTTTGCATTGCCAATTAGACCAAAACACTCGCTGAAATTAAGGATCATAAAGAATTATCAACACTCCCCGTGGCCAAGACCCAAAAGTATGTGGAATACTCCTTCAGAAAATAAGTATGTGGAATACTACAAGGAATGTGATATTAAAAGATAAATACACAGCTCATCATACAAGACATGCCAGATATCAGTCAAAAAAGAAATATTGGATGGACATTTGCTTTAATAAAATTCCGATTTATCTCTAATAAACTATGGTATTGCTCATTTTTTTGCCAAACCTTTCTTGTCTCACTTATATCATGTCTAGAGTGCTTTAGCCCCTAGCTGGTTTCCATAACATAAAATCTATTTATGGAAACTATATAAAATACCAAAAAGATCATGTACTCTATGTAGGTTGATGCATAGATTTTTTTTGTTCACGCAATTATTTTGTTAAAGGAAAATTATGATATTTGAAAAATTGTAACACATTCAATATTTTAATTTTTGGCCCAAATAGCCATACTTTTGTGTGCAAAATTTACATGCATATACATATACTTCATGAGGTGACTTACATGCATGATTTGTTTCAAAACAAAAATACAACATGCCATAGGTTGTAATACGCGAATACTTTGGAAGAAACTGAGAGGGGATGGGGAGAATTGGTGAAGTGCTCAGAGATATAGGTACTTAATCATCTACACTAGTATCTGAAAGACTAGATTTTGTTTTAGAAAATAGAATATATATTACCTCTAGTATTTGCACATATGCACACGACCAAATTGATTACAAGCTCAAAATAATAAAATGTCCAAATCACATGATATCAGCCAGATATAGCCTAATTATATTATGATTGCCATCTATCAAGACATAAATTCCTCCGTAAGCCGCTTCAAGTGCTTGGTCCCAGATTCCATTGCTTCATGTGTTGAATTTTGTCAGAATCCCAATATCGCTCAAATTGATATACGAGAATAGCAGTTTCCTGAAAGAGTGAACATTTTTTTATGAAGAAGGAAATCAATCCAGCACAACCAACTATCCAAAATCGGTGATGGTGCTAATACGACTTTAAGGACGAAGACGCTTCTGCACACCACATAGCCATGCACCAAACTTTTTGTCACAAGCTACATGTTAGAGGTATTTAAACACACAATTTATAGCTTGCCAAGCAATTCAAGCAATTGTGCATGTATCAGAAAATACAACTTAAATTGTCTCTTGCTCAAAGCAGAAGCAACATTGTGCCCCCGCACCTCCCTTTTGTCGTTTAGTCTAATTATCCATATTACACCATAAAAATCTTTCTTTTTGAAGGAAGTTTCAAAGTTATAGTCCCTTAAGAGAGTTTTTTATTGAAGTTAAGGAAATGCCATTCCCTTTACAAAAATTGTGAGGTGTGAACTATATATATTTGCTCCAAGTGTCAAAAACATATACCGGCGTTGGCCACACAAAAATTAGTGCAAAAAAAAGATAAAACAAACATACATTTCTTAATTCCCCAGGAACAAAATATGCACGGCTTGATTAGTTGTCATGAATTTGTATGGATTGAATAATGTAATAAATTGTCAGAGGGAAAAACATGCAGGACCTGTGACGATATTCATATGCTTGGTGATGTGGCATGCTTGCATCGAGAGGAAAATTTTGTAGTGGGTTGCACATATTTAGGAATAGAGGATGTGGAAGTGCTTCGCTTCTGGGAGGATAAACTGTAGAGGCGGTTCCACTCTACAGAACATACCCCTCCATTTTAATATTGTGTGCAATAGACATGCCACGGTTGTTAGCATGTCGTGATCAATACCTTTAAATGTAAAGTTTTGATAAACCCTATTGGGGTAGATGCTGAGAAATCAACATGAAGTGGTATGTAAAGTGGTTGAGACTACACTAACTTGGGCAAGACACAGATATATGGATCCTACATGTGTCTCAATAGCTTAACCCTTGGTACACAAAAATGTACAATAGATTAGCAACCCTCTATTTTAATCCACTCAACTCTCTCCCCCCGTTCCACATCAAAAGGTTTCTGTGACATAAAGAGGCAAGAAATATTGGTCGCAAAGAAAACCTTTTTTTCATTCAAGAATAATGTTATTTGAATCTGCCTTTTCCATCTCTCCCTTGAAAGTATAACTCCACCAAAATCCAATTGTTTACTCAACAAAATCCAACATGTTACCATTTGATTCCGGCCACAAGAAACTCTTTTCCTAAAGGCAGAAACAAAAAAAATATGTTGGTTATCTTGAAGCTATTCTAATCTCAGACACACACAAATTTGCAATTATTCCACAAAAGATAAAAATCCCTCTTTTGCCTACCTCTTTGTCAATGAAAGAAGACAAAAGCTCTTTCTACTATTTGGGTAATAATTAAATTTTGAAAATCCTTTCAATACAATGGAAAAAATCCAAAAGGTTTCTATTCAATGATTAAATTAATTGATAAATAGAAAAGGCTTTTTGAATATATTTTTCCTGAGATGTTAATAAGAAAGACATGCTTTATTTACCGAGCATATCTTTCATTTTGTTCAAGCAACATCAGAGGTATCTGCTTTGGATTTCTAAACAAAATTATCTTGTCATTTTTGTTCGACCTAGCTAGAGTCGCATATGAAATAGATGAAGGAAGAAATTTAGCAACATGTTTCCTAAAAGCAACTCTTTCTTGGATTTTTCGTTGATTATTTGCAATGGTTGGTCAAATAACAAAAACACTAGTTACGATATATGATTATGGATTGACGTGACATGAGCATGAAATAGGTTCAAGAATATGTTTTCTTTTTATAAGTGGTAAACTCACTTATCTTTATAACCGGTTCTTTCCGGTTAAGAGCTTATTCTTACACTTCACTTTCTAAGAGGGCATTTGATGCATCAATCCCCCATTTGGTAGCCTTTTTCCCTAGAGATGGACAATTCGTCCACCCAGTTTTATTAATTATGTACTAATAAAGAAGAAATAGAATATATTGGCATTTCCATTTGATCATTCAACATCACTTTTTTCACATACTTCGTATAGTTTATTGTCTTTCAAATGTAAATCATGAACACTCTTATTTGCTTTGCATTAGTATTAGTTATTTTTGTAGCATCTAATTTTAACAAGTTTCCTGCAACAATGCGCGAGCTATATCTAATTTTAGATATGAAAAGACTGAAACTAGAGAAAAATATCCTTAACCTTCAAAATGAAGGCGAAATAGCTGGGCATACTTGCCTCAAAGTCCTTGGCTCATTGAAACAATATATTTACCTTCCACGAAAATTAATTTAAAAGCATGGCGGCTACTAAATGACAAGCTTCATATTCATTGCACGCAACCACGAAAATAATGGTGTCATCCGCATAGCACAGGACGGAGAAACCGTCATTGTCATCAACAAGGCGGGAAATGACACCACTAACAAATTTGTCCTCATCCCCGGCTAGCTCTGCTAATTAGAACTAGTGTCCAAAACCTATACTTGATTGGGCAGTAGGTATTTAGAGTAACCAGTCATTAACCAAACTAAGACCAGGGACAGTAAAGTAGTACTAGCTACTCCAGATAAGTAGGAGCTAGGTAGGGGGAGGTTGATGGGTGATAGTGGAGCACCATATGCCGTTGCCATCGTCAGTCACAGATCCCAGCCCTAGTTAGTGGAGCTGTCGGAGCACACGTTTCGGACGCCAGGCGCAAGCAGCTCCTGTAGCCAAGGAAAGTGACCGGCCTCTGCCCTCTGCCCTCTGCTAGCTGTGGCTAACAAAGAGATGAGATGCACATCCGTCTTTGTGTGATTTGTGCATGCACCTGCACTGCTATGCATCTGCATCCTATCATTCCAAGGTGGAAGTTGGGGACCAACTTAACCTCTAGCTAGGCTAGAGCTGTGCCTACTTGAGGGTGGAGGACAATGGCTTTTAGGGGGTATCTCTTTCTCTGTCGTGTCGCTATTGGGGAGCAGTAGTGATGCTTTGGATTTATCATCTCAGTTAAGTAACCCACTAGTACCATGCATATAGTGTATGGCCCATGCATGGTAGTACTGCCGATGGTGGTACCTGACAAAGAGCACGGGTGCACAGCTAGTTTTCCATGATGGAGGCTTTTTTTTGTTGGCCGTCCCTTCTTCTTATCAAGATGATACAACCGCAATAGAATTTAACCCGTTAGGGCATCTCCAACACCGTACTGTAAATCAGACTCACTATCCGTGCATCCACGGACATCTATACGGAAACGGCCATCCAATCGCATGCCCTAAATGTCCGCCCGTATTTCAAACCTAAATTGAGCAAACTTGATGAATTTGATGCAAACCAAACATTTTTCACGCAAAGCAAACCTAATTCATACAATGTTCGGCGTATTACGACTAAACCAGACAAGTTCAACTGAAATTAAAAAAAGTAGAAAAAAACTAAGCGAGGTACCGGACGGTATCCTCGTACGAATGCCTGCCCTGGCCGATGGGACCTCCGTCGCTGTTGCCGTCGGAGTCGGAGTCATCATGGTCCTTCCAACGGCGGAAAGGCTCGTAGGGGCTGCGGGCAGCCCTAATTGGCCGCCTCCTGCTACTCGCAGCGCAGGCGGCAACACGATATCAAGTGCTAGTCAAAACATAAAAAATGCACACAATCAAATTATTAGAAAAAGAAAAGCAACCGTGATCCATGGAAGGAAATAACACCGACCATTCCTTGACAACACATGGACTCACTTTTCCTTCTTGTAGCTCACATGCTTGGGATTATCGATCTCTTCACAGCGAGATAGGTAGCTACATGTATTTTCCTTCTAATTCTTTTTCTTAAGTAACAAAAAAAAATTCTTGCATAGTAAAGAAAATTGTTAGATGTCTAAATTCGACGCCATCTACTGCCACCAGAGATACAATGGTCGTTAGTCTAGCTTGGCTAGACTAAGCCTGGCAGAATCACTTGGACTTAGATTTTTTTTATACCGTCATTTTTCATAAATAGAAATAATTAAGTATTTTCCTACAAATAACTTTTTGTGGGTACTACAAATACAACGATTTCTGTTGGTAACTGAATTTTTTTAGCACGGGCCATGGGCTCCCATTCAGCACTACACGAGGCTAGCGACCTTACCTACATACCTTTTTTGGGTCTTTTGTAGCATGAGAGAGTGTTGTTGTGTTAGATTTCCCAATCTCACCGTAGGGTATCTGCCCATATGGGAAATGCAAGCTTCAATTAACCCTGCTTCAGTAATAAAATAGATATAATACGGTTTGCAATTGGAAAAATAGTGAACCCATCGTTTGGCCTCGGTTACCTTGTTGTAGGCATTGCTTAGAGTTTGCTCGAACATCTCTTCGAGGTGACCCACAATCCATCCTTGATAAATGGGCAAGCGACGGCGTTGTCGTGGAATGTTCCCTTCTTGGAGGCATTGTTGTTGGAATACATATCATGTTACCCTTGGGTTGCCATTGTTAGTTGATGTTGATCAGTGATCACTCTTTCTTTTGCAATAATTTGGTTGTGTGCATCTCAATGTCTTGACTAGCTCCTTGTATCATGTTGGCGTAGAGGCCATATGTAATTGATATATTCTCCATATTAATATATTCCTTCTTTGAGAAGGAATAAATTGTACTATGACACTTGCTTCCATCTAGTTTCTTCGAAGTTAAGGGCTTTTCAGTGGCGAGTAAAAGCGGGCCAACATCACACTAAAACTGCATGGGGATGTGGCTATATAATAAAGGAAGACATGTCAAACAAACAAACAACAAAGTTCTGTCCTCACTTACTTTCATGCTAAAAAAAGAATATAGCCACTTACTTCATTCATCCTTTTTCATCATTCTAAATGCAAATGGATTTAATCTAATAATATATTTAACATCAGTTTAGGTCTTTTCGACTTGTGAATCATGAGGTCACATCTCGCTTTGAAGGGGATTAGTGGCATGTTAAAGCCTTGGAAAGGTTATTTGATTCACATTGAACGAGTGGCATATTACACCACTTTTGTGAACCCGCCTTTGCTTACCAATTGTTTTGACAATGGTCTACCACTCCACACCCCCTAGTTCCTCCTCCCTACACAAAGAATCCATATAAATAAAATAGATGATGCAATGGAAAGGCGTGCAAACAATAATGCATGATATGATTTGTGAAATATGCAGGGAGAACAAGCTTCATGTGGGTTTAACAATAGGCAAACGATAGATTGTTGATTGATTGGAGCTTCTGTAGGCAAGATCTAGGATAATGTTGGCAAGACCGGTGGTGGAAAGCAATAGGGTGCAGGTACACCTAGGACAACATTGGAATGGTTATGGTGGAAACAAGAAATGAAGCAGTTTGAAGAGGTGTCGATGATGGAGAAGGAGGACAAGTGGGACGAAGCATGATTAAGAGGGGAGAGAAAAAAAGTTTGATTTGAATCAAAAACAGAGAGAAAGAGAAACAAGCAAGATGAGGAGCACTATGTAAAGTCGGATAGGTCGAAGAATCGAAGAGTGTCGCCTCTTAAAACTATATAGGTGGCACAACTTTTGGGCAATGTCAAAGTCCACCGACCTCTTGCATGTTTAGAATTTGAGAGACTCAAGTTGTATGTCTTGGGTATTTTCAGGTTGGAAAAAAGAGAGCTGCCAAATTCATCAACTTAGGGAAAATTGAAGTCAATGGTCATGCCAAAAATTGAGCGAAAAACAGAAGATGCATGAAACTAACATGAACTGAAACAAAGGACAAAGTGCCGACGTGCTGAGACTTTATGATCATCCTAGCTAAGCAAAAGAAATAGCTAGTGGATTATATAATTTGGGGAATCCAGAGTGTTAGTGCGAATAGAGAGGGATTGGTGGAATAGATGTTTATTGCTTGAGCCTCGTGGGCATATTTATCGGAGTAGATAATCTTCTTGGAGTACAAGGCAAGGTAGGTAAGATCCTATGCTATCCTATCTTTCCTAATAGTCATAATACTCAATAAGTCAATATCCTCCGCAGTCACAACGGTAGCGACGCAGAGGGTGTGACTGGAGAAGAATCCTAAGGTAAGCCGACGGACATCCTCCCACAGTCGTAATGGTCGATGCATCATGGAAGGCATGGGTGGAGTGGAAACCGACGAGGTTGCTCAAGAAAGACGGTAGCCCTTTGTGCGGATGTTGAGGTAGCCGAGAGCGTAGGATGGTGTAGCTATGGTCGAGTTAGCCATGCGAGGGACGCCGTGGTCGATGTTGAGTCGGGGTGGCAGGTGTCAAGTGGTCGTCGTGGAGTCACGGGCGCAAGAAGGCGTCGAGTAATTCATGGGCGCAGTGGTGTCGAAGTAGTGGTGCACCGGGAAGAAGATGTTGTTGATGAGGCATCGCATTGAGTTTTCCAAGCCCGGGGACACATCATGGACGAAGGCACGCATCGATGTTGCCAACACCGGGCATGCGTAGAAGGACGAAGTCGATGTTGATGTTGCGCCGCTCCAGGCTTGCCAGGCCCGGGGACACGTCGTGGACGAAGCACGTGTCGGTGTTCCCAGCATCGGGCATGCGTAGTTGGGAACCAGCACAAGTTGTACTCCATGTCGAAGGGGCTAGTAGAGAAGGACTCGGCGATGGTTGCGGCACCAGTAGACGCAAAGCCACCCGATGTCGCCCGCGGTGGTCAGAGTAGATGAAGTGGCACGGAAGATGACGGTGACGCTGGAAATGAGCTGGTGGTAGACAAGGACAACGGAGGTGGACGTGCGGCGCGGCTCGGATGAGCGAGCGGCACCGGCGCCCGACGGCTGAGTTAGGAGCGCGGTGGCGATGCTCGAAGTAGACGAGGAAGAGCCCGACAGTGTGATGAAGACCGGCGAGGACAGTAGCATTCCCGCACCAAGGGATACAGTGTGGCGCATACCACGTGAAAGTCAACATGCGCAAACGGCGGAGCGGACCGCACGCTACAGCACTACACCCCAAAGGGGTGATGCTGGCAACAATGTCGGGTCGGGCGGCGGCGGAAGACCTCAGGTGGCGACATTGACGCGTCTTTGCGGCACTACTCTGCCCCGAAGCGGCGGCAGCGGCGATCGTCGGTCGGTGCAGCTGCGGGGATGACCTCAAGGCGGCGGCGTGGATCATGTGTCACGGCACTACGACCTGAAGGGGCGACGCAATGGCTGTGCATGAGTCGGTGCAGCCGCCAGGAAAACCAGGGCAGCGGCGCTCGGGGTGACGCAGTGGCAGCCCATTGCTCAATCGGTGTAGGGACGCGCTGTACTCGGGACGGTCTCCACGGGACCCGTAGAGGCACACGCAACTGACGGGCCAGATCGGTCGCACAACATGGATGAGGCGGATCGCGGGCAGGCGGGTGATCAATCTGATCGCATGCGAGGTCGGGGGCACCACTCGGTCGAGGCGGGGTGGCGGCGGAGTCCGAGATGAAGCTGGTGATGACGGTCGGCGTGGGACGGCATGCGGCCCAAGGCAGCCAACGAGCCCGACGCAGCAGGCGGCTAGCGACGGGGCCAACGAGGCAGACGGTAGGGCGTCCGTACAGACTCGGCAGAGGCAGGTGGTGATGGAGAAGTCCAGGTCGAAGCAGGGCGGTGACGAAATCCGAGATGAAGCCGGTGATGATGGTCGGTGTGGGACGGCATGCGGCCCGAGGCAGCAGGCAGCTGGCGACGGGGCCGGCGAGGCAGACGGTAGGGCGTCCGTACAGACACGGCAGAGGCAGGTGGTGATGGAGAAGTTCAGGTCGAAGCAGGGCGGCGACGGAGTCCAGGATGAAGCCAGTGACGACGGTCGGCGTGGGATGGCGTGCGGCCCGAGGCAGCCAGCGAGCCTGATGCAGGCAGCTGGCGACGGGGCCGGCAAGGCAGACGGTAGGGCGTCCGTACAGACGCGATAGAGGCAGGTGGTGATGGAGAAGTCCAGGTCGGAGTAGGGCGGTGACGACCGACACAGGGCAACGGGCGGGCAAACGTGCGGACGACGACCGTGACGGGCCGCCTCGTCGCGCGAGGCTGTCGTGTCCGATTAGAGGATGGGTGGTCGTGATGGTGTCGAGGTAGAGACGCGGGATCGGCGGGCGACGCAAACCGATCTTAGATCGGAAAACCAAAAAGAAACAACTATCTATGCGACCGGCGAAAAAGAGGAAAAATTCGGATTAAGCGATCGGTCAAAAAGACTCTCCAAGGCAGCCGGTCAACACAACCCGCACACAAACCCTAGATACAGACGGCGCAGCCCCGGTGGCGGTCATGGAGACCGACTGCCCCCCTAGCGGCGCGAAGCGGAAGCAGCGGCGACAACTAGGGTTTGAATGGGTTAGGCTGGTATCATGTTAGAAGGGAATAAAGAGGGATTGGTGGAATCGATGTGTATTGTTTGAGCCTCGTCTTCCTATATAAAGGAGTACATAATCTTCATAGAGTACAAGACTAGGTAAGATAAGAGCTTACGCTATCCTATCTTTTCTAATAATCATAATACTCGACGCAGAGATTTTTCTTTTGGTACATATATATGCTGTTGCTGCAATTCACTGACTAGAGTTACCAAGGGTGTGTTTGCAACTCAACCAGGCCCGCGCGGGATGTGCGCGGCCTGTTTGGTTGCCTGGGCTGCATGCGGTTTGTGGCTCGCACAGACCTTAAAGCAGCCCGCAGCCTGGCCTGGCGGAAACTGCCGAATCGGCAGTTTCTCGCGAGCCTGGCTCGGCATGGCCACGCGTGCGAGGCAGTTGCACGCCTCGGGCAGCGTGGGAGACGAAGGGGACGTCTCATAACTCGCCCCACTCTCCTGTCACCGACCAGTCGCACTGTTCCCACCGCTCCCTCTCTCCCTCACCGCCTCTCCCTCTCCTCTCCTCCGATGGCTCCGCCTCTCACACCGCCGCGCCACCCTCTAACCCCCGTCGACCAGCGCATCACCAGCATCCAGGACCGCTGGCTGGCCGGGCTCCAGAACTCGGGCCGGGACCTGGCATCGGCGCTGCGAGCGCCGTCCCCCATCTGCTGCCGGCCACCACGAGCGCCGGCCAATGTGGTGCCGATTGTTCCTGCTCTGCCGCCGATTCCGACCTCGTGGTCCTGGGCTCGGCGCCGGCGCCGTCCACGGAGCCGCCGCTTCTTGGGACCCCGTTGGGCCAGGGGGGTTTCTTGACCCCCGCCCAAGGGTTTTTGGCGGGCCGTCCTCCTCGACCACCGGCTTGGCGATGAGCACGGGGCCGAGTCATAGGTCGTCGCCAGGGCTGGCACCTCCTCTGCTCCGACACCTCTCTCCTTTCCGCCGGGGTTTCATCTCGGCCTCGGTTCGCTGCGCGTGCTCCGGTGAGTCAAACCTCCTCAATGCTTGCTCGTAGATGTAGATTGGGGGTTTATTTCTTAGGCATGTGCTAGTAGTTAGTGGATTCGATAGGATTAGATAGGATACGAGTAGATTCGATTGTATGTGAACCCAATCGAATGCAATCAGACCGATCTGTTCTTGTTTCGTACAATGTGTGTCCTAGGGTAATTTTCTTCTGCTACTGCTAGTGTGTGTTAGGATCTGCTATAATTCCCAATGGTAGTGTGCTTTGCTAGGATCTGTGTTCATGGCAGGGTCTTGCTAGGATGTGTGTTCATGCAAATGGCATGTTCATGTTCAATCTAGATTCATGTACATGTTGTTGTTCATGTTGCTAACATACATGTTCAAGCTAGGGTTTGTGTTGATTGTTATACGTGCATGTAGTAGGACCATTTTAGGACGCTGCAAAATGTGCATGGCTGCACATGGGTGCTATTGGCACTTGCTGTTGCTATTTTTAGATGTTTCCATGCTTAGGATAGTGCACGAATGAGTGGTAGTTGCAGAAAAGCAGATGCCACTGATCAATGGCACTTGCTGTTGGGCAAGTCCACTTATCAATGGCAGTGATCAATGCCACTGATCAGTGGCATTTGCCTAACAGCAAGTGCCATTGATAAGTGGCATTTGCTCAAAGATTCTATGCACTGATCGGTGGCATTTTCTCTTGGGCGAATGTCTCTGATCAGTGCCATTTTGCAAAGAGTTTGTGCACTAGTACTTGTCATATTACCTGACAAGATATTGAAAACTGACTGGGATGTGGCGGGTGGAGGAGCTCAGGTGGTGGCCGGAGCTGAGGGCGCCGAGGATTTCATCCCCATGAACAGGTGGCTCAGGACGGTGGACCTGACTGGCAGGATCGCCTTCATGACCCTGCCTCGTTCAAGGGGACGATCTCCGAGGCAAGGCCACGAGGAGGGGAACCGGGAGCCGTTGCGCTTGTACCAGCAGATCAAGGACAACGAGGACCTCGTCATGCTCGTCGTCCCTCCCAAGCTCGTGGAGGTGATGAACACCTCGCTGGTCATCAAGCGGCTCCCGCGCGTGGTCAGGCTGTCGGCGAACAAGCGGTGCGTGTTCTAGGTGCAGGTCCAGAACTTCGAGGGGCACATGGTGCTTGGTCGGGGCTGTAACTACTTCTACCGCCGCCACCGGATCGTCCCCGGCGACCTCGTCATTGTGCGCATCTCAGGACTCGGACTGAAGGTTCAGATCTACAACCATGACTCATCGGTCATGTGCAGGTTTCGTTGCAGCAGGCACATCTGCCATGGTGACATCGAGCATGCTATGTAGTTAAGTTAAGCAAGGTGTTAGTGTTGAACTTCTATAGTGTTTGGCGAGACTTGTGTGGGGAACTTGTTCATATTTTGTCCAGGAGCAGCACCCTAGCATGGAGCAGGGAAGGAGGATGGCCCTGCTATTAATCTAGACTTATGCTATGTAGTTAAGTTTGCTGTCATTTCCTTACTTGATGTGTTAAGTTTGCTGTCATTTCCTTGCTTGCTTTGTTTGATCTTACTGTTGTGCTGATCATGTGGTGATAAGGCCACTACATTTGAATGGGGTGAGCAGAACACAAACGTTGTTTGCGACCAAACAGCTGAAGTTTGCATCTGCTCACACCCTAAGCACAAAAACAACAACCAAACAGCAGGGGTAAGTGCCCCTCCATGCGATGCAGGCAACCAAACATGTTGCATCTGCTGCATATGAGGCTGCATTTCAAAGACCAGACTGACTAAAGACGGACATGTAATGTAACTACTGTTGCAAACTGCAACCAAACACCCAACATCTCCATTCACCGTGGTTGTCCAAGGCAAAGCTGCTATCATCTCCCTAGCTTCTGCCCCCAAACAGACAGAAGTAAAGCCACCGCCTCCGTAGATCGATCGGTCGCTCGTAGTGTACGTGCACCCTACAACTACAAAGCTGCTGACAGCTCAAACATGGTGCACGTGCTAGCTGCTGGATGGAGCTGCCAAGCCTACACTACAGCGATGCGTTTGTTTGTTTGTGCCATGCGTGCGTATGCATGGTCTTATCCTCCTTTGGAAATACTACTGCTCACCAGCCAGCGGCAATCTGACACGTGCCCACTCGCTGTCGCAGTCCCCGGGTCATGACGCACACTAGCTACCCTCCACTATTTTGCTCATCTTTTCTCTTTTCAGAATAAAACCACGTGCCCACTCAATAGTACTCCCAAAATACAGTCAGATCCTTTGAGTTGCACGCACCGAGATAACCGAACAAAACGATTCGTAACTGCCATCCTTTGAGTTGTACTACCTCCCACTGAATTATTACTCACTGGCCTTAGAGCAACTCCAGCCGCCCTCCTTGTTTGGTCCGCCGCGGAAAAAGTGATGGCCCGACGTGCCGATCCATTCATAGATACGTCCGCGCGGACGATTTCTGGTTCAAATTAGCTTGAAATGTGTTGACGCGGACAAGAAGCGGACGCGCCGCGCGTCCTTTTGGTGTCCGCCGCGTCCCCACATGGCGGTCGATCAACTACCGCCCACATTTTTATTAATGACAACTGCCGACGCAGGCCCACACATCGGCGACCGTCCCCATCTCACCCCTCTGCTCCCCTATCGGCGACAACCCTAGCCACCATGGGCTTCTTCTGAGGCAAGGGCTAAGGCAAGGCCCCTACCGGCCCTTCGCGCGCGCTACCCCCTCCTTCGCCGACGTCTTCCCGCCCGACTCGACAGTGGATAGGCGTCCCAGTGCACCAGGTGAGATGGCACTGGGAGCACCGCATCCTCCCTCCCCCCGCGTACCCCGACGTCACGCTGCCATATCATTGGCACTTGGATCCGGAGAGGACCCCAGTGCCGGCGGTGCCACGGGCGCACGCGGAGGAGGTGCGGCGGCTGCAGCAGCTGACGCCGGAGCAGCACCTCAACCGCGCCTACACTACAGACTCTCCCGATTGGGAGGTCTGGTTTACGTTCGAGCACGAGGAGCAGCGTCGGCAAAGCGTCCGCGATGTGCCGGCTGGCACCCCGCCGCCCCTTGTCGTGCACGATGAGGACCAGGAGGTGAAGGCCGCCTACCAGGAGGCGCTGGCAGCTGCCATCCATGAAAGCGAGGAGGAAGAGCGGCGCAAGGCGGAGGAGGAGGAGGTGGTGTACCAAGCGCGACTGTCGAAGGCCATCACACTCTCCGCGGCCGGCGACTGCGTCATGCCGCCGCTAGCCTCGCCGTCACCCGCAAAGGCTGAGCCGACGCCGACCCCCGTCATGGCCAAGCGCTACACATGGGACGGGTACATGCGCGAGTCGGTCCGCATGCCGACCGTTTGGTTTGGTGCGACGCCGGTCCAAGAGTAGATTTACATGGAGCAATGGCGGCAGCGCGGGCCGACGGAGGAGCGGCTCGAGCAGTTGGAGCGCGACGCCGAGGTGGAGGAGGAGGAGCGTCGTGCCCGAAGTGGGGCAACCTAGCCAACGTCGGTACAGCCACTGGCGGACGACGTCACCGCAGTCTGGGAGACAATGTTCCCCTAGGCTGGCCCGGCGCCGACGCTCACCGACCTCACCGGCCCCGATGACGACCACGAGGATGCATAGGGCAGAGCGCCTCCTAGTTTTAGTTTTATTAAATGTTTTTACTTAATGCAAAGTGGATTCGTGGACTCTCACCGGCCTTTGTGGTTGGCAGTAATGTTTTCTATTTTCAAAATGTTTGCGGTATATTTTTTTTCGTGCCACCTCAAAAATAGATCGGACCAGCGTTGGGCGCAAGCGCCGACCTAAACGTGAAAGTGGACAAATGTGTCCGCCGGACCAATTCAAACGGACAAAAAGTGGACAAAAACCGTCCGTTTGGATCTGCCGGAGTTGCTCTTATATAACTAGATGGAGGACGTATTACATAATTACCATACCATGGCACTTCACGTTTCATAATAATTTGCATGTAATTTGAGCGATGGCATCCCAGTGAAATCCATGACTTTGCTAAATTTATGACATGCATGCATGACAAAACATAAAAATAGCCATCAAGAAAATTTTTGTTTTTCCTGCTGCGCGTCCAAACAACTTCTGCTACAAGATTTTATGTTCTCACAATTAAAATTATATCTACCTAAAACAAAATTTCTATGAGGGTTGTCTTCATCAAATCTCTAGCCATGGTTTTATTACATGCATTTCAAATGAAAACAAACCCTTAGTTTTTAGTTCTATTTGTTGCATGTTTCTATAACAAAATAATACAAAGAAAACTAGCCAATTTTTATTGATCTATAGTGCAATAGGATAATTTTAGGGGATTCCTTAGAAAAATTTCCTTTAGGGCCTTTTTTATAATATCATTTCTTATGAACATTAAAGAATCTTCCATTGGACGATTATAGAATCATTTCTTATGAACTAGTACTTCCTATCTCTACTAGAATCTGCAAATACCCTAGGTTATAAAATGTGCCCGCTAGTAGAATCTGTAACTCCGACGTTGAAATTCAATTGGACAAATCATTCTTTATTTTTATGAAAATGTCATGAAAAACACCTAGAACTGTTGTTTGTTGGTAAAGCAACAACCACAAACATTTGTGTTATGTATTCATAAAAGGTGGTTTCTTTTTTCAACTTGTATGGTTTCTTATACAACATTTTTTCGGGTAGTGGGTATGTAATCTTCACCTTAAGCGCATGATAGATGTGGTTTCCCTTCAGTGCTAGTTTACGGGGACATTCCCAAGGTTCGTGTTTCTATTTTCTTTCCTACATTTTTATTTGTCTATTATTTTTCCTTTTTGTGTTTTATTTTTTAGAAATTACATGAAGTCTATTTTAAGTATGTGAACATTTGTTTTTGAAGTCATGCATATTTGCTTCATACGTATGGACATTTTTCTCTGAAATACATAAGTGAATCTTTTCAGATACATGAATTTTTTTGAAGCCACGGACATCTATTAGAAATAGAAGAACACTTTCTTTTTGTAATACATGCACACCTTTTTATTTTAATATTTTTACAAAAATGTTTCTATAAATGTAAGTGCATCTAGTGTCACCCCTAGTTGATTTTGGAGTATTGACCACAAACGTGGTTGATGGACAAATGTGTCTATGAGATTCACAGGAGAACAAGGGTAGAAGTCCCTATTGATTCGGTTTACCCATCGAAGATGACCCCTAAAAATGTATGAAGACAATGGTGCTTCGTGAAGACATTGGTGTCGAAGATAATGATGTGTGAAGACATTCACTTGAAGACAATGGAGTGCGAAGAAATAGTTTCTTTCATAGTTTTATTTTGTTCTTTCTTGAGTCATAGGAACCACCGAAATGTCATATGGTACTCCGCAGCTGGTGAGAGCAGCACGATTAGTAGGAAGATGGGGAGCCCCTCCGCCCCTCCACGGTCGCCTTTGCCTCGCCGCGCCGGTCATGGCTTTGGCCTTGGCGAGACCTGGGATGCCCGGGAGATATGCAGAGGATGCGTGTGCTCGAAATCAAATGGGTAGTGTGTCAGTTTGATGAAACCTAAGATTTTTTTTGATTGTGTAATACTCTGTCCGTTCGGTAATAAGTGATGCTGTTTTAGCTCAAGTTTGAATTAAAACAGCGTCACTCATTTTCGAACGGAGGTAATAGTATACTTTTAGTGTCACATATGTTTTGCAGGTTGATCAGATGGTTGTATATTTGTACTCAGGAGTAGCATACTACTCCCTCCGTCCCAAAGTTAATACAAAACTGAGTCACTTGTACAAAATTGGCACAACCTAAGAGAAAGGGGTGTGTGCGGTCGTATGAAAAACAAAGAAACCAACACCATAAACACCGAATAGGAATATGTTTTTTATGATCAGCAATAAATGATAGGAAATATAGGCAAGAAAAAAAGATGGTAGGAATAAGGAGTTGCTAGCCTTAGATGGTGCTGCTCAGGAGACATCGTGGCTTCCCACCATGAGTTGGGGGAGAAGCAACTCCCCGTTTATAGGGGGTTGAGGTATTTTTAATGGAGTGCTCCTATACAGCGCTTGTTATGCTGCAAACTCTGCTCACGCCCGCACATCATGGGCCGGACCAGCTATATACATTGCATGCTCGCTAGCTCGCCTGCTTGCTCGCCCAAGGTGTTCATAAACTCGAAAAAGTTTCCTAATTTGAAAAAAAAGTGCGGCTTCAAAAAAATATTCACTAATTGGAATTTTTTTTTACGATTTTAACAAAAGTTTGTGAATTTAAGAAAATTCCGGAGTTTAAAAAATTGTTAATGAATGTAGAAAAATTCGGTAATTTGCCAAAATGTTTGCGATTATATAAAAAGAAGACAAAAATGGGAAAAGGAGAAGGAGAAGGAGAAGGAAAAAGAAAAAATAGTCATAAACATAAAACGAAAGAAATCCAGCCGAAGGAAAAATAGAAATGAGATGGGGAAGCATCTAGAAGCTTTGCAAAAAAAAAAAACAGTGGCGAAAACCTGGCGCACGATGCATTTCTTTTTTTAGTGTTAGTTGTGTCGATGAAGAAAATATAAATTGACAGAGCCTATGTGTGTGTGTGTGGGGGGGGGTGATGCGTACGAAACAAAGCAACTAGCGCCATAAATGTCAAATAGAAATAAATTTTTATTATGATCATCAATAAGGTAATAGAAAATGTTTGCAATGAAAAAAGGATGATAGGAAAAAGGAGTTGCTAGCCTTAGATGGTGCTGCTGTGGAGAGGGTGACAGCTCTATGGCCGAGGTGTTTTTTATGGATTGCTCCTATATAGCGCTTGCGGCGGCACAACCTCCAACAGCCGCTCATGGCCGTGCATCATGGGCAGGCCCAGCTATACATCGCGTGCTCGCTGGCTCGCCCGCTTGCTCGCCCTAGATCACTCATTCGCTTGGTTCAACTGGTTAACTAGTTGACCTTTGACCGGTTGACAGTAGACTTTTAAAATGTTTAGAAAAAAATAAAATTTAAAAAATGTTCACGAGTTTTAAAAGGTTCAAAACTTCAAAAAACTTCACTAACTTGAGAAAAAAGCTCACCAATTCTTAAAAAATGTTGATGAACTCGAAAAAAGTTCACAAATTTCAGAAAAGGTTCATGTATTCAAGAAACATTCACAAGGTTGAAAAAGTATGCGAGTTTGGAAATTTTTCGCGGCTTCTAATGTTTTGCGAAAATTGAACAAAGTTTACACATTTTAGAAAATGTTCATGAATTTAAGAAATGTGTTAACTTTGTTCAATTTTCGCAAAAAATTAGAAGCCGTGAACAATTTCCAAACTCGCATAATTTTGCAACCTTGTGAATGTTTCTTGAATTCATGAACCTTTTCTGAAATTTGTGAACTTTTTTCGAGTTTGTCAACATTTTTCAAGAGTTGGTGAGCTTTTTTTTTCAAATTCGTGAAGTTTTTTGGAGTTGTGAACCTTTTAAAACTCGTGAACATTTTTCAACTTTTATTTTTCTAAACATTTGAAAAGTCAAGTGTCAACCAGTCAAAGGTCAACTGGTCAACCAGTTGAACCAGGGGAACGAGTGATCTAGGGCGAGCAAGCGGGCGAGCCAGCGAGCGCACGATGTGCAGCTGGGCCTGTCCATGATGCGCGGCCATGAGCGACAGTTGGTGTTCGCGGCGCCAGAAGCGCTATATAGGAGCAAGCTATAAAAAACACGTCAGCCACAGAGGCGTTACCCTCTCCTCAGCAGCACCATCTAAGGCTAGCAACTCCTTGTTACTATCATCCTTTTTCCCTTGCGAATATTTTCTATTATCTTATTGATGATCATAATAAAAATGTATTTCTATTTAGCGTTTATGGCGCTGGTTGCTTTGTTTTCGTACGTATCGCTCCCCCATCCCCCCACACACATGGCTCTGCCAATTTACGCTTTTGCATCGACACAGCTCACCAGTTGTACTCCGTAATACTAAAAAAAAGAAATGCATCGTGTGCCAGGTTTTCACGACTAGTGTTTTCTTGCAAAGCTTCTAGATGCTTCCCCATCTCGTTTTTTTTATTTTTTTTTGTTCGGCTGGTTTTCTTTCATTTTATGTTTATGATTATTTTTTTCCTTTTCCTTCTCCTTCTCCTTTTCCCATTTTGTCTTCTTTTTCTATAATCGCAAACATTTTGGCAAATTACCGACTTTTTCTAAATTCATTAACAATTTTTCAAACTCCAGAACTTTTCTTAAATTCACAAACTTTTGTCAAAATCATAAAATTGTTTTCCAATTGGTGAATATTTTTTGAAGCCGCATTTTTTTTTTTCAAATTAGGAAACTTTTTCGAGTTTATGAACACCTTGGGCGAGCAAGCGGGCATGCAATGTATATAGCTGGTCCGGCCCAAGATGCACGGGAGTGAGCAGAGTTTGCAGCATAACAAGCGCTGTATAGGAGCACTCCATTAAATACACCTCAACCCCCTATAAACGTGGAGTTGCTTCTCCCCCAAGTCATGGTGGGAAGCAACGATGTCTCCTGAGCAGCCTAGCAACTCCTTATTCCTACCATCTTTTTTTCTTGCCAATATTTCCTATCATTTATTGTTGATCATAAAAAAACATATTCCTATTCGGTTTTTATGGTGTTGGTTTCTTTGTTTCTTATACTCACCGCACACACCCCTTTCGTAGGCTTTGCCAATTTTGTACTAACTTTAGTACAAAGCTGAATAACTTATTTTGAGACGAAGGGAGTACAATAGAAAACAAATCTAAGAGCATCTCAAGAAGATGTCGTTTCCCAAAAACAAAATATGTCTGCATTGGGGGAGTTAAACCAAAACATATGCTCAACAACTCCTTATTCGTATCATCCTTTTTTTTTCTTGCGCATATTTCCTATCATCTTATTGCTGGTCATAATAAAACATATCCCTATTCGGCATTTATCCCGCTGGTTCTTTGTTTTTTGTACACACACCTCCCCCCACTCAATCATGGGCTCTGCACATTTATGTTTTTTCATTGACACATCTCGTCAGTTGTACGTTGTAACACCAAAAAAAAGAAATGAAGTGCGCGCCAGGTTTTCACGTTAGATGCTTCCTTGTCTTGGTTTTTTTGTTTTGTTCAGCTGGTTTTTCTTTTTTCTTTTTTCCTTTTCCTTCTCCTTCTCCTTTTTCTCTTTTTCCTTTCTCCTTTTCCCATTTTTCTTATTTTTCTTTAATCGGAAAGATTTAGGTAAATTTTGGATTTTTCTCGAAATTGAAGAACAAAATTTCAAATTCATTAACTTATCTTAAATCCACAAAGTTTCTAGTTAGTGAACATTTCATGAATTAGTGAACTTTTTCTGAAATTTCTGAACTTTTCTTCTAGTGCGTCAACATTTTTCCTTAGAGCTGATTTGTTTTTTTTTTCAAACTTGTGAAGTTTTATGAAGTTGTGAACCTTTTCAAACTAACAAACATTTTTTTTTCAATTTTTAACTTTTTCAAAACATTTTTAAAAGTCAATTGTCGACCGGTCAATGGTCAACTGGTCAACCAATAGATCCAGGCAAGCGAGTGATCTAGGGCGAGCAAGCCAGCGTGCGATATGTAGCTCGCCTAGGCCATAATGCGCAAGCGTGCGCGTTAGTTGAAGTTTGTGCCGCCACAAGCGCTGTATAGGAGTACTCCATACAAGACATCTCAGCCCCCCTAGAGAGGGAGAGTTGCATCTCACCATGGCGGGAAGCCTCTACGACATCACTCCTTATTCCTATAAGGCTAACAACTCCTTATTCCTATAATCTTCTTTCCTTTGAGAATATTTCTACTATCTTATTGCTGATCACAAAAAAAAACATATTCCTATTCGGCGTTTATGTCGCTGGTTTCTTTGTTTTTCGTGCACATCGCACACCCAACCCCCCTCACTCATGGGCTCTGCCATTTATGGGTTTTTCATCGACACGGCTCGTCAATTGTATGTTGTAACACTAAATAAATGAAACACAACGTGTGCCAGGTTTCCATGAGGAGGGTATGGATTTTTTATTTTAGAAAGCTTCTAGATGCTTTCCCATCCAATTTCATTCTTGTTTTTTTGTTTTGTTTGCCTGGTTTTTCATTCATTATTCTATTTCCTTCTCCTTTTCCCTTTTTATCTTTTTATATAAAAAAACATTTTGACAAATTTGTGATTTTTTCTAAATTCATGAACAATTTTTAAATTCATGAACTTTTCTTATTCAAAACTTTCTTCAAATTCATGATTTTTTAAAATTCGTGAACAATTTTTTGAAGCGGCAAACTTATTTCAAATTAGCAAACTTTTTTGAGCTCACGATCGTTTCTTGAATTCATTAACTTTTTATGAAATGTGTTAACTTTGTTACATTTTTGCCAAATAATTTGAATCCAAAATTTCAAAATTTGCAAAAGTTTTCGAGTTTTGTGAATATTTCTTGAATTCGTAAACTTTTTGTTAAGACTTGTGAATTTTTTTTGAGTTCGTAAACATTTTTTTATTGCTATTTTTTTCAAATTCATGAAGTTTTTTTTGAAGGTGTGAACCTTTTTACTCGCAAACATTTTTTTCAATTTGGTGGTGTCGTGGTGTTGACAGTACATATCGGTCTAACAAGTACAAACTTCCGTTTGTTCCATTTGTTGGTCTGAACCATCACGACAGCACAGTTTTGTTTGGGGCCGGTCTAGTGTTAGACGAGACAGTTGCATCATACCAGTGGCTTCTTCATGTATTTTTGGAGGCAATGTCCCAGACGACACCCATTTCAGCAATCACCGATGGGGACGGTGCAATGTCTAAAGCAATATCTAAAGCAACAACTACTGTCTGGATCGGAACAGATCATCGTTTGTGCACGTGGTATATCAAGGAGAATATGGTTATGCACCTCCGCAACAAAAATCTTGAGGAATTTAGGGAATTCATTTACCGTCGTTGGGATGATGATGAGTTTGAGAAAAGATGGGAGGCTTATAAGGTTCGGTTCAAAATAAAACCAACGGGGAAGAGGTCGTCATGGGCTAACAGGATGTACGAGCTGCGACACAAATGGGCTACTGCGTACACAAAGGATAGATATTTTCTAGGCATGATGAGTAATCAGAGGAGTGAGTCTTTCAACTCAAGGCTTCATGTGCACCTGAACAGGAAGATGCAACTTGTTGATTTGTTGCAGCATATTGAGCATTGTGTATCCATAATGCGTAATAATGAAGCAACATTAGACGCAGTAGCGACACATACGATGCCCTTCACTAAGCTGAATGCACACCCTCTGAAGATTGCTGCCTCTTATATTTATACAACTATGATGTTTCCACGGGTAAAGCATCAGATTGTCGAAGAAACAAATTTGCAGGTCACAAACAGGGTAGCGTGTGATGGCTTGGTCGTGTTTGGAGTTTTGCGCAAGGTCCCATATGATAAACTCCCATATGGCAGGGATGCTAGAGAATTGCAAGGTAAGGAAGGTAAAGATGCTGAGGACTTGCATGCAAAAAACTTGGATGCTAAGAATCCTAAAGACTTGGAAGGTAAGGATGCTGAGGACTTGCATGCAAAATGTCACATCCCTAGTTCTGGTCTGCTCTGGTCTTGATAGTCTTGTGTTGCATCATGTTTAGATTCAAATGAAATTTTGAAATGGGGATGTTCAAACCCTAGCAGATAATAATTTTAACCAGGTTCAATTCAAATATTTTCATTGGACCCAAAATGCCCTCCAAAAATGTTCATTATTTCGGAAAAAGGTAAAACCTTAATCGAGGTCATGCACATTTTTCCAATGCATTATGGTTTTGAATTAATTCATAATTGTATTTGAGTTGGAGCAAATAAATTCTATAAATATTTTTATTGCTCCAATGATCACGGAATATTTTGTGGAGCTCTAGGATAAACCTTAATGCATCCATAATAATATCCAGAGAGCTGCAAAGATAATTTGGTTAAGAAACCAAATTAAAACAAAACTGCAAAATTAAGCGAAACAAAAAAAGTATAGAAAAAACAGAGACTCACTGGACCCTTACCTACGGCGCCCACCAAAGCCCACTGGCCGGCCTGCCATCAGGCGGCCCAGCCCATAGCGCCGCCAGTCATCCCTAACCTCTGCCCGATGGCGGGGGACAAGACACGCTGCAGCAGGCGCCACGCCTCCTCCTGCGCTTTGCCTCACCAAGGCGCCTCGAAGCCCTCCTCGGCGCCGCTCTGGACCCCCTGGACCCCCTCTGCTTCTCCCTCTCTCTCTCTCCCCCGAACGCTCTCCCCCCTGCTCTGTTTTTTTTCCGCCCGAACGCCTTCGTCGCCGCCGTCCACTGCCACCACGGCCACCGAGCTCCCCTCGCCTTTCTGCGCTGCCCACGGTCTCCGCCATCGTCCGCCGCTCCGCCCCACCCTGGCCCCGAGCGCTGGGACGGCATGCATCGCCGGCTGCTTCGTCTTCTTCCTTCTCGGTCGCCGGAAGCCACACGCGCCGATTCACCGTCTCCGACGCGTCCCCGAGCTCGCTGACCCTCCCTGCGTGATCCCCGTGAGCCCCTGAATCGATTCCCCCTCTCCTTTGCCCTGTACGGCCGCTGTAGTCGTCATATCCGTCGAGCCCGAAGCTCACCGCCGCCATCCATGCCGCCGCCGTGGCCACCGACACCTAGAGCCGCAACCGAGCGCGCCACCGTGCTCAGCACGCCGTCAGGAGTCCATAGCACCCACCCGTTGCTCCTGCCGTGCGCTGCAGCGTCGTTTTCGCCGATTCCCGAACTCCGGCCGCCGCCTCGCTCGCCACCGCCGACGCCACAGCTCACCCCAGCTCCTCTCGCTTGCTCCATCAGATGCGCGCAAACCACAGCAACCCGTAGCCGCAAACCACGCGTGAAATGGTGCCCTGTAGTAGGAGCACGGTGAACCTCCGCCGTCGGGCTGGTCGTCGCCGGCCAAAGTCCGGCGATGATGACGTGGCTCCATCATTAGCGCTAATCACCGCATCATTAAACCACCTTGAGACACTGACAGTGGGACCCTGCACCCATTTAGGTTAGCCTAATTCTCTGTTAGATTAGTGCTAAGCATGTGGCCCCACGTGTCAGCTTGACTTTGACTTAGTCGACGTTGACCGGGCCCACCTGTCGGCGACCTAACAAGCCCTGGGTCACTGACCAGTGGACCCCACTGGCCAGGTTTGACCTGGGCCAGCCCTGTTGACCCTGCTGACGTCACAATGGCGTAGTCTTGTGTGATAATGCCTTTTTCGGATTTATTTTTATTGAGAAAATTCCAAAAATAGTATAAACTTCTAAAAATCATAGAAATTCAACTGTAGCTCCAAATGAAACAAATTATATATGAAAAATGATCAAAAAAATCCAATCTATCCATCTGTACCATTTTCATGCATGTTAGAACAAGTTATAGCTGCTGTATAGCACAAATCATATGAATGGCATTTAAATAATCACATGTGGAGTTTGAATTTGAGCCTAGGGTTCAAACCAACTCCATTTAACATGCTGCTAGTTGCATTAGCTCAAATCACAGCATATTGCCATGTCATGATCATGCATCATATTGTGCATTGCATTGATTGTGTTTCTTCCTTGTTTGTCGGTGTTTGTCCCCTCTCGGTAGAAGACGTTCCGACGACGTGTTCAATGACACCGATGAAGAGCTATATTATCTTCAGAAGTGCCAGGCAAGCAAAAACCCCTTGTTCATTCCGATACAATCCCACTCTCTCGCTCCTGCTCTATTTTACTGCATTAGGACAACAACGTTTCAACTGTTACATGCTGCGTTAGTTGAACCCCTTTATCCTCTGCATGACCTGTCATTGCCACAGTAAATAGATGAAACCCACTAGCATGAGTAGGAGTTGCTTGAGCCCTGATGTGCCTACTCATTCATGCTTGTTTGTCATGCCTGCTATTGCTTAGAGTTGTGTCAGGTCTGATTCATCGAGAATGAATCGGAGGTGTGTGAACATGTCCTACTGTTGAGAGCTAAATGTGTGAACACGTTTTGGTAAAGGTAGCGGTGAGAGGCCATGTAGGAGTACATGGTGGGTTGTCTCATTGCAGCCGTCCTCGAGGAACTCGAGTTACGTGTTTGTGATCCATGAACAGCTACTACCACACATTGGGATCCTTAATTGACCCTCTCGGCTTCTTAATCATCCTTGTTCTCTGTCCGGGAGTTGCAACTAGTTTACGGTGTTTGTAGGTAGTGTTAGTAGTCTACCAAGTGGCACCCGATGCATGTGGGCTTGGGACAGACTAAACCTGATGTACGGTGTACCAAGTGGCACCGGATGGTGGGCTTGGGAACCTTGCTCACATCGTTTGGGGCCGTGGCGACACCCGGCGGATCTCCTTGCGGATGGAACCCGAATAGGCGATAAACACGGACGAGAGACTTGAGTGTTTAGGTAGGTCGTGGCCGACTCCTCGCCCGACTTTAAGCTTGAAGGTTGCCGAGGTACATGGCGTGTCTGAGGGCTATAAGTGGCGAGCGTGTGTGAAGAAGTACACCCTGCAGGTTATCCTTATCTATTGAATAGCGGATTCCTCGGATATGGAAACTTGGACCCTTGCATAGTTCATAGACAAGTGAAAGTGGATACCCTAAAATGCGCAAGATAGCGTGAGTGCTATGGATGGCGTTCTCGTAGGGAGGCGGAGCGGATCCATAGTGGTGTATTGATATGGTGAATATGTGGACTCGTGTGCGCCACCTCAAAGAGTTATTTGCGATCGTAGTTCGGGATAGCCACCGAGTCAAAGCTGGCTTGCTGCAGTTAAACCCCACCACCCCTTTGTTGATAATGATGCATATGTAGATAGTTACGATGTAAGTCTTGCTGGGTACATTTGTACTCACGTTTGCCTATTTTATGTTTTTGTAGAGAGACTTCAGTCTCACTAGTAGTTCCGCGAGGACTTCGACGTTTAGCTTGTTACCTCAGCTACGATCTTGTGCCTCGGCAGGATCTGGTAGATAGTCAGGCTTTTCAGCCTTTTTCATTTATAGTTGTCTGTACTCAGACAAGCTAAGCTTCCGCTTGTGTTTTGACTTGTATGCTCTGATTGTTGGGTCATGAGATCCATGTTTGTAATATCTCGCTCTTCGGAGCCTAATGAATAAAATACTTGAGTTGTAGAGTCATGTTGTGATGCCATGTTGTATTTGCACATATCGAGCATATTGTGTGTATGTTATTGAAATGCTTGGTATGTGTGGGATCTGACTATCTAGTTGTTTATCCTTAGTAGCCTCTCTTACCGGGAAATGTCTCCTAGTGCTTCCATCGAGCCATGGTAGCTTGCTCTTGCTCCGGAACACTTAGGCTGGCCGGCATGTGTCCTTCTTCGTTCTGTATGCGTCCCTACGGAAATGTCGCGATGAACACCGAGTCTGTTAGCCGCTTCTGACCGGTTCACCGAGTCTGCTAGCCCAGTGCTACTGCACTGGATTCACTACCGATGACCGACACGTTCGATCTTTGGGTCATGGATGCTGTCCTGTAAGTTTTGTGCCACTTTGGGTTTACGACTAGCCATGTCAGCCGGGCTCCTTATCATATGGATGCTAGCGACACTATCATATCGTGTGCCAAAAGGCATAAACGGTCCGGGCAAAGGTAAGGCGACACCGTGGGAATACCGTGCGTGAGGCCGCAAAGTGATATGAGGTGTTACATGCTAGATCGATGTGGCATTGAGTCGGATTCCTGACAGCTTTGGTATCAGAGCTTGACTGCCTGTAGGATTACCAAGCCAAACTGGTCGAAGTTGTGTCTAGAAATGCTTTAGTTATGTAAGGGAATTGATTGTGGGATGGAACGTAAGGCTCTTTTTACTCCTTATACCTCATGGCCTTCTGATCTGAGTCATCGTCTTCTCTTCTATGGGGATTAAGAACTAGGCCTTCTCTTCTTTCTATTAGGATCACGTGTTACTAATCCGTAGACCTACAGGATTGATGGTTCTAAGCTTTAGTTCAGTTCTATTACTTCTATATGTTAACTGTTGATCTCGAAACCTTGATATTGTGCTTCTGAGTGGCTATGCCACCATTTTTGTAGCATGTCTCAAATTCTTTTGAGCATTTACAGCCGTTATCTTTGTCGAGTCATCCGTGTTTCTAAATAGTCGAAGCATTTGCAAAATCCCTTCCTCCCGTTCCGATGTCCTTTGGGCCAGATTAACCACACTAATCGGTGAGTTGAGGTACTCTATTGCCTCGACGTATATGTTGAAACTATTATTATGACCTAGGTATCTTAGGGGATCACCTAGTAATCTAGCCATGTTTTGTGTTCCCAGTGTGATCATTCTGGCCATCATCTTTGGAAGCATCCCGTGATGCCATTTAGTAGTAGGTATTCTACTCCTTGGGTTTTGAACCCGAGATTCACCCTACTTGCTTCATGTTGATAGTGTTTGCTCGTTCCTTTAGGTTATTAGTAACCTTTGCATTAGTCCTCGAGGTTCATGGTATTTCCTTCTTCCAAATACTATGAACCATCTATGGCAGAAGTTTGTTGGATCAAAAGATTACAACAGGAGTGCCTCGATGAGTTCTCCATTCTATATTGTGACTCTGCCAGTTCAACCTCTCTGCATGGATTGTCCGAAAGAAATATGTTGAACTTGTTCGACATTCTAATCCATGCGTCCACAACTCAGAAAATCGTATGTTCTTTTGAGTTGCCCCCCTTAGTCGTCTTTTGACCCTCGTCTATCAATTGATAGTCAAGAGTATGCGTGCATTCGTTCATCGATGCCTATTACTCTTGTGGTCCGTCAAGCCATTCCATTCCGGAATGACTAGGAGAAACAAACTCCAGTACCTCATCCATATCCAGGATTGGGTCAAAGTCGTTGTGTTCCGCAGATCAAAATGCCAATCCGACACGGTGCATTCTACCTTGAAGTATTACCTTCTTTATGTCGAGATTGTCATGAGAATTGCACCGGCTCTTGTGAATTCTTGACGCAGTGATACTTCTCGCCATCATTGTTCATTCCTCGGTTTCCATGTTATTGTAACCGGAATGCCGACAAGTGAATCGTGATGTGTGAAATCAATACTCCTAGCAACCTTGTTGCTTGGTAGTTAAAGGACTATAATTTCATTCTTAGCATGTTGGTTCTTAAATCATCATTCTAAGATAGATTGTGCTACCTAGTCCTTATTTTCGGTGCACCTTTCGATCAATGAGTTAGGGCTATGCCAATTCCTTGCTTATTTGATCATTTCGTCTTGCCCTGAAAAGCAAGATTGTTCTCGAGCTTAGTAACATACCGGTGGTTCGTGATGTTCCGAATATCTTCTCGGAAGTATTACCAGGTTGTCACCTGACCGCTATGTTGAGTTCGTGATCAAGTTGGTTTTCTTGTAAACCACCCTTTCTCCAAGAATCCGTGTCGGATACCCCGAGCTAGTTGGTTAAGCTAAACAACAACTTGGAGAGTTGGAAGATAAGAGCTTGTCCGACTCAGTTCATTCCAAAGGGATATCTTTGTGTGTGTTGAATAAAGGTGATATCTTCATTGATTGATCCTCATGGTCAATTGCTGGATCTATTATGTTATCCAATCTTTGATTTGAGTATGGGCTATCGTCAAATCAAATCAGAACCAACGATGTTCATAATGTTGTCTTACTCGCGGTTATCCCTCGAGCATACACCATTACATCTTTTGGGTCTGACCAATGCTATGTCCTTGTTCACATAATTGTGGAATTCCATTTATATGGTCATCCCTATGACTTGTTGTTGAGCCCATCAGCAGCATTTTATCTTCTCCATGATCATGTTGAACATCCATCTAGTGTTGGAAACTTTTGTAAACATTACCTTCGTGTTCCATTCATGAAGGATATGTTCGATGAAAGAAGTGACTTCCTTTGATTCACGTGCATTTGATGCAAGTTGCCGCCGTGAATTCTAGAAAGTTTATTTTTGCCTCCTCCGGAATCATCCCAAGTCAGTCATGCATACGTGCGAAGTATTCTGTGGTTTGGAGATTTGCAACCTTCATTCCATATGTATCCCTAGCACACCAAGCCACTAATTGATTTGTTCAAGGAGAAGAAGTTCCTTCCTAAGAGCTAATCCGGACTTATGTAGGGACTTCAATATCCTCGTTGATGGTTCCCCTCCTGAACTCGGTAGTGTTTCACTATAAGACTACCACGTGATCATGCTTGTCTTGAACAACGTGTTCACATGTTGTAGCGGAACCAGCTCATGTTTTGGAGCTTGCTATCGTAGTTCATCCCCGAGAATCTCATAGCGCCATCTCGTCAATTGTGTTTCAAACTTTCTTTTCGGACATCTTTGAGTCTGAAGTATCCTATTACCAATCGGATCTGAATCTCAGGCAGATATGATGGTTGGAACATTTCCGACATTGCATTTTGTTCCAAGCTTGCACCGCCTTGTGCCAAACTCCCTTGGATTTCCCTTCTTAGCAATGGTTGTTCAGGATCGTCCTCAAAAGTGGTCCTACCATGGGTCCCATCCATCCTGGTGATAAGCAAAAGTCATCCATTGCGTTATCTTCAACAAGGTAGTCCACATCATCCATCCTAGTCCGAGTATGTCATTCCTTCGAACACCTTCCAATGATCGATGGTGATTGCCTTAGGCTGGTATAAAGAGTTTCAATGATCTCTAAATCAAAGGTAATTCTTTTTGCCACTTAAGGGGATATTTCTACGAGTCACCTTCCCTAAAGTGCATCGTTATGGTATCATGGCAACTCAACTGCTCGCTACGTTGACAACCGTTCACCACCCTCTTAAGTGTGGAATTGTTGTCTACCTAGTGAACCCTCATCATTTGTTCCACTCCATTCCTCTAGATGTGTGCTTCGTGTCTCATCTCGAGAGATGTTGCTATGTCTCATTCCGCGAGTTGATCGTCGGTTGTTCAATCTTCGAGAAGATCGATTCTTCTAAAATCCTCCCTTTCCTCTCGTTGTCATGTTGGATGTAGGTCTCAAAGCAAGATGTCAAGATCAAGATGATGCAATGAATCAACATTCTCGAGAAGGACACCTGGATCGTGAAGATTGTGTTAGTTTGTGTCCCCCCTTCATCTTACCCTACGCTTGAATCTCGGGACGAGATTTTTGCTTAGTGGGGGTGAGCTGTCACATCCCTAGTTCTGGTCTGCTCTGGTCTTGATAGTCTTGTGTTGCATCATGTTTAAATTCAAATGAAATTTTGAAATGGGGATGTTCAAACCCTAGCAGATAATAATTTTAACCAGGTTCAATTCAAATATTTTCATTGGACCCAAAATGCCCTCCAAAATGTTCATTATTTACGGAAAAAGGTAAAACCTTAATCGAGGTCATGCACATTTTCCAATGCATTATGGTTTTTGAATTAATTCATAATTGTATTTGAGTTGGAGCAAATAAATTCTATAAATATTTTTATTGCTCCAATGATCCTGGAATATTTTGTGGAGCTCTAGGATAAACCTTAATGCATCCATAATAATATCCAGAGAGCTGCAAAGATAATTTGGTTAAGAAACCAAATTAAAACAAAACTGCAAAATTAGAAAACAGAAACAAAAAAATATAGAAAGAACAGAGACTCACCTGGACCCTTACCTACCTGGCGCCCACCAAAGCCCACCTGGCCGGCCTGCTACTGTGCGGCCCAGCCCATAGCGCCCTGCCAGTCATCCCTAACCTCTGCCAGTAGGCAGAGGCGGGACAGCGCACGCGCGCGCGAGGCGCCACGCCTCCTCCCTGCTCGCCTGCCTCACCAAGGCGCCTCGAAGCCCTCCTCGGCGCCGCTCTGGACCCCCCTGGACCCCCTCTGCTTCTCCCTCTCTCTCTCCCCCGAACGCTCTCCCCCGCTCTTTTTTTTCCTTGACGCATGCCGTGCCGCCGTCCACTGCCACCACGGCCACCGAGATCCCCTCGCCTTTCCGAGCTGCCCACGGTCTCCGCCATCGTCGCCCGCTCCGCCCCACCCTGCCCCGGCTGGGGCGCCTGCATCGCCGGCTGCCGTCTTCTTCCTCCTCGGTCGCCGGAAGCCGCACGCGCCGATTCACCGTCTCCGACACGTCCCCGAGCTCGCTGACCTTCCCTGCGTGATCCCCGTGAGCCCTTGAATCGATTCCCCCTCTCCTTTGCCCTGTACGGCCGCTGTAGTCGTCATATCCGTCGAGCCCGAAGCTCACCGCCGCCATCCATGCCGCCGCCGTGGCCACCGACACCTAGAGCCGCAACCGAGCGCGCCACCGTGCTCAGCACGCCGTCAGGAGTCCATAGCACCCACCCGTTGCTCCTGCCGTGCGCTGCAGCGTCGTTTTCGCCGATTCCCGAACTCCGGCCGCCGCCTCGCTCGCCACCGGCGACGCCACAGCTCACCCCAGCTCCTCTCGCTTGCTCCATCGAGATCGCGCGCAAACCACGGCAACCGTAGCCGCAAGCGACGCGTGAAATGGTGCCTCATGGCAGGAGCACGGTGAACCTCCGCCGTCGGGCTGGTCGTCGCCGGCCAAAGTCCGGCGATGATGATGTGGCTCCATCATTAGCGCTAATCACCGCATCATTAAACCACCTTGAGACACTGACAGTGGGACCCTGCACCCATTTAGGTTAGCCTAATTCTCTGTTAGATTAGTGCTAAGCATGTGGCCCCACGTGTCAGTTTGACTTTGACTTAGTCGACGTTGACCGGGCCCACCTGTCGGCGACCTAACAAGCCCTGGGTCACTGACCAGTGGACCCCACTGGCCAGGTTTGACCTGGGCCAGCCCTGTTGACCCTGCTGACGTCACAGTGACGTAGTGCTGACGCAGTAATGCCTTTTCTGGATTTATTTTTATTCAGAAAATTCCAAAAAATAGTATAAACTTCTAAAAATCATAGAAATTCAACCGTAGCTCCAAATGAAACAAATTATATATGAAAAATGATCAGAAAAATCCAATCTATCCATCTGTACCATTTTCATGCATGTTAGAACAAGTTATAGCTGCTGTATAGCACAAATCATATGAATGGCATTTAAATAATCACATGTGGAGTTTGAATTTGAACCTAGGGTTCAAACCAATTCCATTTAACTTGCTGCTAGTTGCATTAGCTCAAATCACAGCATATTGCCATGTCATGATCATGCATCATATTGTGCATTGCATTGATTGTGTTTCTTCCTTGTTTGTCGGTGTTTGTCCCTCTCGGTGAGCGGCGTCCGACGACGACGTGTTCGATGACACCGATGAAGAGCTATATTATCTTCAGAAGTGCCAGGCAAGCAAAACCCCCTTGTTCATTCCGATACAATCCCACTCTCTCGCTCCTGCTCTATTTACTGCATTAGGACAACAACGTGTCAACTGTTACATGCTGCGTTAGTTGAACCACTTTATCCTCTGCATGACCTGTCATTGCCACAGTAAATAGATGAAACCCACTAGCATGAGTAGGAGTTGCTTGAGCCCTGATGTGCCTACTCATTCATGCTTGTTTGTCATGCCTGCTATTGCTTAGAGTTGTGTCAGGTCTGATTCATCGGGAATGAATCGGAGGTGTGTGAACATGTCCTACTGTTGAGAGCTAAATGTGTGAACACATTTTGGTAAAGGTAGCGGTGAGAGGCCATGTAGGAGTACATGGTGGGTTGTCTCATTGCAGCCGTCCTCAGGAACTGAGTTCTGTGTTTGTGATCCATGAACAGCTACTACCACACATTGGGATCCTTAATTGACCCTCTCGGCTTCTTAATCATCCTTGTTCTCTGTCCAGGAGTTGCAACTAGTTTCTGGTGTTTGTAGGTAGTGTTAGTAGTCTACCAAGTGGCACCCGTGCAGGTGGGCTTGGGACAGACTAAACCTGATGTACGGTGTACCAAGTGGCACCGGATGGTGGGCTTGGGAACCCTGCTCACATCGTTTGGGGCCGTGGCGACACCCGGCGGATCTCCTTGCGGATGGAACCCGAATAGGCGATAAACACGGACGAGAGACTTGAGTGTTTAGGTAGGCCGTGGCCGACTCCTCGCCCGGCTTCCGCTTGAAGGTTGCCGAGGTACATGGCGTGTCTGAGGGCTATAAGTGGCGAGGCGTGTGAAGAAGTACACCCTGCGGGGTTATCATTATCTATTGAATAGCGGATTCTCGGATATGGAAACTTGGACCCTTGCATAGTTCATAGACAAGTGAAAGTGGATACCCTAAAATGCGCAAGATAGCGTGAGTGCTATGGATGGCGTTCTCGTAGGGAGACGGGAGCGGATCCATAGTGGTGTATTGATATGGTGAATATGTGGACTCGTGTGCGCCACCACAAAGAGTTACTTGTAGTCGTAGTTCAGGATAGCCACCGAGTCAAAGCTGGCTTGCTGCAGTTAAACCCCACCACCCCCTTTGTTGATAATGATGCATATGTAGATAGTTCTGATGTAAGTCTTCTTTGGGTACATTTGTACTCACGTTTGCCTATTTTATGTTTTTGTAGAGACTTGATCTCACTAGTAGTTCCATGAGGACTTGACGTTTAGCTTGTTACCTCAGCTACGATCTTGTGCCTCGGCAGGATCTGGTAGATAGTCAGGCTTTTCAGCCTTTTTCATTTATAGTTGTCTGTACTCAGACAAGCTAAGCTTCCGCTTGTGTTTTGACTTGTATGCTCTGATTGTTGGGTCATGAGATCCATGTTTGTAATATCTCGCTCTTCGGAGCCTAATGAATAAAATACTTGAGTTGTAGAGTCATGTTGTGATGCCATGTTGTATTTGCACATATCGAGCATATTGTGTGTATGTTATTGAAATGCTTGGTATGTGTGGGATCTGACTATCTAGTTGTTTATCCTTAGTAGCCTCTCTTCGGAAATGTCTCCTAGTGCTTCCTTTGAGCCATGGTAGCTTGCTACTACTCCGGAACACTTAGGCTGGCGGCATGTGTCCATCTTCGTTCACGTGTGCGTCCCTCACGGGAAATGTCACGCGATGAACACGGAGTCTGTTAGCCGCTTCTGCCCGGTTCACGAGTCTGCTAGCCCAGTGCTACAGCACTGGATTCACTCGCGATGACCGACACGTTCGATCTTTGGGTCATGGATGCTGTCCTGTAAGTTTTGTGCCACTTTGGGTTTACGACTAGCCATGTCAGCCCGGGCTCCTTATCATATGGATGCTAGCGACACTATCATATACGTGTGCCAAAAGGCGCAAACGGTCCCGGGCAAAGGTAAGGCGACACTCGTGGGAATACCGTGCGTGAGGCCGCAAAGTGATATGAGGTGTTACATGCTAGATCGATGTGGCATTGAGTCGGGGTCCTAACACAAAAAACTTGGATGCCGATGATCCCAATGACTTGGAAGGTATGGATGCTGAGGACTTGCATGCAAAAAAACTTGGATGCTGAGGCTCCCAATGACTTGGAAGGCAAGGATGGTGTGGACATGCATGCAAAAAACCTGGATGCTAAGGATCCACAAGGCGTGGATGCTAAGCATGTGGATTATATATATCACGTGACTTGTCTGTTTACAGGAGCAAGACTGGATGCTACAGCTTGTAAATGTAAAACGTTGGAAAGTCAAGATTACCCATGTGCATATATATTTTGCGTTCTGGATCATCTTGGTGTACGCACATTTCCAAAAAAAATTGTGAAGAAAAGATGGACAATGCATGCCAAGCCAGCGTTTCCTTCTTCGAGGACTGCGGATACTCATGTATGGTCTGATCACATGAATAAGTATCATCAACTACGCAACATGGCTAGTGATGCTTTATTCACAGCCGCAGCTAGCGATTCACAGTCAGAACAGGTGATGGAGCGTCTCCGGAGTATATGGCTTGATGGAGAAAAAACTCATTTGGATGAAGGCCATAAATCTTTTGTTCCTTTGCCGGCATACTTCTCTGTTTCTCGCGAATGCTACACTGATGACATGGAAAATCCAATCAAAATAGTTCGAAAAGGGAGACCACTACCCAAGAATTGACCAAGTGGATTAAATCCACGTGCAAGCGGATGAGAGGGAAAAAAAGCAACGAAGTTAGTGCACATGTTTATCTCATTGTTCATTTCCATACATGCTTACAGTGTTAATATGTTCTCCAGGAGAGTGTTTTCACATGTTTTTCTTCAATTTATGCAGGAACAAATCGGGGAAATCAAAGGTCACAAGGAGAAGAAGCGAAAGGAGAAAGACTCAGAGACAGAAGAAGACACAGAGTTAGATACAGAAGAAGAGGAAGATTCAAAAAAAGCAACGAAGTTAGTGCACATGTTAATCTCATTGCTCATTTCCATACATGCCTACAATGTTAATATGTTCTCCCGGAGAGTGTTCACATGTTTTTCTTCAATTTACACAGGAAAAAAAATGGGGAAATCAATGGTCACAAGGAGTAAGAAGCAAAAAGAAGAGACGGAGTCAGATACAGAAGAAGAGACAAAGACAGATAGAGAAAGAGAGACAAAGGTAGATATAGAAGAAGAGGAAGATTCAGGTACAGAAGAAGATGAAGATTCAGATGCAGAAGAAGAGGGAGATTCAGATGCAGAAGAAGAGGAAGATTCAGATGCAGAAGTAGCGGAAGATTCAGATGCAGAAGAAGAGGAAGATTCAGATGCAGAAGTAGAGGAAGATTCAGATGCAGAAGAAGAGGAAGATTCAGATGCAGAAGATGGTGGGCTGAGGAGGGCGAGGAAGAGACCATTGGAGATTACAGAAGAGGATTATGCAAAAGCAAACAAGTGGGCATTACCACAATTCTGCGTAATTAAACATGTTTTCGAATGCTGGCTGCAGATTCATCTATTCCATTTTTTGCAGGAAACACAAGGGTGCTCCAAATGTCAAAGTTGGGAGGAAGAAAAAGAACGATGACAAGGGTGCATGAGGAAAACCAGTGAAGTTAGTGTCTGTACTTACATGTCGGCTCTACAAGTCAGGTCTTTGCTAGTACTGTGTTGATGTTTCTTAACTTTTCCAGGAAAGACTCTAGGAAGGGCAGTAAAGAACAAGTCAAAGGGGTGATGAAGACAAAAAGACCTTCTAGGAATGTACCAAAGGCTAAGTGAATAAGAGCTGTCGACTTAGCTTCTGCAGCTATGAAGAGAAAATCAGTGAAGTCAGTGTTTTTTGTGTTCAAGTGTACTGTACATGCTCAAATCTTCTTTTCTATCCTATTAACAAACTTTGTTTCATGTAGGAAAGCTAAAGTGAAGTCAAGACATGATGTTTAGATGCACAGGGTCAGGCAGAGAAAACAAAAGGATTTCTAGGTTCAAAAAATTGAGAACTAACTGAATTAGATAGTTTTCCATGCGGTGATCCACCTTGTTTCTAATGTATTATACCTCTTTGATGGACTGCCATAATTTTTCTGAATTCCTCGTTTGATTGGTACACCCTCATTTTATTATACTGTTTTGAAAATAGCATGTTTTTTTTTAAAGATAGCATTTTAGTAACTGCCACAATTTGATCCAACATTTTTTTAATTATGTTTTTTTTAAAATAGCATGTTTTTTAGTATACTGTTTTGAAAATAAAAAGAACATGTTGGTTTGCTCTGTTTCTAAAAATAGCATGCCATTTCGAAATTAATAGAAACATCATTTTTTGCATTGCATTTCCACCCGCAAGTTTTTGTCTTTGCATTGCATTTTTTTTGCAACACATACAAACCTCATTTTCAAAATAACTCATACTAGCCAACACAAAAACCTCGTTCTAAAAATGAAGATAGCATCTAATCCATTTGAAACCCGGTTAGATTTGATTTTAAAAATACTAGCATCACTGGCAAAAAAGGAAATATCATTGAAGTCCATAAAGGTAATTATATCAAGGAGGGTACCAGGGTGGATTATATATATAGAAATGCATAGCAAGTAGATTATGCCACATAAGTTCATACTACCACCAAGTTACTGCCAAGTTCCACTTACTAGACGATCTTCATATCCAGTCGGACCCAAAAGTTATACCACCATAGTACCAGTTACTACCAAGTACCAATTACTAGTAAGTTTCACTTACTGGACCCAAAAGCTGATACTACCAACTTGCAGTTACTGGCTAGCGTCAAACTACTCCCATGGGTGGACGAATCCTCATGCCACTAGCCATGTTCACCCTAAGCCCACCTCCACTCCTTTCCATGAACCTGAAGATAGCCATTTGATCTTCTTTCATTTTGGCGCCCAAAACGACTTCTCTTCAGTTCTTCGTCATGATCGCACGCCCGTCCTGCTTGCCCATCTTGAAAAAGACCCTTTTAGAACCTTCAAAGCGTGAGTTGGTGACAGACACAACCATGGGCTTTCGCAGATAATCTTTGAGGTAGGCCTGACTGTAATCCTTTGAGAAGCACCGATTGCACAGGGAAATAAATAATGTTACATAAAAAATTAAGTTTGATTTGCACAAAAAAGTAAGTGTGATTTACACAACTATGCCCGTCCTCCTCTCTGGTTCTACATGATAGCATTTTCACTTGTGAAGTATCATTTGCCAAAAAAAGTCCAAGTGTTTACCATCTTGCTCTTCCCTCTGATGACTGCCGAGCGAGTGATGGTGCTAACATAGTATGGTATGGGAGGTTCGCACTGCTTTACTATGGATTTGAGACGGTCCCACCGATCCTGGTTTAGCAATACATGGTTGCTGTAGAAGATGCAATCCTCGAAAGTTCCTCTTCTCCCCGGGTATACCGGACCTGTATAAAATAAATAAGATGACAGAGTAGTAAATAATTTCACACATAAGATCTATAACATCAGCACTGGGTTGATTATCAATACCTACTTCAATGATCAAAGGAATGAAGGACATAGATAACCCAATCACATCCACCCAGCAATATCTCGTAGAAACATGGGCAAATTGAATATTTGATTTATTTAAACTAACAACTAAGCATTTCTCTATTTAAGCTCAAGTTCAGTCGATGTTGATTTGGAAGGTCATCTAGAACCCAAACAGAGTAATGTGTGGTAATCAAGTGTCACTCAAACATCAACTTGAGATAGTTCACGGTTCATTTAATATTTGACCAGCCATATAGAACTTTACCCCAGTGTGCCAAGATGCGATCGTGGTCCACATATCCATCTCCATCAGAACTATCATCAGTGTCATAGTTGCTAGAGGTGTCGTCATCACCGCTATAGCCGTCACTCCCATGTGAAGTGCCATCTAAAGCATCATCTGAGGTGGTCCGGTGATCACTCTCTTCACTACTGATGAGGATGGTTTCCCTTTCCATTCAAACATGTTGCATGCATTGCAATGAACAAATATTAGTTATTGATATATGAAATCAGTCTTCCATTAGGACTTTTTAGCACCATATACAATGTGAATAATCTTTTCGCATACTTCTTGCTAAGTACGTAGTTCATGTATAAACATCTACACGAAAAAGCTAGTCGACAACAATATTGATACTACTAGACTATTCGCACGACTAGTCAAGACTAGTGGTTAGACTCATAATCATTGAGCAGACAGAACCAATTAGGATATTTCAAAGTTACAATTTTTTGGCATATTTTTGTGATATTGACAGAAATAGTTGGTAGCCAACCAATCACTAGCGAACATTTGGCATTTTGCCAGATATTGGCATGCCAAAATTTTGGCATCGAACCATTCATGGTGATAGATCATGATTGGCTTGCTAGCAATGTTGGCATTGCCAAATATTGGCAAATTTATGTGAGATGGACAAGAAAACTTGCTAACCAACCAATTTGGCATCAAACCAATTTCACTCATAATTCGAACAAGCAGTAAAAAGAATCATCAAAAATATAAACCAACCATAATTGTTACACCATAATTGGTAGCCAACCAATCACTTAACAAATCATTTCATCAAAGATATGCACAAATTAGTAGCCTTGCATACTTAACAAATCATTCAAAAAATGAACCATGATTGACTGCTCTCATCGAGTAATACGTGAAACTATAACTGATCTGCCTTTGATCACTGCAAATTTCCCGATGGTCTATTGTGTGGCACCATCAGGTAATAAATATAAAGTCTTTAAATTGTCCCAACAAAACAAATAATGCATTTGCTGCTGTACACAACATTTTAGAGGTAGCTGTGGAGGTTAATTTTCCAATGAGAAAAAGGACATGATAGCATCTCTCAAGCAAGATGACATCATAGTGAAGGCTATGAGAACGAGCAAGGTATGCTGACCAACATTCACCTTTTTGTATACTTGCTATGTATTTACTCATTACTACCCATACCGACAAGTAAAATCATGATTATGAAGTATAATGCCAGAAAATCCAACAGTGAAGAATTTGTTGCAGTATGAACTACTAGCTCACAACAAATCTTCATTGACCCCAACAAGCCCATACCATATCATGGAGACAGGCTGACATAATTCAAGTAAGCAGTAACAACAATCATCAAAAATATGCACCAACCAAAAATGTTACATGTGTACACATATCATCAAAAACATGCACCAATCAAGAGTCGTCTATACTTGACAAATCCTTCAAAATATGCATTAATCATCATACTACCATCGAGTAATACATGAAACTATAACTGATCCTCATTCCATCATTACAAATTTCCTCATAGACTGCTTCTGTGCTCGCCTTTTTAGTTTTTAATAACTAAGCATCAGCAAATACATATACACAATCTTCAAACTATCCCAACAAAACAAATCATGTGTATACTCATGTGAATATACTTTTTCTATATCTAGTAGTGGGGGATCATTTTTGAGGGAGGAAAAGTACTTGATAGCATCTGTCAAGCAAGATGATAACATAGTGAAGGCTATGTTGACGAGCAAGGTATGTTGGCCAACACCCACCCTTTTCTCTTACTTGCTATGGAAGTGTTTACCCATTACTACCCATACGAACAAGTAAAACCATGATTATGCAGTACATTGTCAGATTATCTTGCTGTAAAATTACTTGTTGCAATATGACCTAGTTGACAGTAAATCTGCGTATACCCGAAACGTGCACATACGCAAGCGTAAGATTTTAACTTGGGCGGTGCTGCTAGATCGCAAAATTAAGGTCAAATCAACATGCGAAGGGCAGGGAAGATCAATCTTACCTGCGAAGTGGTACCAGATGGGGCTGGAGTAGACTTGTTCGAAGCTGGCACCACCGGAGTTTCGGGCGGCGCGACCAGGGATTGGGGAGAAGAGGTGCCGTTGTCAGACCTTGTTGTCGATGAAGAAGTGGAGAATCGTGGCCAGAGCAGGGGGAGTGGGTGGCCTCGCGGAACCGGCCGATTTGACGACGACGGGGGCGGCCAAAAGGTGACAGCTTGGCAAAGGCTAGAAATCGCCCTCCGCGTTGCCTCTCTGTCACTGCAAAGAACGAAGGGTGGTGGGATTGGGAATAGGGGTGGGGTTTGGGTTGGGGCCATCGCTCGCTTTTCTCTCTGCCTCCCACTTGTACAGGCCCACAAAAGGAACAAAGTGTTGGGCCGAATCAGATACATATTTGGCAGCTTTACCAATTTTGGCCAAATAGAAAAGATCAGCATGACCAGGCCAGCAGGACCACCAGAGGTGTGCTTTTGAAGAAACCCTAAAAATACAATGTTGTTCATATTGGATGTGCATGAGTCTTTCAGTACACCAATTGATCTTGAATAATTTTAAGCACTCCACAATATATATATATATATATATATATATATATATATATATATATGAAAATAATGGTTAACTAATAAAATGGTAAACTATTAGATGCAAGGTTAAAAATATTTGAAATAAATAAATAATTGAATTGTATGCATTTTTATGATTAAATTTAATAAATGTAACTTTTTTGCCAAAACTATGATAATTAAAATATTCATTGGTATTTAAAAAAACAACCGCAAATGACTACTTATGCCAACCAGAACTTCTTCAAGCTTTCGATTATTCATCTATTCTTTGGCATGATGATTCTCATAACGCCTTCTTTGGACCTTCTCTTCGTCCAACAAATTCTTGAGATATTGGGCTAGCGCCTTGTGTTTCGCCCTCACACCATGCTTCATTTGGTAGCCTTTGGCAACTCCTTCGGCGTGCTCAAGAATACTAACAAAAGCCGGGGCCGGATATTTGCCACATAATGCGCAACGATATACTATACGCTTAAGGACGTTGCATCGTCCATTCTGCAATTCTTCAAGGGTTTTCTGAGTGCGTGCATTCATCTCTCATTTGGAAATATCCACATAATCATCAGAATAAGGCTGCAAGTTTAAATTATGTATGATATAAATTGCACCATTGTTTACAGTACCTAATATTCCCTAAGTTCCATACTGTAGTGCATATAAATTATTTTTAAAATAAATATTTATTAACTTTGAAAATTTAAGGAGAAAATCATATGATGTATTTAAAAAAATGTCAATAAACATGCACAACCTTTATGATGTCTGACTTATAGCATAAAACCAAAACACACTAAATTGTGGAGTGGATGAACCATTAGTTTCTCAAATATTGATTGAATAAATAATGATCATTATGTATTGATGATCAACAATATATTTAGAGCTAGATTCCATTATGCCAATTCAACAACATATTGATGGTTTAATGATTAAACTCTAACCTTAAACTTCTAGACAGATCTAGGGTTAAAATAAAATTACCGTAACAGAATTCCATTCCATGTCGTGCTTGTGCTGCTGCTTGTGATCGACGACGGAGTAGTGCACCTCCTTGTTGACAAGATGCTTCTCTGGGTCGGACACCGAGTAGTCCAAAGCTTTCTCATGGGGATCCTGATCCATGCGATGGACGACGAAATCGGTGGTTAGCCCCACAAGTCCACGATCTGTCACGACAGCGTCCATGATAGGCCGCCCACGCCCATGGACACGATCTGTCATGACGGCCAATCGACCTCCACGAATGGATTTCATATCCGGCAGCAGAGGCAGGCGTGTGAGCGGCGGTGATTGTTTTAGAGCATACCCTAGGGGGAGAGATGCGGGGCGTAATTGGTAATTAGCTACTATAACTCAAATACTTGTGAGAAAAATTGATTGGTCGGCGTTGGGCACCTTCAATGTAGCGGCGCTTATTTAGGCGCTTAATTAGGATCCTGGAAAAAAATCACAAGCGTAGGCGCATGGGGCAGGCGCTAGGAACTGGATTTTGTACATCTACGTGATGCAATCCAAAGATCGTGTCCTAGGTGGATGGGTTGGGGATTGAAAATTGTGTACATAAACCCTAGTGCTCAAGACTTATGAAACATCAGATCAAATTGTCATCAAGTGATCTAGTATTACTTGGATCGAGACTTTGTGATCATCATGTAACCACGCCACAACCAACACGATGGTTCTACTATTACTTGGATCGAGACTTTGTGATCATCATGTAGCCACGCCACAACCAACACGGTGGTATCCGTGGCCATCTAGATATCACACCATCACTACTAGGGAAAACCTTATACACAGAATCTTAGCAGCAGCACGGTTCAGGGGGAGATGCTACTGCTAATTAGCAGTAGCACATGATAAAAACAGGCGCTACTGCTACTAACTTAGCAGTAGCGCGGCTCGGCGGAACCACGATGCTACTAAAATCGACCGACAGTTCCCGCCAACCTATGTTTAGTAGTAGCGGGGTCTTTATAAGCGCGCTGTTGATAAAGTCATAATAGAGCACTTTTTTTGGGACGTGCTACTGCTAATTGTCGCTATTTTTGAAACTAACCACATGGAGGGACCCACTTAGCAGTAGCGCGTGAGGCGTAAGCGCGCTGCTGCTATGTTAATAGCAGCAGCACGGTTTATGACCAGCGCTACTGCTAAGCCACAACATATACCACCTTTTCCCCTCCCCATCCCCTTCACCATCCTCTCTTCCTCATTTTCCTGTACCTCCCACCTCCTCTCTCCCTCACTTTGCTTCTTCCTCACTACTTCTTCCTCCATTACTCTCCTTCTTCTACCTACCTTTCTCTCTCTTTATTACTCCTAGCTAACTTACACCACCTCCATTAATGCATCTCCTTTCTCTTTTTCCTCCCCCTCCACTAGATAAAATCATCTCTTTCCCCAACTAGCTTGGTAGATCTACCCATTTAATGAGTGACCTATGTACCTCCCTAACTAGATCTAGCCATCTCAAGAAGCAAGCTTTGTCCACTTTTGATCATTCCCTAGGTGTGTGGTGACACTGATCGACATCATCATCACCGTGCTCGATCTCGAGATAGGTGATTAAAAAATTGTGCTTTTGCAAGAATGGAAATATGTGTATGTGTGCGATATGACATAATCACATGATATGATGGAAATTGTGTGTGTGGCTTGAGTTGCCGCCGAATTGTGCTTGAGTTGCCTATGTTTTGCCAAAATGTCGATTTATTTTCGTTTTGGCGAATTTCAGGCAAACTCTATTTGTCCTATTTTTAGGGAAGGTCATGCAGAATTTTTGTATGACTTTGATGCATGCACGCATTTTTATAATCAATTCATTTATTATTACCGTGCAGGCATTCATGATGTTTAGTGGAATGATTGTGGACAGGTGGTTGCGGTCGACGGCGCAGGACATGAAAGAAAATAACTTGACAGAGGTTTTGTGTCCGTGTCGAAGATGCAAAGGAATAGTTTGGCTCGACCCCTATGACGATGGTCATGTCGAAGCGCACCTGCTCATGACTGGTTTCATGGATGGCTATACTCGGTGGATAATTGAAGACGAGGGTGGTGATGTTGAGGACGCCGATGGGGCAGGCAATGACGACACATGGCAAGACGAAGAGATGATTGATAATGGCGACGGGGAAGTGTCCGGACATGGCGGTGGAGATGGGGCCGGACATGGCGGAGGAGAAGGGGCCGGACCTGGCGGCGGAGAAGGGGCCGGACATGGCAGCAGAGAGAATGTGGACTCCACACCGTAGAGTTCATCGGTACTAAGTTCAATCGTGCAGGACCCTCATGTTCAAGCACTGCTTCGCAAGGAGACGAGTACATAGAGAGCTGCTTGTAGAGAGGATGCTAAGCTGCAGAAACTGGTGGTAGACTCGAACACTCCATTGTATGATGGTTGCAATCCTGAGGTGACCCGCTTGAGTTTCACTATCCAACTCCTGAAGACGAATGCTAAAAACAAATGGACCGACACTAGCCTCGATGAGCATCTCAAGTACCTAAGGGATTTTCTTCCCGCGGGGAATCTATGTCCTACTAGTGTGGATGAGGCCAAGAAGATCATGTGCCCTCTTGATCTGCTACACGTTAGATACCATGCATGCATCAACGATTGCATAATTTATCGGAAGGAGCACACGGAAAAAACAAGCTCTCCGGTGTGCAATGCTTCTCAATACAAGAAGGCTGGGAAGAAATCTCCCTAGAAAGTTGTATGGTACTTACCGATCACTCCCATCTCTAGCGGTATTTCGAATATCCCAAGGAATCAAAGCTCATGCGCTGGCACGCGGATAGGAAGAAGCCCGACGATGGAGATGATCCAAAGCTGAGACACATCAAGGATGGAAGCTAGTGGAGAACGTTGAACGGCTTCTATCGGTATTTCAAATGTGATGCAAGGAACATCGTGCCTAGCGCGTGTACCGATGGCATGAATCCATTTGGCAACCAGAACACCAACCATAGCACATGGCCCGTGTTTGTATGGATGTACAACCTCCCCTTGGTTGTGCATGAAGTCGAAGTACATTCGCATGAGCATGCTGAATTCAAGGGCCAAAACAACCAGGAAATAATATCAATCTATATTTGGGGCTACTTCAAGAGGAGTTAGACACGTTATGGAAAACACCGGCAAAGACATGGGACGCCAGCAAAGGCGAGCATTTCTACGTGAGAGTCAACACTATAGCTATCTGTAATAGCAGTAGTGCGGTCTGTGCAAAAGCGCTATAGCTAACTTAGCTATAGCGCGTTTGTCCAGAACATGCTACTGCTACCTCGACTTAACCCCCCAAATCCTCACTCTCTCTGCTTCTTCCTGCCTCTGCTTCTTCCCCAAATCCCCACTCTCTTCCCCCGTGTTGTTGCCGCCGGATCCTTGCCCTCGTCGCGCCCCTGCGCTCGCCCCTGACCCCGGCGCTCACCCCCGACCCCGGCGCTCGCCCCCGTCTCCCCCGACCCCGACGACTCTCGGTGTTATGCCGTCTCCCCCGACCCCGCCTTGCCTCGCTGCCGCGCCGTCTCCCCCGACCCAATCTCTCTCTTTGCCCTGTGTAAGCCCTCTCCCCTCCCCTCTTCTCTGCTATTTAGTGCTAGTTAGTATGAAATAGCATGAACCCTAGGCTATTTTTTAGTGTAAGAAAAAACAGAATTGATTATATAGGTTTCTTGCATTTTTTAGTTAAAGCAATTATTGTTATTTAAATTTTATAGTGCTAGTTAGTTAATTAGAATTAGTATGAAACCTAGGACAGATTAGTTAAAGCAATTGTTGCTATTTAAATTTTTTAGTTAAAGCTATTGTTTCTATTTAAATAAACAGAATCTGAAGTGGACAGATTAGTTCTATATTTAAAAGAAACATGACATCTTGCATTTTTCCTTCAAGTGCTATATTTTTATTCCTTTTATATTCAAATTTTAAGTGGACATGTGATATGTGGACATGTGATTTGGACATGTCATATTTGGAATTTGGACATGTCATTTGGACATCTGATGTGTAGGGTAAATGATCCGAGTGGCCTATGTTTCGCCGGAATGTTGATTCATTTCCGTTCCAGTTAATTTCTAGCGCTCAATATGTCCACTTTTTAACAAAGGGCTTGTGCTAGAAAGTAGGCATATCGAGTGCCGGGAGTTGCTGGGAATGGCATTCCGGCAAACATAGATCTTTTCTTATGTCATTTCTCATTTTTATGTCATTTCTCATTTTTTTTATATTTTTTATGTCATTTCTCATTTTTTATAGTTTTAGAACAACGAAGAAACCGGGCTTTCTGACCAAGATGCAGATGAGATGGATTATGATGGTGAATGATGTCTACTACACATCCTTCTTCTTATATACGTTGTTGGGCCTGCAAGTGCACAGGTTTGTAGGACAGTAGCAAATTTCCCTCAAGTGGATGACCTAAGGTTTATCAATCCGTAGGAGGCGTAGGATGAAGATGGTCTCTTTCAAACAACCCTGCAACCAAATAACAAAGAGTCTCTTGTGTCCCCAACACACCCAATACAATGGAAAATTTTATAGGTGCACTAGTTCGGCGAAGAGATGGTGATACAAGTGCAAAATAGATAGTAGATATAGGTTTTTGTAATCTGAAATTATAAAAACAGCAAGGTAACAAGTGGTAAAAGTGAGCGTAAACGGTATTGCAATGATAGGAAACAAGGCCTAGGGTTCATACTTTCACTAGTGCAAGTTCTCTCAACAATAATAACATAGATAGATCATATAACAATCCCTCAACATGTAACAAAGAGTCACTCCAAAGCCACTAATAGCGGAGAACAAACATAGAGATTATGGTAGGGTACGAAACCACCTCAAAGTTATTTTTTCGGATCAATCCATAAAAGAGCTCGTACTAGAATAACACCTTCAGACACAAATCAACCAAAACCCTAATGTCACCTAGATACTCCATTGTCACCTCAAGTATCCATGGGCATGATTATACGATATGCATCACACAATCTCAGATTCACCCAACCAACACAAAGTACTTCAAAGAGTGCCCCAAAGTTTCTACCGGAGAGTCAAGAACGTGTGCCAACCCCTATGCATAGGTTCATGGGCGGAACCCACAAGTTGGTCACCAAAACATACAACAAGTGATACATGATATCCCATTGTCACCACAGATAAGCACGGCAAGACATACATCAAGTGTTCTCATAAAAGACTCAATCCGATAAGATAACTTCAAAGGGGAAATGCAATTCATCACAAGAGAGTAGAGGGGAGAAAGAAAATAAGATCCAAATACAATAGCAAAGCTCGGGATACATCAAGATCGTGCCACAGAGGGAACACGAGAGAGAACACGAGAGAGAGAGAGATCAAACACATAGCTACTGGTACATACCCTCAGCCCCGAGGGTGAACTACTCCCTCCTCATCATGGAGAGCGCCGGGATGATGAAGATGGCCACCAGTGATGGATTCCCCCTCCGACAGGGTGCCGGAACGGGCTCCCGAGAGGTTTTTGGTAGCTACAGAGGCTTGCGGCGGCGGAACTCCCAATCTATCTTGATATTCGATAGTTTTAGGGTACGTAGGCATATATAGGCGAAAGAAGTCGGTCGGGGGGTGCTCGAGGGGTCCACAAGACAGGGGGCCGCGCCCTGTAGGGGGGATGGGGCGCCCCCTATCTCCTGGGCTCCTCGAGTATCTTCTGAGTTGATCTCCAAGCCTCTAGGATGATATTCTTCAAAAAATCACGATGCCGAAGGTTTCATTCCGTTTGGACTCCGTTTGATATTCCTTTTCTTCGAAATACTGAAACACGCAATAAAACAGCAATATGGGCTGGGCCTCCGGTTAATAGGTTAGTCCCAAAAGTAATATAAAAGTGTATAAGAAAGCCCATAATCATTCAAAACAGATAATATAATAGCATGGAGATACGTTGGAGACGTATCAGCATCCCCAAGCTTAATTCCTACTCGTCCTCGAGTAGGTAAATGATAAGAGAAAGAATTTTTGATGTGGAATGCTACCTAGCATGATTCTCAATGTAATTTCTCTTTATTGTGGCATGAATGTTCAGATCCAAATGATTCAAAATAAAGTTTATATTTATAAAAGAAATAGTAACATTTCAAGCATACTAATCAAAGTAATCATGTCGTCTCAAAATAACATGGCAGAAGAAAGTTCATCCATACAAAATCATATAGTTAGGCTATGCTTCATTTTCATCACACAAAGATGTTCCCAACTTCTATACCCCCGATGACAAGCCAAGCAATTGTTTCATACTTAAAGAATCTCAAACTTTTTCAACCTTCACGCAATACATGAGCGTGAGCCATGGATATAACACTATGGGTGGAATAGAATATGATGATGGGGATTGTGTGGAGAAGACAAAAAAGGAGAAAGTCTCACATTGACGAGGATAAGAAATGGGCTATGGAGATGCCCATCAATTGATGTCAACATGAGGAGTAGGGATTGCCATACAACGGATGCACTAGAGCTATAAATGAATGCTCAACAAAAGAAAACTAGTGGGTGTGCATCCAACTTGCTTGCTCACGAAGACCTAGGGCATTTGAGGAAGCCCATCGTAGGAATATACAAGCCAAGTTCTATAATGAAAAATTCCCACTAGTATAAAAAAGACAACCTATGAGACTCACTATATGAAAAACATGGTGCTACTTTGAAGCACAATATATGAGACTCACTACATGAAGAACAAGGTGCTACTTTGAAGCACAAGTGTGAAAAAAGAGATAGTAACATTGCGCTTTTTATTTATTTTATTTATTTTCTTTTTTTTCTTTTTTGGGACTTTCTTTTTTTTTTCTTTTGGCCTTTCTTTTTTCTTTTCTTTTTGGGCAATGTTCTAATAATGATGATCATCATACTTTCATTGATTAGAACATATGAATTACAACTCGAAACTAGAACAAGATATGATTCTATATGAATGCCTCCGGCGGTGTACCGGGATGGTGCAATGAATCAATAGTGACATGTATGAAAAATAATGCATGGTGGCTTTGCCACAAATACGATGTCAACTACATGATCATGCAATGGCAATATGACAAAAGTAATGCATGTCATAATGATAATGAACGGAACGGTGGAAAGTTGCATGGCAATATATCTCGGAATGGCTATGGAAATGCCATAAATAGGTAGGTATTGTGGACACTACTAGGAAAAGGCATGCTAGTGGCGCACTGGTTTTGCCTTCTAATGGCGCACTACCAGTGCGCCACTGGCATCACGCCATTAGAATTAAATTCTAATGGCGCACAACCGGTGCGCCATTAGTATCTAGTGTTCTAATGGCGCACCGCCTACTGCGCCATTAGTATAGCCTGCGAGGCGCCATTAGAATGCCTCCCGGGGCCATATGTACAAATGTGCTATGGCATTCTAATGGCGCATCAGCTGTTAATGTGCCATTAGTGTGATGATCACAGTGCGCCATTAGTGTCTTTTGTGGTGCGCCATTAGTATGAATATTAGGTTTTTTTTTGCTTTTCTGATTTTTGCACAGGTTACAAAATATATTATTGCATAGAATATAGACAGCAGCACACAGCAACATCAGATTCATCAAATACAATAGAAGATTAGTCTCCGAATACAATTCATCATATTAGTCTCCGGATTCAAAAGACCGGACAAAGATAAAACATTACAAGTCTCAAGACCGCGAGTATCGAGTTTGCCTTCACATTACAAGTCGATATCGATCATCTAAACTACCATCACATAGAAGAGAGCCGTGGTCATCACGATGAGCATCATCGCGATCAAACTGGTCTTCATCCGGTTCCTCCAACGCCCTCCTCTCTCCGCTAGATAGCGGGCGTATCTAGATTCGGCCTCCGCCCTAGTGGTGTACCCTTTGTAACTATTACCGCTGAACGGTGAACCTGTCTCCGACACTCCTCCCCACCATCGAGACTCGGGAACCTTACCCTTGTACACGACATACGACGGCATCTCTATGCACAAGCCAAACAATGAGACAATACATAAGCAATGTGTAAGTATGCAACAAAAGGATCGGAAGAGAAAAGCAAGACATTAATAGCACGATTCATGGTCCTACTAATAAAATAGCATCGATTACATCTAAGTTGAACAATCGTCCAAACCAAAGAGACATACGAATTCATTACAAAGTTTAATTACAACATGAGCCAATCAATGTTTCAGAACTACACATCACTACTTTCGACTCGACTCATCGGACAGGAGCGTGGATGAAGCCGCCGTCTGTCGCGATGGTCATGAAATCGCGATCGTTGTCACCTGCATTTGTAGCATTCCATCTATCTCTTTGTTGGACGGTTGATTTCGAGGAAGAACTGCCCGACGTATGAAGGACATCTTGATGGATGATGTCCGCAAACTCCGATGGATGCGAAAGAATTCTTGTGCGAGGTCCGTGTCTGGACTGCCGACAAGCTCGCGCCCAATCTTTGAGATTATCTGGTAGCGTAGGTGATGATGGTCCCTTACGATCGCCCGCATGTGATGGAGGGCATAGTAGGCATTCTTCTGACCGCTAGGCGGCTGCTTGACGCAGCAGAACTTCATTGTGTGAGAAGATGTGCTTGCCGATTTCATGAACTGTCTGGTGAAGTTGCCTCCAGATTTGGCGTGGCCGGGAGAACATCATCAAGAACTTTCTTCACATTTGTGTAGTCTATCATGGAGTTACGGTTCGAATTGAAATACGTGGCCATGGAATATTTTGGGCTTAAGAGGATGAGTGTGCAATGTGTCACCGCACGTAACACGGAATGTTAGAAAAAGAACGATCGAAATCTAAGAAATCATATGTTACGGGCGGTTAAGGGATGACTTACTCGGAAAGTAAGGCACAAGGAAGTTATCCTTATCTGCGTTTGCCAGAATGACGCCTTCGAGGTGTGAACTCGCAACTTGGCGGTCCCCAGCGCTGCTCAAGTGCTTGGCACGCATGTAGAAGGGGTCGACTATCACGATGTCGGGTATTGTCTCTAATGATCCGTGATCTGCATGCTCGGTAAAAACAGCCGAACGAAGGTGTAGTGCAACGGATGAAGGTTAAACATAGCAAAGATGTCATCAAACCGCAGGACGATCATACCCCGATGTCGCCATCCACAAAGCCCTTGCTCTCGCACCTTGGCCACGAAAACCGGTATGCCACATCCTTCTCTCTAGGACGCCGCTTCTCCAAAATCGAACAACATCATGCAGACTCCGATAGCACCGGTTGCAGCATTCAGCATATTTGGTGGTAGCATCGCCCTACCCGCCACATGCACCCTCCTCGAGATATCCTTAGGTGAAGGTGGCCCGCCCCGAGCACGGATCGAACTTCGGTGCCGGCTGGCTCGCACCGGCGCCCTTGTTAGTCTTTCATTTCCGCCCTTCTTCTTGATCTCCTGTAATGGGACGAGTTACGCTCACAGACCGCCTTCTTCAGCGTGGTGGGGCTGATAATATTTCGCGCCTCAGCTATCTGAGGCTCGGTGAAGACGGGAGCTGGAGGCGTGTCCTGAGAACTGAACGCCAGACGACGCTTGTTGCAATTGGATTTCTCCGCCATACCAGCTAGATCGCGGTGGTCTTGGCTGGGTTCTTGATAAAGAGGCCCGCAGAAATCGTCAGCGTACCCATGTTCGGCAAAGTACTTGTCAACTTTGGTAAATGTACCGTCATCGTTGTCGTCGCCGTTCGGATCCTGTGCCATAGGGCTGTCCGGATCCTGTGCCATAGGGATGTCCGGCAGGTCCGGTAGCGTTGCAGCGTTCTTGCCATGGCTTGGCGCCGCACGACGGGCGGTCTTATGCGTGGGTGGTGTCCCCGCCCCAAACGAATCCGCTCTTCGCCATAGCAGGGCCGTTTACGAGGTGCCGAGGGTCATCTCATCTTCTTCGTCGGCCCCAGCGGGTCGAATCGGAGGTAACAGCTCGTCGCAACCTAGCAGCACCCGGACCACTTCAACCCTATACATTGTGGTTGGCATCGGATTACCGTGGAACATGGGGTTTCCCGGTTGAACGATTTTGCCCTTGGCGACATCGACCAACTCGGCGCCCACGAAGTGCAGAAGAGTGCAAGGAACGTCGGCGGTGCCCTCACGAAAACATGTGTAGGGCATCGAGGATGCTTGATCAAAGGCAAGGAGATGAAGTCATCGGCCGAGAGGCTTAGTTACCGTGATGCCGTCGAGCTCGGCTAATGTCGAGGCACCGCCAACAATGGCGTAATCGACGGAGGGGGCGCTTCTTGGCGAGGTGCGGTCGGCGACACCCGGTGCATTAAGCTCAATACCCGTGCGGTGCGGAGACACGAATACCGCCCCGCCGGAGACACCAATAAGCGCCGCCGCGGAGACACCAATGGCGCCGCCGCGGAGACACTAATGGCGCGCCCGCTTGCTTGGCGAAGTTCTTGGCCGTGAAGCCGGGAACCGGGAGGCCTTTGGCCGCCCGCAATCCACGTCGTCAGCCCATGAATCAACGTAAGCACCATGGCTTCGAGCCGTTCCCAGCTGTTGTTCCACTTGCTCTTGGACAAGCTCCGAATCCGCGCCACTTGTGCCTTGAGTGCTTCAACCTCGCGCGTCGGCTTTCCGAGCTGGCCTTTTTCTCCTTCCGCACACGAGCGGTATAGTATGACCCCATTTTGTGGACAAGCCTTTGCCGCCACACGACCGGTGACGTCGGCTTATCGAGCTTATCCTTCTTTTTCATTACGCTCAACGCCCTATTTAAAGGGGTGTCGAAGGGAGCTCTTAGACGACCCCGCCGCCTCGCTTTCATTGTCCTGCGAAAGGAACATGAGCCATTTAGAAATATTGGTGATTAATTAGAGTGCAACCATATGGAGCTAATTACGCGGGGTGTATGCCTTACTGAGAACAAGCTCAAGCGCCTGGTCTTCGGATCCGTGGTAAGCTCCTTTGTTATCGGGTCCTCCTTGTACCGGCCCCGACATAGTTCCTGATCCGCTTGTCACCGCTGTATTTCTCGAAGCGGGCGGTAGGCCTTGCTCGGCACGCCCGCGTCCTCCTTGTCCCATATAGGCTCCGCCACTCTATAACCGCCGGGACCGAAGTTTGTGTTCCCTAAGTTCAACTCCGCATTTCTTTCCCCATCGACTTGATTCGAGCTTGCGGGGCTCGCACTTGATCTTGAACTCCTTGTACTCATCTTCGCTCATCAAATGATATTTCGCCTTGATCTTGTCATAACTACCACCTTTATCAATCATTCTCTTCACGCGCTTCTCCAAGTAGACAGGCCGTGCTCATCTTCGTGAGGGCGGCATTGTTCACTCTATTCCGAGAGGCGTGTGTTTTCAAATTCAGCGGGAACTTGTATCGTTCGTGCAGCTTCGGACGAGGAGGCTGCGAAATTCCCTCGGTCCTTATGCCTAAGGTTCTCGGTGTTGATCGAGACGGTGTTCCGGAGAATGCACCCGAGCTGAACCGCGTACCCCTTGACTATATGTTTGGGCTCCGTTGGATTCCCGTCGGAGTCCACTTGAGTGAATTCCTCCTTGACGGTGCGGAGCGCATTCGGGCGCCGGTCCTTCCTTTGCTTCTTCGGTTGGCTGCCATCTGTGTGTGCGCCGCCATCATCAGTGGTGGCATCCTCGGCGCACGATCGGTGGTGTCATCCCCGACGCCACTAGGGGTTGTGTAATCAGGATCGGTGTCTTCATGGCGCCATCATAGCGGTGAGGTTGTTGTTCCTCCAACTCTTGGGACAGCTCCTGAATTGCTTGCCGCTCAACCACCGCCTCATCGTTGTGGGCCATGTTTCTCTCTAAATAGGAAAAAAGTTTGGTCAAAAAGATGGTTATTGTCAAGGAAGAAGATCATGGTCTCATGATTTAGGGTTTGTCGACATCGAGGCACCCTAAAAGCCTAAGCTTCCATCATTTAGGTTCTCATCGACACCGAGGCATCCGGGGCAGCCAAGTTAAGTTTTCATCATTTAGGGTTTATCGATGCCGAGGCACCCTAGGTTGGGCCTAATCACTTGGCTCTATTGCCACCTATGTTGGGTTTATCATCTAGCTAGGGTTTATCGATGCTAAGGATAATTCTAAGTTGGGCCTAATCACTTGGCTCTATTGCCACCTATGATTTAATGCAGCAAGAATGGCAGGGCAGTTGATCCTACTTAACTAAGTACTACAATAGCCCGGCCCATGCATTAGTCGCAAGTACCCCATATGTCCTATTTTTAGCAAAGTCATGCTAAAATTCACGGAAAATTTCAGCATGACCTTTGCTGAAAATAGGACATATGGAGTACCAATTTGCCGGAACGGAAGTTAATCGACATTCCGCAAACTCAAGGGCCTCTCGGGTACTGCAAATTCATCACGACACAATGGTCGGAGACAAAACCCAACAAACTAGCAAGATGATCATCATCCTTCATATACACTCAAGTACAATTAATGCTTTATAATGTTCCATCATCATTACAGAAAATTGACAATTGTCCATAACAGTTAACTGAAATGCATTACTCACTAGATCTATCCATCGATCTAACTAATTTTAAGATCTGAAAATCACTGCAGCAAATAAAAGAGAAAGAAACATGTTCTATAGATTTATATAAATTCTGTGTTCGCTTCAACTATTCATCGGTGGGAGGTTCACCATTCTCGCCAACAACTATACATACAAAGTACATCCTGCCCAAAGATAGTTCGGTGGTTACATAGAACTAGAAGGATGCACCAGCTATGAAATTGTCTCAAGCCACTTTCAAGACTTCCAATTTCTTATTTCCTAATGCATAAATAATTTACTTAGTGCTTCATGTCATCTTGCCATCCGACAGCAAATTAAATGAGTCGGGACATATTTTTATAATGCACTAGAGCAGAAAAATACAACCAAAATCAAAATCACATAGGAAACATATCACACTCCTTAGTCCTAATTGGATGGCTACTAAATCTTTGGATATAGCAAAGACCGGTGATACTTCACATAGGAAGCTCGAGAATGTTGTATACAAGCAACGATCGCACACACACGCACAAAGACGGGAGGCACAGGCCATGGCCACGGCGATCGGCCACTACCAGCCTTGGCGCTGCCAGGAGGGCGCGGCACATGTGGGCGTGGGGTGGACAGCGCGGCGGGCGCGGCTGGGGTGCACGCAGCGCGCGGGCGGGTGAGGGGCTGCGGCGGCAGCGGCACAACAGAGAGAACAGCCAGCAGCAGAATGCAAGAGCGATCAAGCACATCGGCAAGCGGCGCAGCAATAAGCGGCAAAGCAGCGCAAGAGCAATAGCGATGTGAGGAGCGCGCAACAACCGTCTGACAGGCAGCAGCAGAGACAGCGAGCAGCGGCAGCAAGCACGCACGTACGCGGGAGCTCGGGACGGCGACTACGGCAACGAATGGAATAGGAAAAGGTGGGGATTAGGAAGATGGGCTCACAACGGTTCCAACGGAGGCGACGAGGAGGCTGGAGGTGGACCGGAGCCGCGAAAAACGACGTCGGACGCCGGTGATGTACGCGACGGAGATGCGTTCGATGGCGAAGCGCAGGGACGGCTCGCTCGATTTGAAGCTGAATGGATGAGGTCGACGATGGGGGGGGGGGTGGGGTGCGGGGCGGGGGGTGGAGTCCGGCAGGTGGGGGGGGGGCTGCGGCGGTGGGGGTGGGGCGTGGTATGCGGGGGGGTGGAGTCCGGCAGGGTGGGGGCGGGGTAGGGGGGGGGGGTGGGGCGGGGGGGGGGGGGTGGAGTCCGGGGGGGGGGGGCGGCGGCGTCGGTTAGGTCAGTGGGGATCTGGCGAGGGAGGAGAGAGGCCGAGGGAAATAGGTGGAGGGAGGAAGCTTTCTAATGGCGCACGACACAGCGGTGCATATAAGTACAACTATTCTAATGGCGCACCACCCTCGGTGCGCCATTAGAATTTTGTTTTAACCTAGCCTAGTAGTCATATCTACAGCCCAACCCTATCTACAATGTAACCCACCCACTAGCTTGACTGGTCAAGACGCAAAGCACACACACCAGAGGTCTGTGTTCAATTCCTGGATCCCCAATATTTTTTATGCATTTTAAATGGTGTTTTTATATTTATTTGTGTTTAAATATGTTCAAACTTGTTTAAATCATAACAGTAATATTTTTATGCATTTTAAATGCTGTTTTTATATTTATTTGTGTCTATCAAACTTGTTTAAATTATAACAGTGTAATATTTTTATAAAAATAGTAAAAAAATTAAAAATATGTCCAAAAGTCTTGGGTGCTGCTGGGGGCGGGCGGTGCTCGGCGGGTGGAGCGGGGACGGTTGCGATGGGTGGAGCTAAGCGGGAGGTGCTTGGTGCAATCGAGATGGAGGGGATCGAGATCGAGATGGAGGGGAATCGAGATCAAGTGTCCTCATGAATTCAAAAGTGCCCATGAAATTTAAAAATATTCATGATATCAAAAGTGCCCATGAAATACAATCGAGAAATGAAGACTACGATTTAAATACAATCGGTCTTAGCTAGCTATCTGTTCACAATCTTCTTGCCCTTCTTTTTCGCAAGCGGAGTTCTTACGTGGAGCGGACGTCCTTTAGGTAGGGTGGTCTGCTTCTTCTTGTGGTGTGTGCTGCTACTTCATCGTCGTCGTCATGTTCGATCTTGGTCGCCGTGATTTGTCGAAGTCTTGCTCATTGGCTACTCCATCCATTCCGATGATCTTCCTTTTGCCTCTCCTCACGACAACACGACGGGCTTTGGCGGTCGGTAATGAAGAAGCATTGGTCCACTTGGGAAGCCAAGTACCCATGGCTCATTTTTCGCGGTGACGTTTTATGCCATGGTCTTGGATTTGGCCGGGTATAACCATGGTGGTGAAATACGGTCTTCTTTTATGACATTTTGGCCCATCGACACGGAACATCGGGACCTTCTCTCCGGTAGAGCTCAGCTCCCAGATCTCCTCGATCCTTCCGTAGTATCTGTCCTTGTCGTTACGGTGTAGGATTCCATCGTTACCGGAGTTTCGATAACCATCGCTCTTCATGTCCTTGTCCTCGGTGTAGAATGTGTAGCCGTTGATATAAATCGCCTCATAGGTCATCGTTGTGCTCGGCATACGTGACAAGGCGAATATGAGTTGTTCTTCCGCGGAAGAATCCTCACGTAAAGGGTACAGCGAAGCTTCGCTTGAACCAACGCATGAAACATGAGTTGTGCTCTTTGAGTATATCTCCGTCCGTCCTTTGTTGGCCTCGGTCATTGTACGTCTTCTTAATAAAGGTTTTGTGCTCTACCACCCAAGGATCGACCACGTCTATGTGTTGTAGCGCGACTAGGTTTGCTCTTTCAAAGTCGGCGAGTCGACCCTCGAAGTCGACATGCATTTGCGGCGACCCTCATGGTGACCCCATCCAGCGAGCCTGCCGAGGTGCTGCTGACGGGCAGACCAGCGGGTTCTCGATGCCTAGATAATTAAATGCGATGGGAGATGCACTCTTGATCGAAAGCCCCGCTATGCTTCCCTCTGGGCGTGACATGTTGCGAATGTATCCTTTGATGACACCATTCATCCTTTCGAGCGGCATCATCTTTGTGCAGGAATGTCGGCCCGAGTTGGATGATATCCTCCACTATATGGACCAGCAGATGCACCATAACGTCGAAGAATGCGGGCGGGAAGTACATCTCAAGCTCGCATAGTATCACCACAATCTCTTCTGTAGCCTTCGAGTTGCTCACGCCAATCGACTTTCGAGAGATGACGTCGAAAAAAGTTGCATGGCCAAATAGCATTTCACGGACGTGCGCGTCCATGATCCCTGGATTACAATGGAAGTATCTGCGTCATCGATGCGTGACGGTCGTGAGACTTCATCCGCTGAACTTCGCTTCACTGGGTCTAGGTATCTGCTTATCTTCCCGCATAACCGTAAGGAAGTTTTACTCCTAGGAGGCGGTGAAAACTGCTCGATCTCCTCCCGACTTAGAGTGAAGCACGCGGGAGGGTAGTCATTTCCGGTCTTCTTGGCCTTTTTGCCTTTGCGACGACTTTCCGTGTCTGCCGCCTCATCATCATCATCATCATCATCATTAGCGTGAAGCTCCTGCACGATGCCCATTGATTTCAAGTCCGCCCTTGCTTTCGCCCATCTTTGGTCCTCTCTCGGCATGTTGAGCAGGGTACCAAGCGGACTCGCACACGTTCTTCGTGATATGCATGACATCAAGGCTGTGAGGCACACGGTGGATCTTCGAGACGGCAAGTCCCGTAAAGCAGACCTCGTTTTCCATACCTTCAGCAATGCTCTGGCGCCTTCGCATCTTTCGGCCAAAGGCGGTCTTTCCAATTTTTCAACAGCTTGTCTATTTCCTCGCCGCTCCTCGTACAGGCGTTTTGGGTTCGGTTTCACCATCGAACAGATCCTTTCGTTTCCTCCACGGGTCATCGTCGCGAAGCCACCTTGATGTCCCATGAACACGGTTTTCAAGACCGGGATCTCTATCTAGCTGGCGTCGTTGTGTCATCCATGCACCTTACGCATCCGTAAAATCCGTGGACTACCTGCCCGCGAGATATCCGTAATCGAGATAGTCGTGCACCGTCGTGGCGATGTTGCTCTCATAGGGAAATATTCTTTCTGCGGCGCCCCACGTATTGGTGGCGTTTTCCACAGCGTGTCTAGCTCCTCCTTCAAAGAGCCCCAGTCTGATTGATGTCATTCCCTGGTTGTTTCGCCCTTCAATTAGCATACTCATGTGAATGTACTTCCTCTTCATGCACAACCTGGGGGAAGGTTGTACATCCACACAAACACAGGGCAAGTGCTATGTGTGCTTCTCGGCTGCCAAACGGATTGACTCCATCGGTGCTCGCGCCCAAAGACGATGTTCCTTGGATCCTTCCCAAATTCGGGTCTTGAAGTTCAACGCTTGCCACCGCTCGCATCCTTAGGGTGACTCAGCATCTTGTCTTTTTATCTATCTCCGGATCATTTGCATCATCTTCGCTTCTTCTCCTCCCTATCCGCGTGCAACGCAGGAGCTTTGCTACCTTAGGGTCCGCGAAATACCGCTGCAGACGAGGAGTGATCGGAAAGTACCACACCGATTTTCGAGGAGCTTTCTTCCTCTTCTTGTATCGAGTGACGCCAAGACACCGGACATATGGTAGACTCAGCGTGCTCGTCCCGATAAATGATGCAATTGTTCATGCACACATGGTATTTCACGTGCGGTAAATCCAGAGGACACACGATTTTCTTCGCCTCCTCGAAACTGGTGGGCACTTGTTCCCCTTGGGAAGACGTTAGTGTCGAATGACATGTTCTCGTCGAAGCATCGTCGGTCATTTTGTGTTTTACCTTCATCTCGAGCCATGAGCGTTACTTTCAGCGGTATCCTCGGGCTGCATCCTTCATACAATGGAGTAACCGCGTCTATCTCCGTTGATCCAGCTTGGCTTTCTCTCGGCGGCAGCTCTTGCGTTATCCGTCCGCTTGAGAAGCGACTCTTGAATATGAGGTCCTGCACCCAGCCTCCATCGTCGTCTGCTCCGGCATCTTCATCTTCATGATCATGCCCTTCGTCTTGATCTTCCTCATCATCATGTACGACATCTTCTACATGATGCGTTGGTACAACATCACCGTCGTGATCATGTCCTCGAGATTCTTCGTCTTCTCGCGCCTACCGCCACGGTGGTACTTGTCTTGTTGCCCTTCCTCATTTCTTGCCGGCCCCGCCATGGGCGACTTGATAGTCATCTTGACACCTTGCCACCGATAGCCATCCATGAAACCACGCAAGAGCGGTGGTCCCACACCTGCCCGAAATCCGGGTCATAATAAGGCTCTTCACTCGCATCTTGACATGGACATCTTATCTCCGTCTCGTTCTTTTGAAGCATCTCGCCTTCGGAGCTCAAAAACCTATTTGACGATGCCTTGGTCATCATGCGGACCATGGTCGTCATGGGTAGAACAAAACGATATGTTAGAACCAAGAAAAATTTGGCATGACCTTCCTAAAAATAGGACCAAAAAGAATGCATAGTGCCAAAATTCTCGCCAAACGGAAATGAATCAAAACATTCGGCAAAATATTGGCAACTATCGCATATTTCAAATACCGGTACCTTCAAACACAAACATATATGCAACACCACAAACACTTGCAACACCACAAACATACATAGATCTAGCTAGGCCACAAAAGTGCATGTGCACGTTGTTGGAGCGAGCTAGGGAGAAAAAAGTAGATCTATATCATGAAGATAGCTTTCCTTACTTACCTATCAAAAAAGGTAATTTCACCACTTAATTTTGTTGAATCTATGGTGGAAATGAGGTGAGGAGGAGGAGATGGCGAAATCTTGGAGAAGGAGGTGGATGGAATGAAGTGGGGAAAGTGAGTGGGTAGGTGTGGGCTGTCCAAAATATCTTGTTGGTCCCAGGTTACTAATGGCGCACCGCCCGGTGATGCGCCATTAGTAAGTTTAATTACTAATGGCGCATCGGCAGAGGGTGCGCCATTAGTAGTTTTGCAAAAAAAGAATAAAACAAAATTTACTGATAATGGCGCCTTTGCTGCATGGTGCGCCATTAGAAGATATATATAGTAATGGCGCATTGTAGACCTCATGCGCCATTAGTATGTATGGGAAAATGGAAAAAAAAAATTCATACTAATGGCGCACCCTATCCACGGTGCGCCATTAGTGTCTTCCACTCTAATGGCGTATCAGGAACAGGTGCGCCATTAGTATATAGTAGTGGCGCACTGCCTCCACGGTGCGCCATTAGAATCAATCCTATCTATAGCCCTTTTCCTAGTAGTGGGATGTTTTGAGGAAGATATAAGGAGGTTTATGTGTGATAGAGCGTATCGTATCACGGGGTTTGGATGCACCGGCGAAGTTTGCACCAACTCTCAAGGTGAGAAAGGGCAATGCACGGTACCGAAGAGGCTAGCATTGTGGAAAGGTAAAAGTGCGTATAATCCATGGACTCAACATTAGTCAAAAGAACTTATATACTTATTGCAAAAATTTAGAAGTTATCAAAAATCAAGTACTACACGCATGCTCCTAGGGGGATATATTGGTAGGAAAAGACCATCGCTCGTCCCCGACCGCCACTCATAAGGATGCACAAGCCAGGTACACTTCATATTTCAAATTTGTCACACAACCTTCTTCTTGTGGACGTTGTTGGGCCTGCAAGTGCACAGGTTTGTAGGACAGTAGCAAATTTCCCTCAAGTGGATGACCTAAGGTTTATCAATCCGTAGGAGGTGTAGGATGAAGATGGTCTCTTTCAAACAACCCTGCAACAAAATAACAAAGAGTCTCTTGTGTCCCCAACACACCCAATACAACGGTAAATTGTATAGGTGCACTAGTTCGGCGAAGAGATGGTGATACAAGTGCAAAATAGATAGTAGATATAGGTTTTTGTAATCTGAAATTATAAAAACAGCAAGGTAACAAGTGGTAAAAGTGAGCGTAAACGGTATTGCAATGATAGGAAACAAGGCCTAGGGTTCATACTTTCACTAGTGCAAGTTCTCTCAACAATAATAACATAGATAGATCATATAACAATCCCTCAACATGCAACAAAGAGTCACTCCAAAGCGACTAATATCGGAGAACAAACGTAGAGATTATGGTAGGGTACGAAACCACCTCAAAGTTATTCTTTCGGATCAATCTATAAAAGAGTTCGTACTAGAATAACACCTTAAGACACAAATCAGCCAAAACCCTAATGTCACCTAGATACTCCATTGTCACCTCAAGTATCCGTGGGCATGATTATACGATATGCATCACACAATCTCAGATTCATCCAACCAACACAAAGTACTTCAAAGAGTGCCCCAAAGTTTCTAGCGGAGAGTCAAGAATGTGTGCCAACCCCTATGCATAGGTTCATGGGCGGAACCCGCAAGTTGGTCACCAAAACATACATCAAGTGGCACATGATATCCCATTGTCACCACAGATAAGCACGGCAAGACATACATCAAGTGTTCTCATAAAAGACTCAATCCGATAAGATAACTTCAAAGGGGAAACTCAATTCATCACAAGAGAGTAGAGGGGGAGAAACATCATAAGATCCAACTACAATAGCAAAGCTCGGGATACATCAAGATCGTGCCATAGAGGGAACACGAGAGAGAACACGAGAGAGAGAGCGAGATCAAACACATAGCTACTGGTACATACCCTCAGCCCTGAGGGTGAACTACTCCCTCCTCGTCACGGAGAGCGCCGGGATGATGAAGATGGACACCAGTGATGGATTCCCCCTCTGGCAGGGTGCCGGAACGGGCTCCCAAGAGGTTTTTGGTGGCTACAGAGGCTTGCAGCGGCAGAACTCCCGATCTATCTTGATATTCGATAGTTTTAGGGTACGTAGGCATATATAGGTGAAAGAAGTTGGTCAGGGGTGCTCGAGGGGTCCACGAGATAGGGGGTCGTGCCCTATAGGGGGGGCGCCCCTATCTCCTGGGCTCCTCGAGTATCTTCTGACTTGATCTCCAAGCCTCCAGGATGATATTCTTCCAAAAAATCACGATGCCGAAGGTTTCATTCCGTTTGGACTCTGTTTGATATTCCTTTTCTTCAAAATACTGAAACAGGCAATCAAACAACAATATGGGCTGGGCCTCCGGTTAATAGGTTAGTCCCAAAAGTAATATAGAAGTGTATAATAAAGCCCATAATCATTCAAAACAGATAATATAATAGCATGGAACAATCAAAAATTATAGATACATTGGAGACGTATCAGTGAACAATAGTACCTCGACTTTTTGTCTGCTAAGCACATTCAAGGTTTGCAGGTCGGCCTCGATGATGGTACTGACGCCGACATCAACACCAACGGCGCCAGCACTGATGGCGGCATGGAGACCGGCGGTGAAGGTACCAGCGTGGAAGGTACCAGCGCTGATGCCGTTACCGAAGAGAAGAAGTAGAAGAAGCAGAGGATACAAAAACCTAAGAAAATCGGCATCGGACGATTGGTGATCACAAAGATGGCACCTGGCAAGTTTGAGCCATTAGAGCCAGAAGAACCTCGCAAGTGCTATGGGAACCAAGTAGGATGCATCCTATGGGAATGCGCGAGCATCAACAACGATGACTTAAGGAGTAAAGAACATTTGAGGAGTTGCTCCTGACGAAGTTGCACAAGAGATTCAAGTTCCTCGACCGGGATGATAGCATAGAGCAACCGTGGGATGATCCGAAGATGAAAAAGATTAACAATCTTTCCATGGGCATGTTCAGCAATGATTTGGCCTCTTGGAAAGGGAGGGTGAAATGAGCTATTGAGGCTGAGGAGCCCCTGTCCAAGATTCTGGAGGAAAATTTGACACTTACGGAAGAGGAGTTCGAAAAGTTCAAGGACACTTGCGCTACCGAGGCAGTCAAGGCTAAGGTTGTGAAATTCAAGAGCCTTCAGCAAAGGAACACAGGGAAGCATCGCCTCGGAAGCCTTGGCTACCTTGGAAAAAGGCCCATATGGGATAAGGAGGACGCGGAACGTGAAGCCGCGGGTCTCCCAGACCCCTTCGCGAAGTTCACCAAACCCTTGGAGTGTGACTTCATCAGGGCCCGCTATAAGTGGGACATGAAAAAGAAGGGTTTTTACACGGACGAGATCACAAGGAGATTGATTAGATTACTCGTAATTATTATTTTACCACCTTACGTTTAGCTCCTAATCATGTCAAATACACATTCGTAAAGGGTTCATGTTCCTTCAACATGAGAAGCAACACCAGCTTGTAGGCGAAAGCCCTACTTCACAGATGAGGCCCAAGTGGGACACCCCTCTCAACCGGGCCTTGAATGAACTTAAGGGACTCCCTTTGGGCCAGCGGCTGCAATATGGACATGTGCACGCTGCCACGTGGAAGGTGTTTTACAACAAGGGCCCGGAGGCTAAGAAGCAGAAAATAAGTTTAGTCAGGCGGACATCGACGAGAAGGTGAAGCTTGCGGTCTAGTAAAAAGCAGCCGAGGACTCGCAAAAAGCAGCCAAGGAGAAACATGATTTGCTACAGCAGGCAGTAGATGCAGCTATAAATGCCTGCAGAAATGATTTCGCTACTAACTTGGTCCTGACTACGATCAACTGGATGAAGGAAAATCCAGACAAGGCAGTACATGATTTCCCCATGCCCACTTTCATCGCGAGCAACTCCGTGAACAACTCCAACGCACCATCACCTACTCACGCAACCGGGCCTGCTATCGCACCTGCACCCGCACCCGCACCCGCTCATAGCATCCCATCCTCAGTCTCTGGCGCGCTAGGCGGGCCTTCGTCTTTGGCTGAGCTCGTCACGGTAATTACATGTCGCACAAACATATATATTGTAATAGTCAACAAAACGGGCCAAAAACGGCCAAAACTGTGACTGTTGATGACCGACACGTATGCGCACCTTGGGGTTCAACAACCATGGAAAACACTTTGGGACCCCAAAACGGTGAGTAATAGTCCACGAAACGGGCAAGAATCAACAAAAACTGTGAGTGTTGATTACCAACACGTGAATGCACCCCAGGATTCTTTAATCGTGGAAATCACTCCGGGACCCCAAAACAGTGAGTAATAGTCCATGAAACGGGCCAGAATTGGCCACCTTCTGTGTTAATGACTGACATGTCAACGCACCCCGGGTTCGTTAATCTTGGAAATCACTTCAGGACCTCAAAACAGTTAGTAATAGTGCACGAGATGGACCAGAATCGACCAAAACTATCAGTGTTGATGATCGACACGTAAACGCACCCCGGGGTTCGTTAATCGTGGAAATCACTCCAGGACCCCAAAATAGTGAGTAATAGTCTACGAAACGGGCCAGAATGGGCCAAAACTATGAGTGTTGATGACCGACATGTAATCGCACCTTGGGGTTCGACAACCATGGAAATCGCTTTGGGACCCCAAACTGTGAGTAATAGCCCATGAAACGGGACAAAAGCGGCCAAAACGTGTATGTTGATGACCGACATGTAAACGCACCCCTGGGTTCCTTAGTCGTGGAAATCACTACTTGACCCAGAAACAATGAGTAATAGTCCACGAAACGGGCCAGAATCGGCCAAAATTGTGAGTGTTGGTTACCGACAACGCACCCCGGGGTTCTTTAATCGTGTAAATCACTTCGGGACCCCAAAACAGTGAGTAATAGTCCATGAAATGGGCCTGAATTGGCCAAAACTATGAGTGTTAATGACTGACACATAAACGCACCACGAGGTTCGTTAATCGTGGATCACTTCGGGACCCCAAAACAGTGAGTAATAGTCCATGAAACGGGCCAGAATCGGCCAAAACTGCGAGTCTTGATGATTGACACGTAAATGCTCCCTGGGGTTCCTTAATCGTGGAAATCACTCCGGGACCCCAAAACATTGAGAAATAGTCCACGAAACGGCCTACAATCGGCCAAAACTGTGAGTGTTGATGACTGACACGTAAACGCACCCTGGGGTTCGCTAATCGTGGAAATCACTCGGGACCCCAAAACAATGAGTAATAGTCCACGAAACAGGCCAAAATCGGCCAAAACTGTGAGTGTAGGCGACTGACACGTAATCGAACCTTGGGGTTCGACAACCATGGAAATCACTTTGGGACCCCAAAACAGTGAGTAATAGTCCATGAAACGGGCCCGAATCGGCCAAAACTATGAGTGTTGATGACCAACACGTAAGCGCACCTTGGGGTTCGACAACCATGGAAATCACTTTGGGACCAAAAAACGGTGAGTAATAATCCATGAAACGGGCCAGAATCGGCCAAAACTGTGAATTTTGATGACCGACACGTAAACGCACCCCAGGGTTCGTTAATCGTGGAAATCACTCCGGGACCCCAAACAATGGGTAATAGTCCATGAAACGGGCCAGAATCGGCCAAAACTGTTAGTGTTCATGATCGACACATAAACGCAGCCCAGGCTTCGTTAATCGTGGAAATAACTCTCGGACCCCAAAACACTGAGTAATAGTCCATGAAATTGGCTAGAATCGGCCGAAACTGTGAGTGTTGTTGACCGACACGTAAACGCACCCCGGGGTTCGTTAATTGTGGAAATCCCTTCGGGACCCCAAAATAGTGAGTAAGAGTCCATGAAACGGGCCAGAATCGGCCAAAACTATGAGTGTTGATGACCGACATGTAAAAGCACCCTGGGGTTCGTTAATCGTGGAAATCACTCTGGGACCCCCCAAACGGTAAGTAATAGTCTACAAAACGAGCAAAACTCGGCCAAAACTATTAGTGTTGATGACCGACATGAGATCGCACCTTGGGGTTCGACAACCATGGAAATCGCTTTGGGACCCCAAAATGGTGAGTAATAGTCCACGAAATGGGCCAGAATCGGCCAAAACTGTGAGTGTTGAAGACCGACACGTAAACGCACCTTGGGGTTTCACAACTATGGAAATTGCTTCGGGACCCGAAAAAGGTTTGTAATAGTCCACGAGACGGGCAAAATCAGCCAAAACTGTTAGTGTTGATGACTGACATGTAAACGCACCCCGGGGATCGTTAATTGTCGAAATCACACCGGGACCCCAAAATAGTGAGTAATAGTCCACGAAATTGGCCAGAATCGGACAAAACTGTTAGTGTTGATGACCAACACATAAGTGTACCTTGGGGTTCAACAACTATGCAAATTGGTTTGGGACGCCAAAACTGTGAGTAATAGTCCACGAAACAGGCCAGAATTGGCCAAAACTGTGAGTATTGATGACCGACACGTAATCGCACCCCGGGGTTTGTTAATCGTGGAAATCACTCCGGGACCCCAAAACAGTGAGTAATACTCCACGAAATTGGCCAGAATCGGCCAAAATTGTGAGTGTTGATGACCGACACGTAAACGCACCTCGGGGTTCGTTAATTGTGGAAATCACTCCGGGACCCCAAAACAGTGAGCAATAGTCCACGAAACGGGCCAGAATCGGCCAAAACTATGAGTGTTGATGACCGACACGTAAACGCACCTCGGGGTTCGTTAATCGTGGAAATCACTCCGGGACCCCAAAATAGTGAGTAATACTCCATGAAACGGGCCAGAATCAGCCAAAACTTTGAGTATTGATGACTGACATGTAAACGCACCCTGGGTTCTTTAATCATGGGAATCAGTCTAGGACCCCAAAATAGTGAGTAATAGTCCACGAAACGGGCCAGAATCGGCCAAAACTGTGAGTGTTCATGACCGACTTGTAATCGCACCTTGGGGTTTGGCAATCATGGAAATCGCTTTGGGACCCAAAACGGTAAGTAATAGTCCATGAAATGGGCTAGAATCGTCCAAACTGTGAGTGTTGATGACCGACACGTAGACGTAGCCAGGGGTTCGTTAATCGTGGAGATCACTCCGGGACCCCAAAACAGTGAGTAATCGTCCATGAAACGGTCCAGAATCGGCCAAAACTATGAGTGTTGATGACCGACATGTAAACGGACCCTGGGGTTCGTTAATCATGGAAATCACTCCACGACCCCAAAACAGTGAGTAAATAGTCCATGAAATGGGCCAGAATCGACCAAAACTGCGATGTTGATGACCGACATGTAAGCGCACCTTGGGGTTTGACAACCATGGAAATCGCTTCAGGAACCCAAAACGGTGAGCAATAGTCCGAGAAATGGGCCAGAATCAACTAAAACCACGAGTGTTGTTGACCAACACGTAAACGCACCCCGGGGGTTCGTCAATCGTGGAAATCACTCCGGGACCCAAAAACAGTCAGCAAAAGTCCAAGAAACGGGCCAGAATCGGCCAAAACTATGAGTGTTGATGACCAACATCTAAACGCATCCGGGGTTCGTTAATCATGGAAATCACTTTGGGACCCAAAATAGTGAGTAATAGTCCACGAAACAGGCCAGAATCGGCCAAAACTGCGAGTCTTGATGACTGACACGTAAACGCACCCCGAGGTTCGTTAATCGTGGAAATCACTCGGGGACCCCAAAACAGTGAGTAATAGTCCACGAAACGGGTCAAAATAGACCAAAACTGTGAGTGTTGATGACCGACACCAAAGCACACCTTGGGGTCCAACAACCATGGAAATTGCTTTAGGACCCCAAAACGGTGAGTAATAGTCCATGAAACAGGCCAGAATCGGCCAAAAATTGTAAGTGTTGATGACCGACACCTAAGCACACCTTGGGGTTCAACAACCATGGAAATCGCTTTGGGACCCCAAAACGGTGAGTAATAGTCCACGAAACAGCCAGAATCGACCAAAACTGTGAGTGTTGATGACCGACACGTAAACGCACCCCGGGGTTCGTTAATTGTGGAAATCCTTCCGGGACCCCAAAATAGTGACTAAGAGTCCACGAAACGGGCCAGAATCGGCCAAAACAATGAGTGTTGATGTCCGACACGTAAAAGCACCCTGGGGTTTGTTAATCGTGGAGATCACTCTGGGACCCCCAAAACGGTAAGTAATAGTCTACAAAACAGGCCAAAATCTGCCAAAACTGTGAGTGTTGATGACCGACTTGAAATCGCACCATGGGGTTCGACAACCATGGAAATCGCTTTGGGACCCCAAAATGGTAAGTAATTGTCCACGAAATGGGCCAGAATCGGCCAACACTGTGAGTGTTGATGACCGATACGTAAACGCACCTTGGGGTTTCAAAACTATGGAAATTGCTTCGGGACCCCAAAAAGGTTTGTAATAGTCCAAGAGACGGGCCAAAATCATCCAAAACTGTTAGTGTTGATGACTGACACGTAAACGCACCACGGGGATCGTTAATTGTCGAAATCACTCCGGGACCCCAAAATAGTGAGTAATAGTCCATGAAATGGGCCAGAATCGGACAAAACTGTGAGTGTTGATGACCAACACGTAAGCGTACCTTGGGGTTCAACAACTGTGGAAATCTGTTCGGGACCCCAAAACGGTGAGTGTTGATGACCGACACGTAATCGCACCCCGGGGTTTGTTAATAGTGGAAATCACTCCGGAACCCCAAAACATTGAGTAATAGTCCATGAAACGGGCCAGAATTGGCCAAAACTTTGAGTGTTGATGACCGACACATAAAAGCACCCCAGGCTTCGTTAATCGTCGAAATCACTCCGGGACCCCAAAACAGTGAGTAATACTCCACGAAATTGGCCAGAATTGGCCAAAACTGTGAGTGTTGATGACCGACACATAAACGCACCCCGGGGTTCGTTAATTGTGGAAATCACTCTGGGACCCCAAAACAGTGAGTAATAGTCCATGAAACGGGCCAGAATCGGCCAAAACTTTGAGTGTTGATGACCAACACGTAAACGCACCCCGGGGTTCGTTAATCGTGGAAATCACTCGGGGACAACAAAACAGTGAGTAATAGTCCACGAAACGGGCCAAAATCAGCCAAAACTGTGAGTGTTGATGACCGACACCAAAGCACACCTTGGGGTCCAACAACCATGGAAATTGCTTTAGGACCCCAAAACGGTGAGTAATAGTCCATGAAACAGGCCAGAATCGGCCAAAAATTGTAAGCGTTGATGACCGACACCTAAGCACACCTTGGGGTTCAACAACCATGGAAATTGCTTTGGGACCCCAAAACGGTGAGTAATAGTCCACGAAACAGCCAGAATCGACCAAAACTGTGAGTGTTGATGACCACCACGTAAACGCACCTCGGGGTTCGTTAATTGTGGAAATCCCTCCGGGACCCCAAAATAGTGACTAAGAGTCCACGAAACGGGCCAGAATCGGCCAAAAGCATGAGTATTGATGACCGACACGCAAAATCACCCTGGGGTTTGTTAATCGTGGAGATCACACTGGGACCCCCAAAACGGTAAGTAATAGTCTACAAAACGGGCCAAAATCGGCCAAAACTGTGAGTGTTGATGACCGACTTGAAATCGCACCATGGGGTTCGACAACCATGGAAATCGCTTTGGGACCCCAAAATGGTAAGTAATTGTCCACGAAATGGGCCAGAATCGGCCAACACTGTGAGTGTTGATGACCGACACGTAAACGCATCTTGGGGTTTCAAAACTATGGAAATTGCTTCGGGACCCCAAAAAGGTTTGTAATAGTCCACGAGACGGGCCAAAATCATCCAAAACTGTTAGTGTTGATGACTGACACGTAAACGCACCACGGGGATCGTTAATTGTCGAAATCACTCCGGGACCCCAAAATAGTGAGTAATAGTCCATGAAATGGGCCAGAATCGAACAAAACTGTGAGTGTTGATGACCAACACGTAAGCGTACCTTGGGGTTCAACAACTATGGAGATCTGTTCAGGACCCCAAAACGGTGAGTGTTGATGACCGACACGTAATCGCACCCCGGGGTTTGTTAATAGTGGAAATCACTCGGGGACCCCAAAACAGTGAGTAATACTCCACGAAATTGGCCAGAATTGGCCAAAACTGTGAGTGTTGATGACCGACACGTAAACGCACCCCGGGGTTCGTTAATTGTGGAAATCACTCTGGGACCCCAAAACAGTGAGTAATAGTCCATGAAACGGGCCAGAATCGGCCAAAACTTTGAGTGTTGGTGACCAACACGTAAACGCACCCCGGGGTTCGTTAATCGTGGAAATCACTCCGGGACCCCAAAACAGTGAGTAATGCTCCACGAAACGGGCCAAAATCAGCCAAAACTGTGAGTATTGATGACTGACATGTAAATGCACCCTGGGTTCTTTAGTCATGGAAATCACTCTTGGACCCCAAAACAGTGAGTAATAGTCCACGAAACGGGCCATAATCGGCCAAAACTGTGAGTGTTGATGACCGACACGTAGATGTAGCCTGGGGTTCGACAACCATGGAAATCGCTTTGGGACCCCCAAACGGTAAGTAATAGTCCACGAAACGCGCCAGAGTCGACAAAAACTTTGAGTATTGATGACCGACACGTAGATGTAGCCTGGGGTTCGTTAATCGTTGAAATCACTTCGGGACCGCAAAACAGTGAGTAATCGTCCATGAAACGGTCCAGAATTGGCCCAAAGTGTGAGTGTTGACGATCGACACGTAAACACACCCCGGGGTTCCTTAATCGTGGAAATCACTCTAGGACCCAAAAACAGTGAGTAAATAGTCCACGAAACGGGCAAGAATCAACCAAAACTGCGATGTTGATGACCGACAAGTAAGCGCACCTTGGGGTTTCACAACCATGGAAATCGCTTCAGGAACCCAAAACGGTGAGTAATAGTCCAAGAAATGGGCCAGAATCAACTAAAACCGCGAGTGTTGTTGACCAACACGTAAACGCACCCCGGGGGTTCGTCAATCGTGGAAATCACTCCGGGACCCAAAAACAGTGAGCAATAGTCCAAGAAACGGGCAGAATCGAACAAAACTGTGAGTGTTGATGACCGACATCTAAACGCATCCGGGGTTCGTTAATCGTGGAAATCATTTCGGGACCCCAAAACAGTGAGTAATAGTCCACGAAACAGGCCAGAATCGGCCAAAACTGTGAGTCTTGATGACGGACACGTAAACGCACCCCGAGGTTCGTTAATCGTGGAAATCACTCGGGGACCCCCAAAACAGTGAGTAATAGTCCATTAAACAGGTCAAAATTGGCCAAAACTATGAGTGTTGATGACCGACACCTAAGCACACCTTGGGGTTCAACAACCATAATAGTCCACGAAACAGGCCAGAATCGGCCAAAATTGTGAGCGTTGATGACCGACACCTAAGCACACCTTGGGGTTCAACAACCATAGAAATCGCTTTGGGACCCCAAAACGGTGAGTAATAGTCCACGAAACAGGCCAGAATCGGCCAAAACTGTGAGTGTTGATGACCGACACGTAAATGCACCCAGGGGTTTGCTAATCATGGAAATTACTCCCGGACCCCAAAACATTGAGTAATAGTCCACGAAATGGGCCAGAATTGGCCAGAACTTTGAGTGTTGATGACCGACACGTATACGCACCCCAGGCTTCGTTAATCGTGGAAATCACTCCGGGCCCCCAAAACAGTGAGTAATACTCCAGGAAATTGGACAGAATCGGCCAAAACTGCGAGTGTTGATGACCGACACGTAAACGCACCCCGGGGTTCGTTAATTGTGGAAATCACTCCGGGACCCCAAAACTGTGAGTAATAGTCCATGAGACGGGCCAGAGTCAGCCGAAACTATGAGTGTTGATGACCGACACGTAAACGCACCCCGGGATTCGTTAATCGTGGAAATCACTCCGGTACACCAAAACAGTGAGTAATAGTCCATGAAACGGGCCAGAATCGGCCAAAACTGTGAATGTTGTTGACCGACTTGTAATCGCACCTTGGGGTTCGACAACCATGGAAATCGCTTTGGGACCCAAAAACGGTAAGTAATAGTCCACGAAACGGGCCAGAATCATCCAAAATTGTGATTGTTGATGAACGACACGTAGACGCACCTCGGGTTTGTTAATCGTGGAAATCACTTTGGGACCCCAAAACAGTGACTAATCGTCCATGAAACGGTCCAGAATCGCCAAAAGCGTGAGTCTTGATGACCAACACGTAAACGCACCCCGGGCTTCGTTAATCGTGCAAATCACTCCAGGACCCCGAAACAGTGAGTAATAGTCCACGAAACAGGCCAGAATCGACCAGAACTGCGATGTTGATGACCGACATGTAAGCGTACCTTGGGGTTTCACAACCATGGAAATCGCTCCGGGAACCCAAAACGGTGAGCAATAGTCTGAGAAAGGGCCAGAATCAACTAAAACGCGAGTGTTGTTGACCAACACGTAGACGCATCCTCGGTTCACAACCGTGAAATCAATCCGGACCCAAAATAGTGAGCAATAGTCCAAGAAATGGGCCAAAATCGCAAAACTATGAGTGTTGATGACCGACATGTAAATGCATCATGGTTCGTTAATCGTGGAAATCACTTGGGGACCCGAAAACAGTGAGTAATAGTCCATGAAATGGGCCAGGATCGGCCAAAACTGTGAGTCTTGATGACGGACACGTAAACGCACCCCGAGGTTTGTTAATCGTGGAAATCACTCGGGGACCCCCAAAACAGTGAGTAATAGTCCATGAAACAGGTCAAAATTGGCCAAAACTATGAGTGTTGATGACCGACACCTAAGCACACCTTGGGGTTCAACAACCATGGAAATCGCTTTAGGACCCCAAAACGGTGAGTAATAGTCCACGAAACAGGCCAGAATCGGCCAAAATTGTGAGCGTTGATGACCGACACCTAAGCAAACCTTGGGGTTCAACAACCATAGAAATCGCGTTGGGACCCGAAAACGGTGAGTAATAGTCCACGAAACAGGCCAGAATCGGCCAAAACTGTGAGTGTTGATGACCGACACGTAAATGCACCCAGGGGTTTGCTAATCGTGGAAATTACTCCCGGACCCCAAAACATTGAGTAATAGTCCATGAAATGGGCCAGAATTGGCCAAAACTTTGAGTGTTGATGACCGACACGTAAACGCACCCCAGGCTTCGTTAATCGTGGAAATCACTCCGGGCCCCCAAAACAGTGAGTAATACTCCAGGAAATTGGACAGAATCGGCCAAAACTGCGAGTGTTGATGACCGACACGTAAACGCACCCCGGGGTTCGTTAATTGTGGAAATCACTCCAGGACCCCAAAACAGTGAGTAATAGTCCATGCGACGGGCCAGAGTCAGCCGAAACTATGAGTGTTGATGACCGACACGTAAACGCACCCCGGGATTCGTTAATCGTGGAAATCACTCCGGTACACCAAAACAGTGAGTAATAGTCCATGAAACGGGCCAGAATCGGCCAAAACTGTGAATGTTGTTGACCGACTTGTAATCGCACCTTGGGGTTCGACAACCATGGAAATCGCTTTGGGACCCCAAAACGGTAAGTAATAGTCCACGAAACGGGCCAAAATCATCCAAAATTGTGATTGTTGATGAACGACACGTAGACACACCCTAGGGTTTGTTAATCGTGGAAATCACTTTGGGACCCCAAAACAGTGACTAATCGTCCATGAAACGGTCCAGAATCGGCCAAAACTGTGAGTGCTGATGACCAACACGTAAACGCACCCCGGGCTTCGTTAATCGTGCAAATCACTCCAGGACCCCGAAACAGTGAGTAATAGTCCACGAAACAGGCCAGAATCGACCAAAACTGCGATGTTGATGACCGACATGTAAGCGCACCTTGGGGTTTCACAACCATGGAAATCGCTCCGGGAACCCAAAACGGTGAGCAATAGTCTGAGAAAGGGCCAAAATCAACTAAAACGCAAGTGTTGTTGACCAACACGTAGACGCATCCCTCGGTTCGTCAATCGTGAAATCAATCCGGGACCCAAAAATAGTGAGCAATAGTCCAAGAAATGGGCCAAAATCGGCAAAAACTATGAGCGTTGATGACCGACATGTAAATGCATCATGGTTCGTTAATCGTGGAAATCACTCTGGACCCCAAAACAGTGAGTAATAGTCCATGAAATGGGCCAGAATCGGCCAAAACTGCGAGTGTTGATGACCGACACGTAAACGCACCCCAGGGTTCGTTAATCGTGGAAATCACTCTGGACCCCAAAACAGTGAGTAATAGTCCATGAAACAGGTCAGAATCGGCCAAAACTGCGAGTGTTGATGACCGACACGTAAGCGCACCTTGGGGTTCAACAACTACGGAAATCACTTCGGGACCCCAAAACAGTGAGTAATAGTCCATGAAACAGGCCAGAATCGGCCAAAATTGCGAGTGTTGATGACCGACACCTAAGCACACCTTGGGGTTCAACAACCATAGAAATCGCTTTGGGACCCCAAAACGGTGAGTAATAGTCCAAGAAATGGGCCAAAATCGGCAAAAACTATGAGTGTTGATGACCGACATGTAAATGCATCATGGTTCGTTAATCGTGGAAATCACTTGGGGACCCGAAAACAGTGAGTAATAGTCCATGAAATGGGCCAGGATCGGCCAAAACTGTGAGTCTTGATGACGGACACGTAAACGCACCCCGAGGTTCGTTAATCGTGGAAATCACTCGGGGACCCCCAAAACAGTGAGTAATAGTCCATGAAACAGGTCAAAATTGGCCAAAACTATGAGTGTTGATGACCGACACCTAAGCACACCTTGGGGTTCAACAACCATGGAAATCGCTTTAGGACCCCAAAACGGTGAGTAATAGTCCACGAAACAGGCCAGAATCGGCCAAAATTGTGAGCGTTGATGACCGACACCTAAGCACACCTTGGGGTTCAACAACCATAGAAATCGCTTTGGGACCCCAAAACGGTGAGTAATAGTCCAAGAAATGGGCCAAAATCGGCAAAAACTATGAGTGTTGATGACCGACATGTAAATGCATCATGGTTCGTTAATCGTGGAAATCACTTGGGGACCCGAAAACAGTGAGTAATAGTCCATGAAATGGGCCAGGATCGGCCAAAACTGTGAGTCTTGATGACTGACACGTAAACGCTCCCCGGGGTTCGTTAATCGTGGAAATCACTACGGGACCCCGAAACAGTGAGAAATAGTCCACGAAACAGGCCAGAATCGACCAAAACTGTGAGTGTTGATGACCAACACATAAACACACCATGGGGTTCGTTAATCGTGGAGTTCACTCCGGGACCCCAAAACATTGAGTAATAGTCCAAGAAACGGGCCAGAATCGGCAAAACTGTGAGTGTTGATGACCAACTTATAATCGCACCTTGGGGTTCGACAACCATGGAAATCTCTTTGGGACTCCAAGACGGTAAGTAATAGTCCATGAAACGGGCCAGAATCGTCCAAAACTGATAGTGTTGATGACCGACACGTAGACGCACCCTGGGGTTTGTTAATCGTGGAAATCACTCAAGGACCCCAAAGTAGTGAGTAATAGTCCACGAAACGGGCCAGAGTCGGCCAAAACTATGAGTCTTGATGACCGACATGTAAACGCACCCCGGGGTTCATTAATCCTGGAAATCACTCCGGGACCCCAAAAGAGTGAGTAATACTCCATGATACGGGCCAGAATCAGTCAAAACTGTGAGTATTGATGACTGGCATGTAAACACACCCTAGGTTCGTTAATCATGGAAATGACTCTGGGACCCCAAAATAATAAGTAATAGTCCATGAAACGGGCTAGAATCGGCCAAAACTGTTAGTGTTGTTGACCGACTCGTAATCGCACCTTGGGGTTCAACTACCATGGAAATCGCTTGGGAACCCCAAAACGGTAAGTAATAGTCCACGAAACGGGCCAGAATTGTCCAAAACTATGAGTGTTGATGACCGACACGTAGACGCCCCCTGGGTTCGTTAATCGTGGAAATCACCCCGGTGATGGATTCATGTACCTAGGGTAGGGTCATAGGCCTGATCTAAGTGCCCTACCCAAGGACATCCTTAGAAGAGATCACCTTCCAGTCGACCAACGAGGAACCCACTCGACTGGCTTGAAGGACTCGACCATGAAGACTCACTCGACCACCAGAAGGTCAGGAGGTACTCTGCACCGCAACGGCCTGTAATTGAATAGACTTTATGGTAGTTAAGACACTTTATGTGGGCGTTACAAGAACGCCTGCACTTAATGTACTTTAAACCCTTCATTACGTAATGTGGCGGGGTCTGGCGCACTCTATATAAGCCACCCCCCTCCACAGGCTGAAGGGTTTGCACCCCTATAACACATACACATAGAATCCACTCGACCGCCTCAGGGCTCCGAGACGTAGGGCTTTTACTTCCTCCGAGAAGGGCCTGAACTCGTACATCGCTTGTGTTTACAACCTCTCCATAGCTAGGACCTTGCCTCTCCATACCTACCCCCACTCTACTGTCAGACTTAGAACCACGACAGTTGGCGCCCACTGTGGGGCAGGTGTTTTAGCGATTTTGTGGAGAAGTTGCTGTACTTCCGAGTACTTTCATCATGATGACTGCTGGAGTTTTGGTCAAGGGGCGCGAGATCTGTCTCGGCGCTCTCACCTTTGTCGCCGACGACTCCGCGTGGCTCCAGGAGGCTCCACTTGACATTGATGCGCTCCCCATCCGCGGTGCGACGCATTTTCGCGCATGTGTCCGCGGCGTTCTGCTGCGGCAACCGTCGACCCCGTATCGGTCGACTCCCCTATCGGCCACTCGTCCGGTCTCCCACCAGCGCAAGCGCTCTGGTCGGTCGAGGCTCCAGCGGTGGGTAAAGCACGCGGTGGCTCGCCAGACGGCCATCGCCCAATTTGCGGCAATTGAGCCTGACGAATCTCTACGGCTGCTCGATCGTCGACCGGCTCGAGAGACGCATCCGAATGCGATAGCGATGATCCGCGGCGGAAATCCTGATGGTCAACGGACCCCACAGTCCTCCTGGCTTCGCCCATGAGGGTGGGGCAGGCGGTGGGGGCGACCCCGGACGAGACCACGAAGAGTACCAGCCCGAGACACTCGACTCTCTGCGGAGGGAAGAGCTTCGCCCGCAGAACATGGATGCCTCAGATACTCCCATCGCGGGAGAAACCCCGAGGCTAGTGCCTTGGAGGAGGCACGCGTTGGCAATCTGGCTGAACGCGCTTCTTTGGAGAACCTCCGGCGGCACTCGACGGCGGCCTTGGCAACGAAGTTCCCGACGCCAATGGACGTCAACTCTTTCCGCCGACTCAGGTATATCGAACCCCAATCCAGAATTTAGCAGCTGCAACCCGTATAGCAGAGTCCATCCAGCCCTCCTAGTCGGAGGCTGGCAGAGGTTTGATGCAGATCAGGGATTTGCTCCGGGCAGCAGGGGACCAGAACTCAGCCGTGTCGCAGTCGCGCGACAGAATTCACAGTCGATCCGTCGCTGCGAATACGGTTTAGTCGGCTCACAGTCCCAGATCGCCTCCGCGGCGGGAAGGGCGCGACAATCGGCGAGATCAGTATGGAGACCGACACGACCGAGATGACAGGCGTCGAGTGCCCGCTTCCCCTCCGAGGGATGGGTCTTACGCTCCTCGGCGACAGGATGACAGGCGTCAGCTCAGTGTGGGGCGAAGAGCTCCAGTCGACCCCAGGGAACCAGGCTTCGATGCGCGATCCATTATCGTGCAGGGCTTGGTCGACCGAACAGAGCCCATCGAGGCGGACCGAGAGAGATGCTCCACGAGCGATCGAGTGCATGTTTCGGTCCGAATGTTTCGCAGGCTATCAGAGCGCTGTGATTCCCCCAATTTCAGGTTGGCAACAGGAGTCAGCAAGTTCACTGGTGAGTCCAAGCCTGAAACTTGGCTTGAAGATTCCGAGTGGCTGTTCAGATTGGTGGTGGGAATGACGAGGTGGCCATGAAGCATTTGCCCCTCATGTTGGAAGGTTCAGCCAGAGCGTGGTTGAATCAGTTACCTCCTAGCAGTATCTACACTTGGGAAGATTTGTCCCAAGTGTTCATCAGAACCTTTGAAGGAACTTGCAAGCGACCAGCTGGACTGACAGAGCTGCAAGTCTGTGTGCAGAAAACCAATGAGACTCTCAGAGAGTATATTCATAGGTGGATCACTTTGCACCATACTGTGGAAAATGTGTCTGATCATCAGGCAGTTTGCGCCTTCAAAGATGGCGTCAAGAACAGAGAATTGAGTCTGAAGTTTGGTCGAACCGGGGACATGACCTTGAGTCGGATGATGGAGATTGCTACCAAGTATGCCAACGGCGAGGAAGAGGACCGACTCCGAAGCGGCAAGTACAAGCCAAGTCAATCAGAGAAGGGAAACTCCAGTCGGAAACAGAAGCGGAAGGCTGAACCAGCAGCTCCTGGAGAGGCCCTGGCCGTGACTCAGGGAAAGTTCAAGGGGAAGCCAAAAGGATCCTGGAATCCTAAGAAAGTAAAGGATAAAGAAGGAAATGACGTGATGGATATGCCGTGTCACATCCACACGAAGAAAGATGAAGAGGGCAATATCATTTACCCAAAGCATACAACTCGCCAAATGTCGACTCTCGATCCAGCAGTTTGTGGAAAACAGTCTAAGGACAAGGAGAAGGAGCGGACAAGGTCAAGACAAAGAGGACAAGTGAGGAAGGATATCCGCATGTCAACTCCACTGATGATCTTCGCAGATGTGGAAAGCAAGAGTCGATCGAAAGTCATTAACCGTGAGGTGAACATGGTTGCCCCAAAGAAACCAAGTTATCTCGAGATGGTCCCAAACACCCATCACATTCGACCAATCTGATCACCCGACTCATATTGCCACCCCGGAGGCAAGCTTTGGTGGTCGATCCGGTTGTCGAAGGCACTCGATCGACAAAAGTCTTGATGGACGGTGGTAGTGGGCTGAACTTGTTGTATCTGAGACACACCGAAAGGAATGGGCATTCGATGTCCCGACCGAGCACCAAGAATATGAGTTTCCACGGAGTCATACCAGGGAAGAAAGCTGAGTCACTCGGCCAAATAGCTCTGGATGTGGTGTTTGGTGATTCAAAGCATTTTCGCAAGGAAAAGTTGACATTTGAGGTCGTGGATTTTCAGAGTGCGTACCACGCCATTTTGGGGAGGCTAGCCTATGCACAGTTCATGGCTCGACCATGTTACGTGTACCTCCAACTAAAAATGCCAGGTCCCAAAGGAGTGATCATTATCACCGGTGATTGGAAAAGGCGTAAGAGTGCTTTTTTAAGGGCTCAAGATTGCCGATTCACAGTGACAATGGTCGAGTTCAAGAGTACAAGCAAAGCACAGATCCGAGTGATTTGTTGCGATCCAAGAAACCCGCCATGAATCTGATTTCACCGTGCGGTGAGACGAAGCCTGCTCACATTCACCCGACCGACCCCAATGCAGCCCCGACCCACATCTCCACAACACTCGACCCGAAATAGGAAGAAGCGCTCATCCAGTTCCTCCGTGAGAACTGGGACATTTTTGCACGGAATCCAGCTGACATGCCAGGTGTTCCCAGGGGACTGGCTGAGCATCACCTCAGAGTCGACAAATCAGCAAAACCAGTCAAAGAGCATCTTCGGCGGTCCGCCGTCCAGAAGAGAAAGGCTCGACTGTTGGCGGCAGGATTTATCCAAGAGATATACCACTCCGAGTGGCTCGCTAATGTCGTCATGGTTCCCAAGAAGGACAAGTCACTCCGCATGTGCATTGATTTCAAGCACATCAATCGGGCCTGCCGAAATATCATTTCCTCTCCTCGCATAGATCAAATTGTTGACTCGACCGCGGGATGTGAGAGATTGTCTTTTCTAGACGATATTCCGGTATCATCGATCCGCTCAGATGGACCCGACGAATAAAAATAGCTTTCATCACTCCATTCGGTGCTTCGCTATATCACCATGCCATTCGCCTCAAGAATGCCGGAGCCACATTTATGCGAATGATTCGAAGTGTCCGCTCACTCAATCACCGGAATGTGGAAGCGATATGGATGATATCATCGTCAAGTCGCGAAAGGGTTCCGACCTGCTTGCTGACCTCGCCGAAACATTTGCCAACCTTAGAAGGTATGATATCAAGCTCAATCCGTTAAAGTGCACATTCGGGGTTCCTGGTGGAAAGTTACTCGGTTTTCTCGTTTCCGAGCAAGGGATCGATGCTAATCCAGAGAAGATCGGTACTATTCTCCGAATGAAACGCTGCGCGCTTGCACGGCGTCCGAAGCTTCTTTGGATGCTTGGCCGCACTAAGTCGATTCATCTCACGACTCGGTGAAAAGGCATTGCCTCTTTACCGACTGATGAAGAAGGTAGACAAGTTCGAGTGGACTCCAGAAGCTGATGCAGCGTTTGCCGAGCTAAAAGCTCTGCTCTCCACCCAGCCGGTGCTTGCTGCTCCAATCAGCAAAGAGTCTCTATTGCTTTATATAGCAGCCACAGGACAAGTCGTCAGTACAATGCTTACGGTCGAGCGGGAAGAGGAAGGAAAATCCTTCAAAGTTCAGCGCCCAGTGTATTATTTGTCCGAAGTCTTGACTCCATCCAAGCAGAGATATCCTCATTATCAGAAGCTTGTGTATGGAATATACATGACCACGAAGAAGGTTGCTCATTATTTCTCCGATCATTCCATCACGATCGTCCGACGCCCACTATCGAGATTCTGCACTGTGAGATGCAATCGGTCGAGTGGCAAATGGGCGATTGAACTTCTTCCCTTGATATCAAGTTTGAGGAGAAAGCCATTAAGTCCCAAGCAATAGCAGATTTCCTCGCCGAGTGGATTGAACAACAGCAGCCGACTGAAGTTCACTCGGAGCATTGGACCATGTTCTTTGATGGCTCTAAGATGCTAAATGGTTCCGGTGGTGGGGTTGTTCTGGTTTCCCCCAGAGGAGTTAAGCTTAGGTATGTGCACCAGATTCACTTTGATTCCTCCAACAATGAGGCAGAGTATGAGGCCCTTTTATATGGATCCGCATGGCCATCTCACTCGGCGTCCGTCGCCTGATGGTCTATGGCGATTCAGATTTAGTGGTCAACCAGGTGATGAAGGAGTGGGACGTGAGAAGCCCATCCATGACTGGATACTGCAATGCAGTGAGGAAGCTGGAAAAGAAGTTCGAGGGGTTAGAGCTCCATCACATCCCCCAATTGAAAAATCAGGCAGCAGATGATCTGGCAAAGATAGGTTCCAAAAGAGAAGCCATTCCGAGTGGTGTGTTCTTGGAGCATATACACACTCCGTCAGTCAAAGAAGATCCCTTCACAAAGGAAGCTCCACAACCCAAGAGTGCCATAGATCCGACTGAGGTTGAGGTCCCAGCAGTGGTCGACTTAGTCATGGAGGTCTTAGTGGTCACTCCCGACTGGACAATTCCCTATATAGCGTATATCCTGAGAAAAGAGCTCCCAGAGGATGAGGAAGAGGCTCGGCAGATCGTCCGTCGATCCAAAGCCTTTACTATTATCAAAGGACAGTTGTATAGAGAGAGCCCGACTGGAGTTGGCCAAAAATGCATAACGCCAGAAGAAGGTCGAATCATTCTCAATGATATCCACTCAGGGACCTGCGGTCACCATGCGTCCTCTCGGACCATTGTAGCCAAAGCATACCGAGCCGGATTTTACTGGCCGAGGGCAAATGAGATGGCAAAGGAAATAGTGGACAAGTGCGAAGGATGTCAGTTCTACTCCAATATGTCACACAAGCATGCGTCGGCTCTGAAGACCATTCCACTCGTCTGGCCTTTCGCAGTATGGGGGTTGGACATGGTCGGTCCCTTGAGAACAGGTCGAAGTGGTTTCACGATGTCTTGGTGGCGATCGACAAGTTCATCAAGTGGATTGAGGCTAAACCAATCAAGAATCTTGACGCCGGTATCGCTGTTACCTTCATCGTGGAGCCGACGCTCAGATATGGAGTCCCACAAAGCATCATTACGTATAATGGGTCGAACTTTGACTCGAAGAATTCAGGATTTCGCAACTCTCAAGGCACACGAAGTCGACTACGCTTGAGTCGCCCATCCGCAATGAATGGACAAGGAACGAGCCAATGGCTTAATCCTCAAGGGTTTGAAGCCCGGATCGATGCGTGATCTCAAGCATGCGGTTGGAGCATGGGTTGACGAACTCCTTCGTGCTTTGGGGATTGCGGACCACACCCAATCGGTCGACGGAAGAACTCCATTCTTCTTGGTCTATGGAGCTGAAGCAGTCTTGCCGAGTGATCTTCTTCACAATGCTCCTCGAGTTGAACTCTACAACGAAGCAGAAGCTGAGCAAGCGCGTCAGGATACAGTCGACCTTCTAGAGGAAGAAAGGGAGATGGCTCTGATCCGATCGACCATCTACCAACAGGACTTGCGTCACTTTCACGCCAGAAATGTGAGAGGTCGAGCCTTCCAGGAAGGAGATCTAGTTCTCCGAGTGGATCAGCAGAAACAACATAAGCTTGCTCCTTCTTGGGAAGGACCCTTCATCGTCACCAAGGTTGTCCACAACGGGGCATACCGTCTTTACAACGTCGAACACAATATCGAAGAGCCCCGAGCTTGGAATGCGGATCTGCTCCGCCCATTTTACACTTAAAGTTTTTTACTCGGATGAGTTGTAATAAAGTATTTCTGTGGTTCATGGATTTCGAAATAATAGTGTCATAATTCCATCATAATTTGTGTCACTTTTTATTTTTGTCCAGTAAAATTTACCCCAGTGGGTGGCTTAGCCGCGAATCCGTTTCGCCTAAGTTTGTAAAAATCCTACCGAGTGGTAAGCCAGACTTACACTCGGAGGCTTAGCCGCGAATCCGTTTCGCCTAAGTTATAAAAATCCTACCGAGTGTTAAGCCGGACTTCAACTCGGGGCTTAGCTGCAGCCAGTGCTACTTTGAGTTATAAAAATCCCACCGAGTGGTAAGCCAGACTTCCACTCGGGGGCTTAGCTGCAGCCCAGTGCTCGCCTAAGTTATAGAAAATCCTACCGAGTGGTAAGCCACACTTCCACTCGGGGGCTTAGCTGCAGTCCAAGTACTCGCCTAAGTTATCAAAATCCTACCGAGTGGTAAGCCAGACTTCCACTCGGGGGCTTAGCTGTAGTCCAAGTACTCGCCTAAGTTATAAAAAATCCTACCGAGTGGTAAGCCAAACTTCCACTCGGAGGCTTAGCTGCAGTCCAAGTACTCGCCTAAGTACAACGTACGCTCGCAAGGAGGACGAAGTGCAGGTCGACTGCGACCCTCTCCTCTGAGCTACGCCTTAAGTACAATGTGTGCTCGCAAGGAGGACGAGGTGCAGGTCGACTGTGACCCTCTCCTCTGAGCTACGCCATAAGTACAAACAAAGGCCGTGAGGAGGACGAGGTGCAAGTCGATCGCGACCCTCTCTCTGAGCCGCCACAAATACAACGTAAAAATCCTACCGAGTGAAGAGCAAAACTCTCACTCGGGGCTTAGCTGCAGCCAGTGCTCGCCTAAGATATAAAAATCCACCGAGTGAAGAGCAAAACTCTCACTCGGGGCTTAGCTGCAGCCAGTGCTCGCCTAAGATATAAAAATCCTACCGAGTGAAGAGCAAACCTCTCACTGGGGCTTAGCTGCAGCCAGTGCTCGCCTAAGATATAAAAATCCTACCGAGTGAAGAGCAAACCTCTCACTGGGGCTTAGCTGCAGCCAGTGCTCGCCTAAGATATAAAAATCCTACCGAGTGAAGAGCAAACCTCTCACTCGGGGGCTTAGCTGCAGCCCAGTGCTCGCCTAAGATATAAAAATCCTACCGAGTGAAGAGCAAACCTCTCACTCGGGGGCTTAGCTGCAGCCTAGCGCTCGCCTAAGGAATAAGTCGACTGCAGAGAGCATCTTGCTGTGAACCTGCAAAGGACATTTCGAGCCAAAAGCAATCATATTCAAACATCAAATCCAAGTTCAGATCGATACCTAAAGGAACCGAAAGTGCTCAGGCGCTAAGCCTGTTAAGGTTTATCGGTTACAACTCCACTCGGCATACCGAGGCAAATTTAAAGTGTCGGGCTTAAAAGAAGTTTTTACCCTCCCGTGGAGGGCTGGAAGGAGCAACGAACTCATCAAGGTCGATTCCGCCTCGCAATCCTAGTGGCAGCAGCGATGAAGGTTTCCATGAAGGACCAAGTCGTGTTTCTTGGTGTTAGCCACCGGAGAGCCGCCGGCTTGTCTCTCGCTGCCTTTGCAAAGTGGACTCGGGCCGACCACGAGCAACATCTGCACCGCAACGAGCCGAGGACTTCTTCCTCCTGCACTCGGTCTGGATCTGCGTTCACCGAGCCATCGGCGACTCGAGGTCATTCTCGAGTGTCGCCGGGCCGAGCGTCGAGTCGATGCGGACGTGGCGACCTTCGCCTTGCAAGATAGTCCACGACAGCTGCAACACGGGACTCCAGTCGGAAGACATTCATGGCAATTTCATCATTCACTGGAGAATTGATGGGGTCAAGGTTTGGCTCCAACTGGCTAGTCTCTTCTTCAAAGTTTTGACAAAATTCTGCAAGGACAAACGCCGAGTCAAGACAGGGTCGAATGGAAGCATCACAGCTTGAAAATGTTGGTCGAGTATAAAAGGTTACCTTCGAGCATAAGGAACAATTTCTTGGCAAGTCCACCCAGAAGGCTTCGTGCCATTTTTCTTCCCGATCAATGGTTGATCTTATAGGTCGAGTAGTCTTGTGGGTCTTGATCGGTCGACTTCCTTGTTGGCAATCCCAAGAGCGGCTTTCAGATTGGTATTTTCCTGTTCAAGCTTGGTGGTGAAGTTAACTTCTCGCCGCAAGCTTGGTCTTCTCAGCTAGCTCAAGGTCTTTTTCTTCCTGGGCCTCCTTTACCTTGCCTGCAAGTTACAACAAAGTCAGATTTTGAAACAAATGAAGGGAAAAAGGAATCGTCGAGGTCTCACCGAACATACCTTTGGTATCCTCCTTCGCCTTCGTCAGATTCTCCTGCACCAGCTTCAGATCCAGCTCGAGCTGAATGTGCTTCTGCTCCAGCTCGGTATAGCGAGCCGCAAGGTCACATGATTTCTACGAAGAGCCAATCGACAAAATATCAAAGATAATTCACTTCCGAGTGGATAAGAGAAAATCATACGTTTTAAGACTACACGAATGCAAGCATTCGATCGTAGTCTCGGGACTACACCCGGTGGGTGCACTCAGCGTGCCCCACTAGTTCTATTAAAGACAGAGTTGACGATCGACCTACAAAAAAAGAGGCGTGTTCTTCAGATCAGAATCGATCGCAAGCGATCGACCACGATCTCGGGACTACACCGGTGGGTGCACTCAGCGTGCCCCACGGTTTCGAAATCCATTCGCTTCAATGAGTGACTAAAAGTTGTGCTTTAGAAGTTTAAGGCCGACTGCCAGCAGTCGACCTTAGCCTTGGGGACTACACCCAGCGGGTGCACTCAGCGTGCCCCCACTAAAACGGAGTTTTTTATCGACACACCCAGTGGGTGACTGCTATGGATTCCAGAAAGAAAAGTTTTGATAGCATATCCTAACAGAACAGGCGGTGGTCGACTGACCTTAACATTGCTTTGAAGGGTGGAGCTGGCGTCCTAAGCTGCCTGGCTTGCTTCCCGGATGGTCTTCACCTGCTCCATCATGATCCCCGCTTGGCGTATCGCTTCCTTAGCAGCGCTGGCTTGGTCCTCTCGGACGTGGTGCGTCGTGAAAAGAGAAGGTTGTGCGGCACTCGACGAAGTAGGATGAGCACTCGTCAACGGCACCACGAAGGACACGGTGTGTCGAGTGGTGTTCTCCTCCCCCGTGACCAGAGTCTCGGGCGCCGTCGCATCCTGGGCCACCCTGCCGGCATATGCTTTCCTGCTCCTTCTATGCTTCAGCGGTTCCTCATCCTCATCATCATCGGGAAGAGTGATGACGACATTGGATGGAGCTACGTAAAAGAATCGAATCGAGATCATGAATCACCGATCAAAAACGGAATTAAGAGTATAGTACGGGGTTTGAGCTTGCTGCATCCTCCATCTCATGGTCGTCGGCCTTGCCGAGGTCTCGAAGTAGCAAGACCGCAGCCCAAAAGTCAGTCGGCCAAGTCAAGTATCAACTAGAGAAAAAGTTTGTACAAAACAAGAAGACTCAAGCAGCATGTTTACCCTGATATGGTGGGGATGGACACCTTCATCTTCGGCAGGAGCTTGGTTGGTTTTGCGGAGCCACCTTGGACTGCTTCGGCGCTTTTTCAGTCGGCGCCGGAGAAGTGGTCCGAGGGCGTTTGGTCGACTGCGAGGCAGTCGCAACCCCCTTGCCACGTTCATTCGCGGGGTCATGGACAAGTTTTGACCGCCTCTCTGAGCGCAGTGGAGCAACCTCCTCCTCCTCCTCTTCCTCGTCCTCATCATTGTCGTCGTCATCGTCATCATCTTCGGCAGCGTCTGAGTCCCCTCCTCCGGCTCGCCTCCCGCTTACTTCTCCCTCTTGATCGAGCTCGAGCTCCATTGGGCATCGAGTACAGCTCGGTGAGGGCCTCGAGAGACGTCAAGACAGAGATCAATCGACCGATTTGCAAAACATGCAGAAATGAATACGACAAGTATACAATGGAAGGCAGAGCAAACATACTTTGTCTGGAACGCTGTGATGGTCGAGTGAGGAATCCTCCTAGATCCACGGGGATTATCCTTGTTCCCAGTGACCGCGGCCATCCACCTTTCCACCGTGGCGTTGTCGATCGCTTCCGGTGGACTGAGTCTCGTCTTCGCCCGCAAGACAACCACATGCAATGGCTCCGAATCAAGAGGCTGGATACGCCGCCTAAGAAAAACCTACAAAAGGTCCATGCCAAGAATCCGCCTCAACCAACTGCACCACGCGATCCATCAACATCTTCACGTCAGCTCTCTCCTCCGAATCACCTTGAGAGAGGAAGGCTTGTTCACTCGGTCCATGGTGAATTGAGGAGTCCACTGACCGCCCAAGCGCCAACTCATTCTGGCAGTAGAACCAGGTCGACTGCCAGCCTCGACCGACTCGGGAAACGTCATGGCTGGGAAAGTGCTCTTGTTCCTCACTTGGATCCCCATGCCCCCACACATTTGGACAACTTGGGTTTTCTCATCACCTGGGCTCGCCTTCTTCACGGTCTGAGAGCGACACGTGAATATGTGCTTGAACAAACCCCAGTGCGGTCGACAGCCCAGGAAATTCTCACACATGGATACAAACGCAGCAAGATATGCAATGGAGTTCGGGGTGAAGTGGTGGAGTTGGGCTCCGAAGAAGTTCAAAAAACCACGGAAGAAAACACTCGGTGGCAAAGAAAATCCGCGGTCGACATGGGTGGCCAGGAGCACGCACTCACCCTCTTCCGGCTGGGGCTGCCACTCTTTCCCCGGAAGCCTTGCGGCGCCGTGGGGGATCAGCCCGTCGTCGGCCATGTCGAGGAGATCCTTCTCCTTGATGGTCGACTGGATCCAATCTCCCTGGACCCAGCCCTTGGCAAAGTAGATCTAGACGAAGACCCGCTGCGATCGGTGGATCTCCCTTCGCCTTTCTCCGCCGATGTTTTCTTTGCGCTTCCAAGACCGCCGTCTTCTCCTTGACCATGGCCGCTGGCGAGATGCGCGAAGAGGAGCTTTGCGGAGGCGAAAGCGGGTGCGTTGGACGGAGGCGAGGAGAGCAGAGAGGAAATGATGAAGCACTGTTCCGAAAACCCTCGCTGGTCGCATTTATAACATCCCTTCCGAGTGGATGACAGGTGGACCCGGTCAGTCTAATCATATCCCGAAATAGTTGCATTGCCATGATACGTGGCGGAAAAGGCGGCGCGAGGATCGAGGCGTCTATGTCCTATCCCGTCCGAACGCCGCGGTCCGCCTGGGCTTCAAGGCTTCCCCAAATTTCAGATCCGTAGAATCCGCGAACGGCAGATCGGTCTATCGACGCAGGATCTCCCGCGATCCGTCGCCGAATCTGGCGGCTTCCAAAAGATCACTCGACGAAAGACAAGAATGGATCGAGTCGATCAAGAAAAGTTGCTCGTTATCAACAGAGAAGGTCTTGATCTGCAACAACGATAGCCAAGATGCAAAAGTCAATCGGAAACAGCACCAACTCCTTCCTCACTCAAGCCTCAATCCATTCGGGGGCTAATGATGGATTCATGTACCTAGGGTAGGGTCATAGGCCTGATCTAAGTGCCCTACCCAAGGACATCCTTAGAAGAGATCACCTTCCAGTCAACCAACGAGGAACCCACTCGACTGGCTTGAAGGACTCGACCATGAAGACTCACTCGACCACCAGAAGGTCAGGAGCACCGCAACGGCCTGTAATTGAATAGACTTTATGGTAGTTAAGACATTTTATGTGGGCGTTACAAGAACGCCTGCACTTAATGTACTTTAAACCCTTCATTACGTGGGCTGGCGGGGTCTGGCGCACTCTATATGAGCCACCCTCCACACAGTGTAAGGGTTCGCACCTGTAACACATACACATATAATCCACTCGACCGCCTCAGGGCTCCGAGACGTAGGGCTTTTACTTCCTCCGAGAAGGGCCTGAACTCGTACATCGCTTGTGTTTACAACCTCTCCATAGCTAGGACCTTGCCTCTCCATACCTACCCCCCACTCTACTGTCAGACTTAGAACCACGACACCCGGGACCCCAAAACAGTGAGTAATCGTCCATGAAACGGTCCACAATCGGCCAAAATTGTGAGTTTTGATGACCGACACGCAAACACACCCCGGGGTTCGTTAATCGTGGAAATCACTCCAGGACCCCGAAACAGTGAGTAATAGTCCATGAAACGGGCCAGAATCGGCCAAAACTGTGAGTCTTCATGACTCACACGTAAATGCTCCCCGGGGTTCGTTAATCGTGGAAATCACTTCGGGACCCCGAACAGTGAGAAATAGTCCACGAAACAGGCCAGAATCGGCCAAAACTGTGAGTCTTGATGACTGACACATAAACACTTCCCGAGGATCGTTAATCGTGGAAATCACTCCGGGACCCCAAAACAGTTAGTAATAGTCCACGAAATGGGCCAAAATCGGCCAAAATTGTGAGTGTTGATGGCCAACATGTATGCGCACCTTGGGGCTTAACAACCATGGAAATCGGTTTGTGACCCCAAAACGGTGAGTAATAGTCCACAAAACATGCCAGGATCGGCCAAAACTGTGAGTGTTGATGACTGACACGTAAACATACCCTGGGGTTCGTTAATCGTGGAAATCACTCTGGGACCCAAAAACATTGTATAATAGTCCACGAAACGGGCCAGAATCGGCCAAAACTGTGAGTGTTGATGACCGACACGTAAACGCACCCCGGGTTTTGTCAATCGTGGAAATCACTCCGGGACCCAAAAACAGTGAGCAATAGTCCAAGACACAGGCCAGAATCGGCCAAAACTGTGAGTGTTGATGACCGACATGTAAACGCATCCGGGTTCGTTAATTGTGGAAATCACTTCGGGACCCCAAAACCGTGAGTAATAGTCCACGAAACGGGACTGAATCGGGCAAAATTGTGAGTCTTGATTACTGACACGTAAACGCTCCCCGGGGTTCGTTAATCCTGGAAATCATTCTGGGACCCCAAAACATTGAGTAATAGTCCATGAAACGGGCCAGAATCGGCCAAAACTGTGAGTGTTGATGACCGACACGTAAACGCACCCTAGGGTTCACTAATCGTAGAAATCACTCCGAGACCCCAAAACAGTGAGTAATAGTCCATGAAACGGGCCAAAATCGGCCAAAACTATAAGTGCTGATGACTGATACAACCATGGAAATCTCCTTGGGACACCAAAACGGTGAGTAATAGTCCACGAAACAGGCCAGAATAGGCCAAAACTATGTGTAGATGACCGACACATAAGCGCACCTTGGGGTTCGACAACCATGGAAATCGCTTTTGGCCCCAAAACAATGAGTAGTATTCCAGAAAACGGGCCAAAATCGGGGAAAACTGTGAGTGTTGATGACCGCCACGTAAACGTACCCCGTGGTTCGTTAATCGTGAAAATCACTTCGGGACCCCGAACAATGCCAGAATTGGCGAAAACTACGATGTTGATCACCGACATGTAAGCGCACCCTGGGGTTTCATAACCATGGAAATCGCATCGGGAACCCAAAACGGTGAGTAATAGTCCAAGAAACGGGCCGGAATCAACTAAAACCGCGAGTGTTGTTGACATACCCTTGGGTTCGTCAATCGTGGAAATCACTCCGGGACCCGAAAACAGTGAGCAATAGTCCAAGAAACGGGCCAGAATCAGCAAAAACTATAAGTGTTGATGACCAACATGTAAACGCATCCGGGGTTCCTTAATCATGGAAATCACTTCGGGAACCCAAAACAGTGAGTAATAGTTCACAAAATGGGCCAGAATCGGCCAAAACTGTGAGCGTTGATGACCAACATTAATCGCACCTTGGGGTGGACAACCATGGAAATTGCTTTGGGACCCCAAAATGGTGAGTAATAGTCCATGAAACGGGCGAGAATCGGCAAAAACTGTGAGTGTTGATGACCGACACATAGGCGCACCTTGGGGTTTCACAACTATGGAAATCGCTTCGGGACCCGAAAAGGGTGGGTAATAGTCCACGAAACAGGCCAGAATCGCCAAAACCGTGTGTTGATGACCGGCACGTAAAAGCACCCCGGGGTTTGTTAATTGTGGAAATCTCTTCGGGACCCCGGAACAATGAGTAATAATCCACGAAATGGGCCAGAATGGGCCAAAAACTGTGAATGTTGTTGACCGACACGTAAGCATACCTTCGGGTTCAACAACTATGGTAATCGCTTCGGGACACCAAAATGGTGAGTAATAGTCCAAGAAACGGGCCAGAATCAACAAAAACTGTGAGTGTTGATGACCGACACGTAAACGCAACTTGGAGTTTCACAACTAAGGAAATTGCTCGGAACCCCAAAATGTTGGGTAATAGTCCACGAGATGGGCCAAAATCGGCGAAAATTGTTAGTGTTGTTGACCGACATGTAAACGCACCCTGGGGGTTCGTCAATCATGTAAATCACTCCGGGACCCAAAAACAGTGAGCAATAGTCCAAGAAACGGACCAGAATCGGCCAAACCTGTGAGTGTTGATGACGGACATGTAAACGCACCTTGGGGTATCACAACCATGGAAATCACTTCAGGACCCCAAAACAGTGAGTAATAGTCCACGAAACAGGCCGAATCGGCCAAAACTATGAGTCTAGATGACTGACATGTAAACGCACCTCGGGATTCGTTAATCGTGGAAATCACTCCGGGACCACCAAACAATGAGTAATAGTCCACGAAACGGGCCAAAATCGGCCAAAACTGTGAGTGTTGCTGACCGACACGTAAATGCACCACGAGGTTCGTTAGTTGTGGAAATCACTTCGGGACCCCAAAACAGTGAGTAATAGTCCATGAAACGGGCCAAAATCGGCCAAAACTTTGAGTCTTGATGACTGACACATAAACGCTCCCCGGGGTTCGTTAATCGTGGAAATTACTCCGCGACCCTGAAACATTGAGTAATAGTCCATGAAACGGGCCAGAATCGACGAAAACTGTGACTGTTGATGACTAACACGTAATCACACCTTGGGGTTTGACAACCATGGAAATCGCTTTGGGACCGCAAAACAGCGAGTAGTAGTCCATGAAACGGGCCAAAATCGGCCAAAACTGTGAGTGTTGATGACCGACAAGTAAGCGCACCTTGGGGTTCGACAACCATGGAAATAGCTTTGGGACCCCAAAATAGCGAGTAATAATCCATGAAATGGGCCAGAATCGGCCAAAATTGTGAGTGTTGATGACCGACACGTAAATGCATCCCGGGGTTCGTTAATCGTGGAAATAACTCTGGGACCCCAAAACAGTGAGTTAGTCCACAAAACGGGCCAGAATCGGCCAAAACTGTGAGTGTTCATTACCGACACGTAAACGCACCCCAGGGTTTTATAATCGTGGAAATCACTCCGGGACCCCAAAACAGTGAGTAATAGTCCATGAAACGGGCCAGAATCAGCCAAAACTGTCAGTGTTAATGACTGACACATCAATGCAACCCGGGTTCGTTAAACATGGAAATCACTTCAGGACCCCAAAACGGTGAGTAATAGTCCATGGAATAGACCAGAATCGACCAAAACTATGAGTGTCGATGACCGACAAGGAAACGTACCTCGGGGTTCGTTAATCGTGGAAATCACTCCGGGACTCCAAAACAGTGAGTAGTCTACGAAACGGGCCAGAATCGGCCAAAACTGTGAGTGTTGATGCCTGACATGTAATCGCACCTTGGGGTTCGACAACCATGGAAATCGCTTTGGGACCCCAAAATGGTGAGTAATAGTCCATGAAACGGGCCAAAATCGGCCAAAACTATGTATGTTGATGACCGACACGTAAACGCACCCCTGGGTTCCTTAATTGTGGAAATCACTACTGGACCCTGAAACAGTGAGTAATAGTCCACGAAACGGGAAAGAATTGGCCAAAATTGTGAGTGTTGATTACCGACACGTAAACGCACCCCGTGGTTGTTTAATCATGGAAATCTCTCTGGGACCCCAAAACAGTGAGTAATAGTCCATGAAACGGGTCAGAATCGGCCAACACTATGAGTGTTGATGACCGATACGTAAACGCACCACGAGGTTCATTAATCGTGGAAATCACTTTGTGTCGGTGGGAAACGACACCTATGGGACCACGAGGATCCCTTGTGCGGTTGTGGGGCGCGGGATTGTGAGAAGAGCAGGATTAGTAACCAACACAAGGATCGTTTACCCACCTTCGGGCCGCGAGGAACGCGTAAAACCCTAGTCCTGCTTTGGTGGATGTATTAAGCGTTCTTGAACTCTTGAACTAGCTACAGTGGTTGCATGGTTCCAAAGAGCCGAATCCCTCTCCAGTACGCCATGGGCCTCCTTTTATAGTCGGAAGGGGCTGCCAAAGTGGCACACAGGAGGTGGAAAGGCTTACAGTGCTATGAGCTTATCGCTCACATTACAGGACAAGACACATTGAATGCGTAGCTTAGTTGTCCTCTTGCTTTATCAGGGACGGGAGCGAGGCCCGTCCCGTCATCGCAGCTCCTCCTCACTTCGACACGCGTCCTGGCCAGCGATGCATGCGATGCCATGTAGGTAGGCAAGCAGCTGAGGTGGCGCGGTGGTGGAGCCTTCATGAAGATCTGCATGCCGCCACGCAGGCGTGTGCTGAGTTGGCCTAGAAGCTGCATGTTGCCATGCAAGTGCCTGCACAACTGGTTGGGCTGGAAGCTGCATGTGAGCGGCAGTGGGGACTTGATTGGTGCGGGCCTGGCAGTGGCCCCACTAACGCCCTTGGCAAGGGTCTTGCCAGGTGGCCCGACAAGGATCCTGCCGGGTGGCCCGGCAAGGGTCTTGTCGTGGAGCTGTCGTCCCCGGCAAGGATCTTGCTGGGTGGCTTGTGGATTTCTTCGATGATAATCTTGTCGAGGATTGTTACCTTCCAATCCTCATCTGATCTTGAATATCCTTTGTCTTCACAAAGATCTGCATGCCACCATGAAGGTGCCTCCCAAGCCCTGGCCCAACGTGGTTGATGGCGTTGGAGACCGTTGGTTCGAGGGTGGCTCACTCCGCTGGTGTGGGCGAGCCGACCCGGCAAGGGTCTTCCCGGGGCTGCTGAGGCTGCCCCCGGCAAGGGCCTTGCTGGGGAAACCTGCTTCATCCATCTGCTCTCTGTGGTCTTGGTCTTTGGCGTTGCATTGATTGTTCTTGCGGCTTCGACTCGTCCCTTTTGCCCTGCTAAGTGTGGCTTCGGCCCGTGGCTCTGACTGCCCGCGCACAAGTAAGGGGTACAAAGGAGTGCTCCTACTTTAGTACACAAACAGGAGCCCCCGGGCCTGGGCCACACATAGGCGCAGCACATTGTTGGGCCAGGCCCAAAACGGTGCGCGGGCAGGCGGGGCGGTTTTTACCGCAGTAATTTTTTGGTCCGCTGCGCTTCCCCATGACCTGCATCAAATGCGTGACGCGGGGGTTGTGCGTGTGGATGATTTAAGCATGCTTGCATCATCTGTGGTGGATAGTAAAGAGGCAGCTTGCGTGTCCCTTTGAGCCCGCAGTGCTGCTGCTCATTTACCGTCCTCACTTGGGAACCGTCGCCCCACGCGTCCCATTACGCCTGTCTCTCGCGCGACATACATCACATGCATGACGCAGAGCGAACGGCAGGCGCGCGGGATAAGGGAAGACGTGCACTACTGGGTCGATTTCCATGCGCCTTCTATTGGGTGGGGAGGGCGGTCGACGGCCTCGCCCGCTGTCTCCTTTAATGAGCCGGATTTGCCGAGAGGGGTGGTCGACCCCTGCCACCGTCTCTTTATAAGGAGGGTGAGCGGGAGGAACGATGCTTCTCAGTCCCTCATCCCTCGCCTCTCCTCATCCTTGCTCCTTCCTCTTTTCCACCATGGCGAGAGGGCGCGGTGACGCTTCATCGATGGCGGCAAGGGTCTCCGCTCGACAATTCATCGCTCCTCCCCAAGAGCCCATAGCGGCAGAGCCGGCCGTTAGAGGGAGGGGGAGGGGGCGAGGTCGAGGCCGTCGCGGCGTTAGGGGAAGAGGAGGACGTGGTGGTAGATCGGCCTCGCCTCCGCCAGCGGCCCCTCTGCCAGTGGAGGGCCATGTCGGGAACAACCCTTACGAGTTCTTCATCAGGCTGCACCAGCCGCCGCGCTGTCGTGTTCGCCTCACGACACCATTTGCGCGGGAGATGGAGCTGGACCCGCCACAGGTGCTGCAGCTGCATATGAGGAGCTGAAGGAACAGCGACACATGGGTCGAAGTCAAGTTCCCCGCCCCTCACGTCATGTATCTTTGCTGATGGTGGAAGACTTTTGCCCGCATCAACAGCCTGACGGAGGGGATTACTCTCCATTACAAATTATTGGAGAGCGGCCTCCTCTCCGTCAAGGTTTTTGGGCACTTCGGGACTTGCGTAAGGTGCTGCGTGGAGAGCTCCTCTGATGATGAAGATTCCTCCTCAAGCGAGAATGGCGAGGAGGACAGTGGCAGCGACGACGAGGGTAGCGGGCGGCAGGATGACGGGTTCGACTAAGTGTCGGGCGCCGCTCCGGGCGACACCGGCGACCCCATCATCCGTGTCGCCGGCTCCTTGAACTTCTCAGGGTCTCCTCCTTGGGCGGCTGGTGTAGGGAGGCCGGAGAACGGGAAGAAGGCGGGTGGCGGGCTAACAAGTCGGAGTACGATGGCACCGACGCCTTCATAGCATATTGACGGATCGGTGCCTCATCTTGCAGCTCTTCCTCCGGCGCCACCACCGCCAACCCTCTCCTAGGCGACCTCTGGCATGTTCTCTTGGCGCCTTTTGCTGCTCGTACCTCGCCTAGGCGTCTCTTTGGCCCTTTAGCTTTCTTGTTTCTTTAATCGTGGAAATCACTCTGGGACCCTGTCGTGGAATTATCACGGCAGATATCCTCGTGAAAGGACTTAGTCGTGGAGCCATCGCAACTAGGAAGCTAAAAGGGGTTAATCGGGACAAAGGACACGAGGTTCATACTGGTTCGGCCCCTTGCGGTGAAGGTAAAAGCCTATGATCCAGTTTTGAGTGGGATTGCTTATGTCTCGATAACCAGGGAGGGAATCGCTTGACCTAGCATTACTTGCCCTGAACTGCCGTCGGGTCATCCCTTTATATATACAAAGGTCGACGCCCAGCGGCTCACAGAGTCTCGGCCGGCTCATAAACAGTGTCCGGCTCAATCTCTTAACTATTCTTGCCTTACAATACAAGTCACATACATATGGCGGTTTATCACTACGGGACTTAAGTCACCTCTGGGCTTTGGGCCCATAACTGAGCTGCCATCTTCAACCTTGGTCTTGGGCTTGAAGAATACTTGTAGGTATAACCCGGCCCCTCCTGGACGGGTCATACCAATAGTTATATCCCCAACAATAGGCCCCAGATTGATTTGGACTGGTTCATGTCAATCTTCAACACTTAAGGGAAAATCTCCTGCTCTTTACTTATGAAATTTTCATAACCCGCCACGACGTCGTCCTCTGGATTTGTGGTAACCCGCCATGACGTCACCTGCCATAAATGCACGTTTTGTTCAGTGTCTCCCAATGGATCTTTATCTTCAATGACCATCCCGAAAATCGAGGCGTCCTTGTAGTTGGATAATTTATGTTTTCGGTCTCCTCGTTTTTCACGCTCTTTTAGTGGTCCTTCCTTATAAATAGACCCAAATAGGTCCTTCTTCATTCTTCCCTTTCCTTGTCTTCTTCCTCTCGCCCCTACTATCGCTCGAGCTCCGCCGCCGTCGCAGCACACCTTCGTCTCCGTCGACCTTGGCTGCTGCATCAACCTAAATCCGTCCAGAGAAAAGCGGCGCTCCTCCGCAACAGATCTACTGCTGTAAGCTTTCCCCTTTTCACATCTTAGATCCATGCTAGGGTTAGCGAGTTCCTCTGTACAGTTTGTAGTTCATCTCAGTTCTTCATATTTCTTCTGTCGTGGCTTCTTTTGATCCAACAGTTGCATAAATCGCATGCGGTATCTGTTCCGCATCCATTTTAGGTACTAGCAGAACTTCTTTCTTTGTAAAGAATCCTCATTAGAACACATGAACTCCTCTGTACCATGTTTTTAGCATTGTTGAGGAAATCGTTAACTGGTAGCTGCTCGGTTGGCTGGTGAGTAGGGGATTAATCAGCTAATCGGCAAGTTAATCGGCCATTTAATCAATTAATCGGACGATTTATCGGTTTATAGGCTACTCGGTGACCCTACGAGTAGGGATTAATCGCCAAGTTAACTGGTTAATCGGATGAATTCTAGAACAGGGGTGAGGGAGTCCTGGACTAGGGGGTGTCCGGACAACCGAACCATCATCGTCCGCCGGACTCCAAGACTACGAAGATACAAGATTGAAGACTCCGTCCCATGTCCGGATGGGACTTTCCTTGGCGTGGAAGGCAAGCTTGGCGATACGGATATGTAGATCTCCTACCTTTGTAACCGACTCTGTGTAACCCTAGCCTCCTCCGGTGTCTATATAAACCGGAGGGCTTTAGTCCGTAGGACAACATACATTACAACAATCATACCATAGGCTAGCTTTAGGGTTTAGCCTCCTTGATCTCGTGGTAGATCCACTCTTGTACTAACCATATCATCAGTATTAATCAAGCGGGACGAGGGTTTTACCTCCATCGAGAGGGCCCAACCTGGGTAAAACATTGTGTCCCTTGTCTCCCGTTACCATCCGCCTAGACGCACAGTTCGGGACCCCCTACCCAAGATCCGCCGGTTTTGACACCGACATTGGTGCTTTCATTGAGAGTTCCTCTGTGTCATCACCGATAGGCTAGATGGCCTCTTCAATCAACAACGCTGTCCAGGGTGAGACTTTCCTCCCCGGATAGATCTTCGTATTCGGCGGCTTCGCATTGCGGGCTAATTTACTTGGCCATATGGAGCAGATCGAAAGCTACGCCCCTGGCCATAAGGTCAGATTCGGAAGTCTAAACTTCACGGCCGACGTCCGCGGAGACTTGATCTTCGACGGGCTCGAGCCACAGCCAAGCGCGCCGCACTGTTACGATGGGCATGAACTAGCTCTGCCGCCGAACAATGCCTTGGTGGCCGCACTCGAATCCGCTTCGGCCCTTAGTCCGGAGCCGATCACCCAGACGAGGACGGTGGATGGACGCCACCTCGGGGCTTAACTTCCACGGCGATGGAGCCGAACACTAACCTTGTCCTCGCGAACTTCGTGATTCGAGGTGCGGACTCCTTGCCGGACTCGACCTCCCCGCCCCTACCAATCGAATCTGATTGGGCGCCGGTTATGGAATTCACCGCCACGGACATCTTCCAACACTCGCCCTTTTGCGACATCCTAAATTCGCTAAAGCATCTCTCGCTATCAGGAGAGTCCTGGCCGGACTATGGCCAGGATGGTTGGGATACGGACGATGAAGAAATTCAGAGCCCACCCACCACCCACTTTGTAGCCACTGTCGATGATCTAACCGACATGCTAGACTATGACTCCGAAGACATCGACGGTATGGACAACGATGCCGGAGACGAACAAGAACCAGCGCCTATAGGGCATGGGAGGACCACCTCGTCATACGACGTATATATGGTGGATACCCCAAAAGAGAGCGATAACGAGGACCAACGGGCCGTGGCAGAAGATAACCCCGCCGACAAACAACCAAAACAGCGGCGCAGACGCCGCCCTAAGTCCCGCCTCGACAACAACAACGCTCCTAATGACCCCACAATACAGCAGGGCACACAAGTGGACGACGAACATGCATATAAGCAACCGTCTGAACAGGACGAGTCAGATAATCAGTCCAGGCCCGGCGAAAACAACTGTCCGGACGGCCTCATGCCGGACACGCCGCCGGAGAGTAAAAACCTTCGGAAAAGACTCGTCAACGCCGCAATAAGCTTGAAGAAGGAAAAACGGAAGCTCAAAACAGCGGAAGACACACTCAGAATGAGGTGGAGCAAAGTGCTCAAAACCGCGGATAAATACGGCAATGGCCACCAATCAAAGAGCTACCCAAGCGTTAAGTTGCTGCTGAATTTGACGAGGAGGCCATAGAGCCCCCACAGTCAAAAAATAAAGAGGCTGCCTGGTTGGATAGACGGCCAGATGATAGGCCAAATTCTGAAAGCGGCGCCGCACATAAACCGACTAATGAACCTGGAAAGACAGATGACCCAGCCAGGTCCATTTACGGGCCAAAGAAAAAGGCCCCAGGAAGCAATGCAACACGTCAAGTGTCCGAAGATAGTGGCACACCCAAAGACAGGGGCGCCGCACACCCGCTATGTTTCACCAATGAGGTGCTGGACCATGAATTCCCAGCAAGATTTAAACCCATAAACATAGAGGCCTACGATGGAACAACAGACCCTGGAGTCTAGATAGAAGATTATATACTACACATACACATGGCCAGAGGAGATGATCTCCACGCCATAAAATACCTACCCTCAGGCTCAAAGGGCCAGCCCGTCATTGGCTTAAAAGCCTCCCAGAAAACACTGTTGGAAGTTGGGAAGAGCTCGAGCACGCGTTTAGAGCAAAATTTCAAGGGACTTATGTCCGCCCTCCAGATGCAGATGATCTAAGTCATATAACTCAACAGCCCGGAGAGTCAGCACAAGAAATTCGAACAGGTTCCTCACCAAAAAGAACCAAATAGTCGACTGTCCGGACACCGAAGCCTTAGCAGCTTTTAAACACAACGTCCGAGACGACTGGCTTGCCAGACACCTCGGCCAAGAGAAACTTAGGACAATGTCCGCGCTAACAAGCCTCATGACCCGCTTCTGTGCGGGAGAGGATAGCTGGCTAGCAAGATGCAGCACCAGCGACCCAAGTACATCCGAGATAAGAGATGGAAACGGAAAATCACGGCGCAGAAAAGAGCAGCGCCGGAATAAAGAGAAAAGCCCAAAGAGCACGGCAGTCAACGCCAGATTCAAAAGCTCGCGGCCAAACAACAAAACACCGCCTCTTAAGGATGACAGCGACGAGCTATCCAACTTAAACAAGATTTTGGGTCGGATATGTCAAATGCACAGTACCCCCGGAAGGCCTACAAACCACACCCATCGAGATTGTTGGGTTTTCAAACAGTCCGGCCGACTAAACGCCGAACACAAGGGGCTCGACGCGTCAAGCGAAGACGATAAACCCCACCAGCAGAGCACCGGAAAGCAAAAGACTTTCCCACAAGAGGTCAAAGCAGTAAACTCACTTCATGTGATAATACGGAAAAATAGTGCGGCACCCTCTAAAAAGAGCCTCGCACGGTCCAACCCAGCAGACCATAGAGATTGGATATCAAAACCAATAACTTTCGACCACCTGGATTATTCCAGAAGCGTTCGAAACGCAGGATGGACTGCCCTGATATTGGATCCTATAATCGACGGACTACAATTTACTCAAGTCCTGATGGACGGAGGCAGCGACTTAAACCTGCTGTATCCAAACACAATCCGCAAGTTGGGAATAGACCCTACTAAATATCGACACAGCCGCACTTCCTTCAAAGGAGTAACGCCAGGCTGTAGGATCCAAGAAGGTGAGAGTGTCTAGAGGGGGGGTGATTAGACTACTCGACAAGATAAAAATTATGCCTTTTGACAAAGACAAGTTCTTGGCAGATTTTGCATACCACACACAAGTCAAGTAGCATACTACACATGCAATTCTAGAGTATGGGCAGCGGAAAGTAAATTGCACAAGTAGTAAAGAGAAGTGGAGAAGACCAAACGCAATTTGGAGACATGGAGATTTTTCTCGTGGTTCCGATAGGTGGTGCTATCGTCAATCCACGTTGATGGAGACTTCAACCCACGGAGGGTAACGGCTGCGAGAGTCCACGGAGGGCTCCACCCACGAAGGGTCCACGAAGAAGCAACCTTGTCTATGCCATCATGGCTCACGCCCACGGAGGGCTAGCCTTACTCGGGGTAGATCTTCACAAGTAGGCGATCTCCTTGCCCTTACAAACTTCTTGGTTCAACTCCACATCTCGACGGAGGCTCCCAAGCGACACCTAACCAATCTAGGAGGCACCACCTCCAAAAGGTAATAGATGGTGTTGATGATGATGAACTCCTTGCTCTTGTGCTTCAAATGATAATCTCCCCAACACTCAACTCTCCTCACTGATTTGGCTGTGGTGGAAGAAAGGATTGAGTGGAAAACAACTTGGGAAGGCTAGAGATCAAGCTTCATGTGGTGGGAGTGGAGCAACTTGATCTCAACACAAGGGTAGGTAGTTTTTCTTCTCAGAAATGTAAGGTAGGCGTGGTAGTTCTTTCTGATGGCTCTCTCCACGAATGAAGAGGGGTGGAGGGTATTTATAGCCTCCACACAAAATCCAACTGCTACATACATTTGACCAATCTCGGTGGGACGAAGTTGACAACTCGGTGAGACCGAAAGTTCAAATCATGTGAACGTTGGGATTTTCGGTGGGACCGAAAATACAATCTCTTGTTAGTCCGATTCGTCCAAAGACAAGAGCTTGCCAATCTCGGTGGGACCGACTTCATCATCTCGGTGACACCGATTTGATGATGAAGGTCTGAAGCTTGGCAACTCAAGTTTCGTGAGACCGAGTTCGTAATCGGAAAATCCGAAATTTCTAGGGTTTGGCTTTGTGGCTGAGGTGGTTCATCTCGGTGTGACTGGTTTGGAAAATCGGTGGGACCGAGATTACTTATGAGTGTATATTGTAGTGAGAGTTGCTGATAGTTTAGGAGATGTATCACTAAGCACTTTGAGCAACCAGATCATTAACATAACCTCATCCCCTTTAATAGTATTGGCTTTCCTATGGACTCAATGTGATCTTGGATCACTAAACCAAAAATGGAGTCTTGAGCTTTTGCCAATGCTTGCCTTAGCATTTGAGGGGTCCACCTCTTCAGTCCTTTTGCCATGCCAAAGTGATTGACCTTCCTGAAACATACTTGATAAAAGCATTAGTCCAACCACAAAGTATGTTGTCATTAATTACCAAAACCACCCAGGGAGCAAATGTGCTTTCAATCTCCCCCTTTTTGGTAATTGATGGCAACACACAAAACAAGACATCAAAGCTTATTGAAAGTAAGACAGAATTATCACGAAAGCTTTGACAAACATGTAGTACACAGGCTTCCCCTACAAGTGTGCAAGATTTTCATAAATTATGGTTTTGGACTACCACAAGCACACAAGAGAGAAAAGCAAGATGTGCTACATGCAGCTTGGCTATATGCATCAGAGCAGATGAAAAGAAGTGAGTGATAATACATATGTGCATGGTGATTTCTTGCAAACAAGTATTCACAAGCAAGTCACCATCATGCACATTCTGCAAGGTGCATATACTTACCTTGAGGTTCCTTGGCATTGTACCTGAAGAAATAAACTTGGGAAAACAAGGTTAGATAACACAAGAGTATTTCTTCATTCAACAGCAAGAACATCAAGAGTACCAAGCCAGGAATGACATGTATAAAGGGTGTCCCATATTGAGCACAAGCTTGAAACAGCAAACATGTCTCCCAAAACTAAAATATTTTCAATGAACTCTGAGAGATTTTGCTTTCCATAAGATATCAGTTGTGAAAGCAATGAAAGCAAAATCAAAAGAATGATGCCAAATGTAATATCCAATGTGGAACACGGCAAAGCTTTGATGTGATTCTCTCCCCCTTAAGGTAAGATTGCTCTTCTTCTCCCCCTAAATCTTCTCTTCTCCCCTTATCTCCCCCTAAATCTTCTCCCCCTTTGACATCAAGTGCCGAAAAGGACAGCAGACTAGGAAGGTCAGGGAAGATGGAAGGAAAGAAGTGGGATCCTTAAGAATCACAACTGGGCAATAAGAAATATGCATAGAGAATCATTGAGTGGAGCTGCAGAAGATGATATCCTGAAAGAAAATCGGTGACACCGAATTAGATGGATCGGTTGGGTCCGAAAGTCAGGGACTTAGGGCAGATCCTTTTTCGGTCAGACCGAAATATTTAAGTCGGTGACGCCGAGTTTAATTCCAAGGAAATACAGAAATAATTCAGCTCACTTTGCAAGGAATGTTTCAAAGGATTTGCAATGAATTTGTAAATGATTTTCAAGGAATTGATCAGAGCCAAAAGGATATTCACAAAGACAGAAGAATAGAAATGAAAAAGATTGCTAGATGAAGGTTTTTTTAAAAAAAAAATGAAAACTCAATGAGAGAACATAAGAGAAAACAAAAACAAAACACTCCAGAACATATGTACTTCATCTAGATAGGGGTCGGCGACTAGGTCACCTATGTTTGAGTATTTTGACTTAGGAGTCAAATGAGAACATTTGATCATAGGTCATACTCATCGTTTAAGCTCAAAATGGGGTTGCCATTTTTCGATTAAGCATTTGATGTGATCACATCTTATGATGCTGCTTGTACTCATGTCTTTGAGTAAAGCTCCTTAAAGATGTGAAAAACATACCTTGGGCTTGTTGTTGCTTTGCTCATGTAGGTGAACTTGATGTAGGTGCTCATAGAATGTGAAGTTAGAGCACCATTTCCTCTTGTGTAGTTCATCTTCCTACATAGGTTAGGCAAGCAAGGAAATACTCAAGAATATCCAAGATGACAAGAGTGAAATACTAGATGTACAAGGTGTCAAAAAGGATATGTGGAATTTGTTCCTTGAACTCAACATCCCAAAGGGCTAGATACTTGGTCAATGACAAGATTACTCAAGATTTGAGTGTGTGGTAATCTTGTGGAATGTAGATCATCCAAGTACCTGCAAGGAGTTAGATGCAATACAAGGAGGCAAATGTGTCCAAGACATATGATCATCATCATAAGAGAAATGTCAAGGATTAGTCAAGTAGGCTCATGCCTTGCATGCATCAATGGAGTTTTCACTCCAAGTTTGAAGCATCAATGATGTTCAACTCACTCCTTAAGAGACAAAACACCTTTTCATCAAGAGGTTTTGTAAAGATATCAGCAAGTTGTTTGTCAGTTCGAACATGCTTAAGAGTGATGTCACCCTTGGCAATGTGATCACGAATAAAATGGTGACGAACTTCAATATGTTTCGTTCAAGAGTGTTGCACGGGATTGTGTCCAATCTTAATCGCACTCTCATTGTCACAAAGCAAAGGAACATGTCTCACATGTATCCCATAATCCTTAAGCGCTTGTGTCATCAATAGCAATCGAGCACAACATGAACCAGCAGCAATATATTCGCTTGGCAAAGTGGATAATGATATCAATTTTGTTTCTTGGAGGACCAAGATACAAGGGATCGACCAAGGAATTGACACGCACGAAGTTGACTTTCTATCAACCCCTGCCACCGCATAGTCCGAGTCGGAATAGCCAACAAGATCGAAAGAGGCCCTCTTAGGATACCAAATGCCAAAGTTTGGTGTGTGTATCAAATATCTCACAATTCTTTTAACAGCTTTAAGATGACAATCTTTAGGGCTGCTTGATATCGAGCACACATGCATACACTCAACATTATGTCGGGACGAGAAGCACAAAGATATAGTAGAGAACCAATCATAGATCGGTAAACCTTTTGATCAACGGGTTCTCCATCTTTTGTCAAGTCATTATGTCCACTAGTAGGCATGGGGTTCTCATACCTTGCTTTCTTGCATGTTGAACTTCTTGAAGAGATCCTTGGTGTACTTTGTTTGTGAGACAAAGGTACCCTCCTAAGATTGCTTGATTTGCAACCCAAGGAAGAATTTGAGTTCACTCATCATGGACATCTCGTACTTCTCCGACATGAGCTTTCCAAACTTCTCGCTAAAATGAGGGTTAGTTAAACCAAAGATAATATCATCAACATATATTTGGCACACAAATAGTTCACCATCAACCCTTTTCGTGAATAGCGTTGAGTCTATTTTGCCAATCTCAAATCCTTTTTCAAGAAGAAAGCTAGTCAAGCATTTGTACCAAGCTCTAGGAGCTTGTTTAAGACCATAAAGAGGTTTGTGCAACTTGTAAACATGATTAGGCTTTTAGGATTCACAACCGGAGGTTGTTTCACAAATACTTCCTCCTCAATTTCACCATTTAGGAAAGCACTTTTAATATCCATTTGATAGAGAGTAATATCATGGTGATTGGCATAAGCAAGAAGAATGCGAATGGACTCAAGTCTAGCAACGGGGCATAGGTCTCACCATAGTCCATACCTTCGACTTGTGTGTAACCTTGAGCTACGAGACGAGCCTTGTTGCGGATGACTTGTCCATCTTCATCTTGCTTGTTCCAAACACCCATTTGGTTCCAATGACGTTTTGATCATCCTTTGGCTTTCTACCAAAGTCCATACATTGTTCCTCTCGGTTGTGAAGCTCTTCGCATCGCGCTCACCCAATCCGGTCTTCAAGTGCTTCTTCTACCTTCATAGGTTCAATACTAGAGATAAATGAGTAATGCTCACAAAAGTTATCTAAGCGAGTTTTAGAGCGAGTGATTCTCCCGGAGTTGATGTCGTTCATCATTTGTTCCACGGGATGATTCTTCTTGACTCTTGCTCGGATTCGGGACAGCTTTTGTTGTGGTTGTGGCTGAGCTTCCTCATCATCCTCATCTTCCTCTTCTTCTTCATTGTTGTTGGTGTTGTCTTGAGGCGGTGGAGAAGGAGGTTGTGGTGGATCTTCTTGTTGCACTTCCTCATCTTGGTGAGTTCCACTTGTGGAAGCCTCCATGTTGCCTTGAGGTTCATCTTGCCGTGAGGTAGGGGGCTCCACATATGTAGTTGAGGTACTCTCCTTCACTTCCATGGGACGGATCTTTCCAATAGATAAATCTTGAATGGCTTCCGATGGGTCCTTGTCTCCTACATCAATAGGCATTTGCTCTACTTGCGAGCCATTAGATTCATCAAACTTCACATCTACCGTCTCTTCAACCTTTCGGGTGAAATTATTGTAGACACGGTAGGTGTGGGAGTTTGATCCATAACCAAGGAAAAAGCCTTCATGAGTTTTAGGAGCAACTTTAGACCGACGATGCTTATCAAGGATATAGTATTTCGAACCAAAGACACGAAAGTATCCCACTTGGGGTTTGTTACCGTGAGGAGCTCGATGAAGTCTTGCCGAGAAGCTTATGAAGATAAAGCCTGTTGATAGCATGACAAGCTGTCTCGACGGCTTCTCCCCAAAAGTGCTTCGTGTCTTGTATTCATCAAGCATCGTTCTCGCCATCTCTATGAGCTGCTCGGTTCTTCCTCTCAACAACTCCATTTTGTTGAGGAGTGTACGTAGTCGAGAACTCATGTAGAATCCTTCCTCATCGAGAAAAGAGTCTACATGGGCGTTCTTGAACTCCGCTCCATTGTCACTCCGAACTTTCTTGATCTTCACCTCAAATTAATTTTGGGCCTTTCCGCAAAGGTTTTGAAGATTCTCTGAACCTGCGATTTGTCATCAAGGAAAAATACCCACGTAAATCTGGAATAATCATCAACTATAACTAGACCAAAGGAGTTACCACCAAGGCTTTTGTAAGCATTGGGACCAAGAGATCCATATGAAGAAGCTCAAGCGGTCTCCTTGTGGTCATGATGTTCTTCACGGATGACTTCCACCAACTTGTTTTCCTGCTCGACAAGCACTACAAAGTCTATCTTTGTCAAAGAAAACATCTTTAACACCAAGAATATGATCACCTTTGATTAGCTTGTCTAGATTACGCATACCAACATGTCCAAGCCTTCTATGCCATAACCAACCTTTAGCGGATTTAGCAATGAAGCAAGTTCTAGGTTGGGCTTTCTTAGTGAAATCAACAATATATAGATCACCTCTACGGATACCGGTAAAAGCCATGTTATGATTGTCACGACGAAAGACTTGGCAATCTACTTCGGTGAATAGCACATTAAATCCAAAGTCAGCTAATCTAGACACCGAAAGTAAATTGTATCCAAGTGATTCAACAAGCATGACATTTTGAATAGAGCTATCATGAGATATGGCCACTTTACCAAGGCCAAGTACTTTACCCTTGGAGTTGTCTCCAAAAGTCACATACTTGCGTGGACCATCGTTCTTTGCAAGCTCTCGAAACATGTCTTCGTCTCCGGTCATGTGATCGGTGCATCCACTATCAAGAATCCACTCTTTTCCACCGAATATGTAGTCTCTCAGATTTTCTATAAGATTGAGACTCTTCATGATCTTATCTAGCTCGGTGTCCGAATCGGAGTAATCATCATCATGCTCATGCTCATCATCATATTGACCCATAGATTGTTCATCATCAACACCTAGGTCAATTTGACAACAACTTGCATCAGTTTTGTCAATGTGACAATAATCATCGGAATGCAATACAAGAGCATTTCTAATTAGATCATTGATAAGACAAGGATCACCCTTCTTTTTCATAAGATCACGAAGCTCAAAGAAGCATTTATCAAAGTTGGGATCATTGGGGCGCATCATATCAAATTCAATAGTCTTGTATAGAATTTCATCAAGACCTCTCAAAGAGTAGTCCGGATAAAGTTCTTCCAAGAACTTCCACATAGCATGGGCACACTCAAAGTTTGTAACGAGCTTAAGCAAATTATCGGGCAAACCTCTAATGATAAGATTTACGGTTCTAAGGTTACGAAGCAAATCAAGCTCTTCATCCATGGTAGGGTGCAAGGGGTCAAATGGAGGCACATATGGGTTTTCAACATATTTGCGCAAGTTATACATCTTAAAGATAATAAGCATTTCAATCCTCCACGAGTTATAGGACACTCCATCAAGAATAGGCACTCTATGGCTAACACTCCCAAACGTAGACACGTCCATCTTCCTCCAATGGTGTGTAAACCAAAGCAATGGAGACCAAGGCTCTGATACCAATTGTAGGATCGAAGAAGGTGAGAGTGTCTAGAGGGGGGGTGATTAGACTACTCGACAAGATAAAAATTATGCCTTTTGACAAAGACAAGTTCTTGGCAGATTTTGCATAACACACACAAGTCAAGTAGCATACTACACATGCAATTCTAGAGTATGGGCAGCGGAAAGTAAATTGCACAAGTAGTAAAGAGAAGTGGAGAAGATCAAACGCAATTTGGAGACACGGAGATTTTTCTCGTGGTTCCGATAGGTGGTGCTATCGCCAATCCACGCTGATGGAGACTTCAACCCACGGAGGGTAACGGCTGCGAGAGTCCACGGAGGGCTCCACCCACGAAGGGTCCACGAAGAAGCAACCTTGTCTATGCCATCATGGCTCACGCCCACGGAGGGCTAGCCTTACTCGGGGTAGATCTTCACGAAGTAGGCGATCTCCTTGCCCTTACAAACTTCTTGGTTCAACTCCACATCTCGACGGAGGCTCCAAGCGACACCTAACCAATCTAGGAGGCACCACCTCCAAAAGGTAATAGATGGTGTTGATGATGATGAACTCCTTGCTCTTGTGCTTCAAATGATAATCTCCCCAACACTCAACTCTCCTCACCGATTTGGCTGTGGTGGAAGAAAGGATTGAGTGGAAAGCAACTTGGGAAGGCTAGAGATCAAGCTTCATATGGTGGGAGTGGAGCAACTTGATCTCAACACAAGGGTAGGTAGTTTTCTTCTCGTAAATGTAAGGTAGGAGTGGTAGTTCTTTCGATGGCTCTCTCCACGAATGAAGAGGGGTGGAGGGTATTTATAGCCTCCACACAAAATCCAACTGCTACATACATTTGACAAATCTCGGTGGGACCGAAGTTGACAACTCGGTGAGACCGAAAGTTCAAATCATGTGAACGTTGGGATTTTCGTGGGACCGAAAATACAATCTCTGTTAGTCCGATTCATCCAAAGACAAGAGCTTGCCAATCTCGGTGGGACCGACTTCATCATCTCGGTGACACCGATTTGATGACGTAGGTTCTGAAGCTTGGCAACTCAAGTTTCGTGAGACCGAGTTCGAATCGGAAATCCAAATTTCTAGGGTTTGGCTTTGTGGCTGAGGTGGTTCATCTCGGTGTGACTGGTTTGGAAAATCGGTGGGACCGAGATTACTTATGAGTGTATATTGTAGTGAGAGTTGCTGATAGTTTAGGAGATGTATCACTAAGCACTTTGAGCAACCAGATCATTAACATAACCTCATCCCCTTTTAATAGTATTGGCTTTCCTATGGACTCAATGTGATCTTGGATCACTAAACCAAAAATGGAGTCTTGAGCTTTTGCCAATGCTTGCCTTAGCATTTGAGGGGTCCACCTCTTCAGTCCTTTTGCCATGCCAAAGTGATTGACCTTCCTGAAACATACTTGATAAAAGCATTAGTCCAACCACAAAGTATGTTGTCATTAATTACCAAAACCACCCAGGGAGCAAATGTGCTTTCACAGGCCCTTACGCCAAGTGCACAGGCTCCCTATTACTAGAAGTTGTGTTCGGATCACCGAACAACTTTCGACGCAAAAAACTAATCTTTCATATCGTCCCATTTAAAAGTGGATATCAAGCTCTCTTGGGACGAGAGGCTTTTGTCCGTTTCAACGCCATACCACATTACGCGTCTCTTACACTCAAGATGCCGGTCCACGTGGCATCATTTCAGTGCGAGGGTCACTTAAAGACCCCGGACACGGATAGACGAGTCCGGCATAAGTAAGCTAGGGGCTCCCTAGCCGCTCATCCCTTCACAAGGGGCTGCGCGCACAAACAACAACGAGTTCATACAGACCCCGCTTTACTTATTTATATTTCTTCTTTCACATATACTTTTTTCAAGACGAGTCCTTTTCGAACTAAGTTCCTCTCTTTTACAGATGAACAACGTGCACACCGCCCGTGATAACGGCACAACAGAGACACAGGCGCAGACGTGCAGTAGGGAGCCGTCGTGAGGATTCTTTTCAGATTAAGACCCTGCGTAAACCTTTTTTTATCTGTCTCTTGTTGTTATCCTCCCTTGGTTTCTTCTTATAACCAAAGCGGAGCTCGACGTTTTGGCATCGGCGCGTCGAGAGGACCATGCCCGCACTGGACACTAGGGGCTTAGGGCATGGTTCGCCCATTATTATAAAGACCGAACACCTTAGGGAGTGTTCGCGCCTCGAAGTTTGGCATTATATGCATCAGCTCCAATCATGTCTTTGGTCAAATGTTGGGTTTGCCCGGCTCCCGTGTTTTGCTGCCTTACGCTCAGATCATCGGCTAACGCGGCACCGGAGAACTATCTGCGATTGCGCCCAGTTCGCCGGGCGAGCACCTCAAGAGAGAAAGCCGAAAACTAATCTGTCATGATATAGCGAGAGACTGGTCAACCACTCGATCGACTCTTGGAATGTTTAGAATTTCTTTGACGAAGGACCGTTTCCCGGTCAGGCACACATGCGCCCCGAACTCGGAGAAGCGCGGTGCCCCAAGGGGCTATATCGTAGCCCCACCCTCAAACTCCACCGGCTAAGTGAAAGTGATAAAGCATTATAGTCCGGATTGCCTCGTTTGCTACGCTACAACCTCCTTAACAAGACCGAGACGTCGGATTAAGTGTGAAAACGCGCTATTTTTGCGAACACCCCCGCACCTTGTGAGTGGGGGCTGAAGCCGAAGACTTCAATCTTTCAGGTTATACAAATGTATACGTAAACGGCCGCATAGGAGATATTTTACTACTTGGGACGCACAAGTATAAAAAGCAGTTATAGCATAATCATCGTTTTACAAGCTAAAACGTTCATTTGAACGTGACATTTTTTCGAGCACTGCGACTCTATTACACGAGCGCCACGCATAACTTCCCCAAAATAGTGCTCGGCGGGTAACCGGCTTTCGTCCAAACCCTGGGCGGCAATAGCGGTGGCATCCATCTCTGTCCAATGTGTCTTCACACGGGCAAGAGCCATCCGCGCGCCTTCGATGCAGGCCGACCGCTTCATCTTCTTGATATGCGGCACCGCTCCAAGAAATTGCTGCAATAAGCTGAAATAGCTCGTCGCCTTGGGCCTCTCTGGCCAGACATGAGCCACGATGTCAGTCATGGCAAGTCCGGACAATCTATTTTGCTCGGCCCATTCGGCCAACCGATCGGTCAACGAAAGTGAACGATCCGTACTATGGAATTGAGACCAAAATAGCTCTTCCGTCTTGTGATCCTTCTGGCTCCGGAAGTGCTCAACGGCATCAGCCGCACTTGCCGCTAAGTCCATATACGGATCCTCCGAACCCCACAGCTGGCCAAGTTGAGCATACTTTTGATCCGTAAACCGGCGACGAATGAAAAGGCTTGCCAGCCACAATATCTCCGGCCTGGCGCAGCTCCTCCTTCATAGCCCGCATTATGAACGGGCATCCTTGGCCTCGGCGGTGGCCTTCCCAGTCTTCCGCCCAATAAGAGCTCCTTTTCAAGAGCCTCATTGCGGTCGGCAGCATCTTTTAATTTCACGCCAATTCGCCATCTTTTCCCCGCTTAGGCGGTGTGCATCCTTTCGAACTCCTCGGCGCCCTCGAGGCAGCCAGATCACTCCTTCGGCTTGCTCCTTAGCTTGAGCAAGTTCGCCCAAACTCTCCACAGCAGTAGCACTGTCTGTATCACAGCATATACATTATCAGAGGCGGGCTTTGACCCCCTTAAATAAGCAACAGTGGAGAATTCATTTACCTTGCGACTCGTCAAGTCGCCGGTTGACAAGTGCGATGTCCGCATCCGCCACATCAAGTTGCCGCATTAACTTGGCAACTCCACTAGTCCGGCTAGCCCTCGGACTATCCGCCACCTGCATAGGAACGGCGACATTCATTACTTGAGATTTTGATCCTTGGCACGCTGTCGCTTTCGACAACCTACCGAGTCTCAGGGGCTACTATCTATACAGGGCACACTTTTATGTGCAAAACTGTCAAAAAGGTGCGTCATTCTTGCGTACCTCAAATCCCGACAGCAAACTCCTGGCGGCATTATACAATCCGCTTTCGGCGAACAAAATCCTTCCAATCACCATACGCATCAAAGCACGGTGATCTTCTGAGATGGACGCCCTCTCAAGAAGATTCTTTAGTTCTCCCGGCCGGATACTAGTGGGCGCCGAACTCTCCGGGCCCTCCGGACTCGGGGACACCCTCCGTGACGATACTTCAGGCTTGTCTGCCCTGTCCGGCGACGCAGCAGTCGGAGGCGTTTCGCTCTCCATCATCTCCGGACGAAGATCCCCCGAAGACGAACTCATCTGAGAAGTCCGCAAACCGAATCAGAAGCAAAACTTCGTTATCCATGAAGCACAAATGGATGTATTTTCTTATTAATGAACTCCCCCTTCTCTACTCACGGCTCGCTGGAGAGCTGATCCTTTAGAGACGATTGTACGTCCGGGTTCTCCCCGGACGCAGGACCCTCCGGTGGAGATTTCTTCTCCCGCTTAGAGGCTTTGGCCTCCAGGTCTTCGGAGGCGGTCCTTTTCTCCCCCTGGCAGGAGGGATTTTCGATCCCCCCCCTCTTCAGGCGCCCCCTTGGGCAAGGTATTAACTCCTCTATTCCCCATTGCCCCTTTCTTTGGGCGCGACCTCCAACATTCTGACCAGCACGGGCTCCAGTGCGGTCTCTGGGAGGGGGGCCGGACACCTTATCAGCTTCGATCGCGCTACCCACTCCTGATGAAGAGTAATGGGTCAGGAAGCGAACTTCAGAAAAGCAGATAAACAGAACGTCCGGACTTTGGGCTATTTACCTAAGTATCCGGGCGATTGTAGCTTAGGCCTGCGTCCTCGGTCAATTCCGGACACGCCACCTGCGGTCCGAAGAACGACTTGTACATCTCCACGGGTGTCGTACCCATGAAGTGTTGGAGAATTCGTGGTCCCTCCGGATTGAACTCCCATAACCGGAGAGGACGGTGTTTGCAGGGCAGAAGACGCCTGATTAGCATAACCTGCATCACCACCACCAGATTGATCTCCCTCGCCTGGAGGTCTCGAATCCGGCCCTGCAATGAAGGCACGTCTTCGGACGGCCCCCAATTAAGCCCTTGGTTGACCCACGACATCAGTCAGCGTGGAGGTCCCGAGCGGAATGAAGGTGGCGTCTTTTGCTTTCTGCCCTTCGGAGCGGTGATATAAAACCACTCCTACTGCCACAAGCCGAGCTCCTCTTGGAAGGAGCCCTCGGCCACGGAGCATCGGCCCTTCGCTTATGGCGCCCGCGCCAAGACTCCGCTTGACGTCCCCCGATCATATTCGGCCCCACATTGAAGGTCTTCAGCCACAGGCCGAAGTGGGGGGTGACGCGGAGGAAGGCTTCGCAGACAATAATGAATGCGGAAATATGGAGGATGGACTCCGGGGCCAAGTCGTGAAAATCCAGCCCGTAGTAGAACATGAGCCCTCTCACGAAAGGGTCCGTCGGGAAGCCTAAACCCCGACGGAGGTGGGATACGAAGACGACGTACTCACCGGGCTCGGGAGTGGGCACGGCCTGCCCTTGGGCGGGCAACCTGTGCGAAATCTCGTAGGACAGGTACTTCGCCTCGCGCAGCTTTAGCACGTCCTCCTCCGTAACGGAGGAGGGCAACCACTGACCCTGGAGGTCGGAGCCGGACATTGTTGAAGATCCGAAGTGCTCGAATCTGGGGCTCTGGGTGTTGGAACTTGGAGCAAAGAGAGGATTCGATGGAAGATTGAAGAAAAGAAACGAGCCTTGGTCCTCTTATAAAGGGGAAAAATACCAAGAGCCGTCTCCGTGACCGTTCAGGATTCACCTTCGATAGAGGAGGCGTGGCGATGGGCGCGGTTGGGTTACCCACGCTCGTATTGATGAGAATCCCGAAATAAGGGAAACACGATCTCTGCTTCGACAGGACATGCCAAGAAAACCGCTTCGCTAAACGTGCCAAGGTGGTATAATAAAAAACGATTCAAACAAAGGCTTGGTAGCGGTGTGATGTCATGCCACATAATACGTCAGCAGATTGGACTTGTGTACATTTTATTGTCTCTACGGTGGAATGTGGAATTTATTTTGCAGAGCCGGACACTATCCTGGTGTTCATGATCTTTTCTGGATTATTCAAGGGAGGAACCCGCCTTGCAATGCCGAACATTATGCGCGCCGGACTTATCGTCATTGAAGCCTGGTTCAGGGCTACCGAGGAGTCTCGACTAGGGGTGTCCGGACTGCCGGACTATCATCGTCCACCGGACTCCAAGACTACGAAGATACAAGATTGAAGACTCCGTCCCGTGTCCGGATGGGACTTTCCTTGGCGTGGAAGGAAAGCTTGGCGATACGGATATGTAGATCTCCTACCTTTGTAACCGACTCTGTGTAACCCTAGCCTCCTCCGGTGTCTATATAAACTGGAGGGCTTTAGTCCGTAGGACAACATACATTACAACAATCATACCATAGGATAGCTTTAGGTTTAGCCTCCTTGATCTCGTGGTAGATCCACTCTTGTACTACCCATATCATCAATATTAATCAAGCAAGACGTAGGGTTTTACCTCCATCGAGAGGGCCCGAACCTGGGTAAAACATCGTGTCCCTTGTCTCCTGTTACCATCCGCCTAGACGCACAGTTCGGGACCCCCTACCCGAGATCCGCCGGTTTTGACACCGACAAGGGGTTTTTAGGTCTAGAAATTTTTCTTTTCTGAACATCCATTTGATCCAAAATAATAGCTGTAGTTTGTGAAACTTGTTTATGCAATACTTAGGCAACAATCTATACTTGTTAGATCCATCTAGCCATGGCGACTCTTATCACCGGTTTAAAAGAGGCAACGCTCAATTGATAACCTTGACCACCCATGGCGGTTTAGACAACTTTAACAGCTTATGGAGCCTATGGCGGCTTAAATAATCTCGACATAATTATCCTTATACCATTAGGCCCCTTATAAGCGGCCATCTTAAGTAGGCATTGAAATATCTTCCTCCGGCTTAAATTTGAACCGGTAATTTTTGCTTTGTCTTAGGCTTTTGTCATAATGGCACCGAAAGCACCCACTTCCTGCAACTGGGTTAAATCCATTCTCACAGATAGCACACTTGACAATTTGGTGAAGACCGGTTATCTGCCGAAGAAGGAAATCATGTCCTATCGTGCTCCTAACCCGGAAGAGGAATTTCCTCAACCCAAAAAGGTGGAGGTTATTGTTTTCACAGATCACATGAACCGGGGTTTCTCTCCACTCGGCTCAAAATTCTTCAGAGCTGTTTTGCACTTCTTTGACCTCCGTCCTCAAGACATCGGACCCAATTCCGTGTCTAACATCTGCAAGTTCCAAGTGTTCGGTGAAGTATACCTCGGAGAAGAACCCAATATATTGCTCTTTGGAGAGTTATTTTACTTAAATCGCCAGAATGAATGTGCCAACAGCCAGAGCTTGGAACTTGGTGGTGTCTCGATCCAGCGTCGGAGGGTCGTGATCTTTCCTTATGCCAACCCGCCGACTCATCCCAAAGAGTGGAATCAGACAGGGTTTTACTGCAAAGACACCTCTCCGGCTGGTGAAAACCCTCTGCCCGGCCTTCGTGCTCTTTGTCTGGAATCCACACATCCGCTCCCTGACAAGATAACAGCCGCCGAACACTAAACACTCGCCCCCACCTTATCTAAGATCAAAGCTCTTATGGGGAACAGGTTAACCGGTATCGACTTAATCCGGGTTTGGCTCTCCTGGCGGGTCATTCCATTGAGCCGCCGCCCCGGCTTGAGGTGCACCTATACAAGCAAAAAGGATGACCCTCTGCACAGTCCTGAAGACTTACCTGAAGATGTCATCAATGATATGACGAAGTCCCTTTTGAACGAAAGCCTAGCAGATTGTGGTAAGGTGGGCCTAGCCCCCTTCTTCGAAGCTAACCCAGCTCCAAAGGTAAGCCACCCATATGAACAAATTACTTTTATTTTTCGATGTTTCACCCATACTCATACCTCTGCTTAACTCTCACAGGCGGGTGATAAATTCTGGAAGGCCAAATATGACCACGAGGCTGCAAAGAAAGCCAGAAAGTTGAAGAAAGACACCAAGAAAGAGGCTACCAAGAAGAAGGGCAAGAAAGCCACCGCCTCCGACTTTCTTCGGCTTGAAGATTCTTCTGATTTGGAGGTAGCCCTTGACTCTCTTGGCTCCTTTTTTTAATCATCTTATTGACACTGATTATTAGCAGGAGGACATAGGAGCCAGCTGTAACAAGGCTGAAGAGGTAACTATCATTTCCTCTGACTCCGAGCCTTTGCCAAGACAGAAAATCTGCAGAGTAACCCGGAAAGTAAGATTTTCACATCCCTTAGCTTATATCAAGATCCTCAATTTCTATTGAAGCGACAGATTCATGAGAGCCGAAGGCAGACCCAGACTAACAAGGATGCAGAGCTCTCCTCCGGCTTGCCAAACACCCCAAAGAAGCACCGGAACGTGGTCACCTCTGACTTAAATCTCTTTTATCCTTTGGCGGGTCTCACTCGTCAACCACTCAATTCTTCTGACTCGGATTATCAGGAAACTTCCCATTCATCCAATGACTCAATGCAGTCCAATCTGCCGGCTTTCAAGACCGCACCAGGGTAATGATAACCTCCTTATCCTGTATTGATTTCAATTCATTGCATTTTCACTAACCTTTTGATTTTATGCAGTGGACAAGCCAAACCTAACAAAAGAGTCAAGAAGAACAAGCCGACTAAAGACACGGTCATGACCGAGCCAGTACTTGGAACAGCCGCGCTTGAATTGTCAACTCATTAGCTGCCACCTGAACCAGCTCAAGATATATCAACTCCAATTGCTGACCCGCCTACTGAACGAGCCGTTGATGGCTCAGAAAACCCATAAGCTCCTAGCCTAGTCAGGAGAGATGGTCCTCAAAATAATGATGTCGAGATCACCGGAACCGACTTTGTTGAACCGGGAAGGACAACGGTGCTGGCCAAGTGCTCCGCCAAGGAAGAGCTTCTGGAACACCGCCGGGTCAAGCTTGACATCGCGGACTATACTCACATGAGTATTGGAGAAGTCTTTTCTGGCTACATGAGCCAAGTGCACAACAGTCGTAACCTCGAGATTGACATGGTAAAGCAGATGCACCAAAAAATTGAGGTACAACCCTTTTATCTTTACTATGCCAGCCCCCAAGTCTATTGCTTATGATGAATATGCTGTAGACTTAGAAACAAATTTAGTGACATTAGTAACATAGATGGATAAAATATGCAAGAAGTCCGGCTTACTCCGTAGTCCCAAAGGGGCGGCTTAACTAACATAGTTGAACCGGTCCTTCATATTGTTGTATAAAATAAAATACTTAAAAAGCTTTGAACAACAATATGGATTAGCCCCCAAGTGACAAGTACTATTGCTTGCAAAATTCTTGGGACTTACTGTCATGAACCGCCACTTTAAGTAAAATTCATGCCAAGTGTGTTGTTGCTTGCAAAAGGCTTGGGACTTTAATATTGCATCAGGATTGTCTTGATTTTAACCCTGTATTTGTATAGGCCGCCAAGAGTCAGCTCGAATCAGAAGTGACTGACCTGAAGAACCGCCTTGAGGCCCAAGAGTCAGAAACCCAAAGAGCCGACTCCAAGTTTAAATTCAGCGTTTCTGAACAAGGAAAACTGAAGAAAGAATTTGAAATGGAGAAAAAGGCCTGGGCTGATGAAAAAATTGCATTGATTAATCGAGCCGAGAAGGCAGAGGCGGCTCTTGAAGAAGCAACCCGTGAATTAACCGGCTTAAAATGCCATGTCTCTCAGATGGTCTCAGCGATCTTTGGTAAGTCGCCTGCAAGTATTAAATACTTGAACCTTTCAATTGGTCATATAATTGGAATTGACTCACCTAATCATGTTTATGCAGGCCCCAGGAGTTCAAATCTGAACCAAGATATGCTGATCAAGCTGAATGCGGTTTATACGCTCGTGGAGCACCTGTTCACCGGGTCTCAGCGTGCCTTAGCCATGGTGGCTTTGTGAAATGAAGTGCCTACCCTCCTGGCGGAGGTATTAAAGAAGCTTTCCGTGCTACCCCAATGGTTCAATGAACTAAGGCGGTCAGCTGCAAGAGCCAGAGCGGTGAATGCTTTAATCCGAGCCAAAGCTTCGCTACCGGAGTTAGACCCGGCCGATATCGCCATTGGTTATCCAAGCCTGAAGGAGGATGGTACTTCCTTTGAACATGAAGACTTTACCGCTTGTGTGAAGGAGGTACGCCCCGTGGCCACCCTGATAGCTAAAGAAGTGGATCTCACCAAGTACCAAGCGGGTTATGACGGAGAGAACCGGAGAATTCCAACGCCTCACTATGAAGTGACCAGTCTGACCCTCCACTCCGTAAGCATACCTTCGCCCGTGAAGTTGAACCGGCCGCACTAGTTGATGATGAAGCTGAATTTGAAGCTTTAAACAACATTGACTGGTCATCATCAACCTTCCAGGAAAGGGAACAGGGCAAAGACACGGAGAGGGCTGACCCGGACGCTTCAGGCCAACATGAGAGCTAATCTGCCGTGGTAGCTCATACCTGTGATGTGCTAAAAAGCAATATGAATCATTTGGAGTTAGGGAGTCATGTAATAGAATAGAAATAACTTCAATTTAAACTTGCCATCGTGCATGTTTTTGGTGCTTAATACTATTTAGCTGCCGTGTTATATTCACCTGTGTTTAATTTTCATCTGCTTTCCGTATGCTTGACCAAATCTTTTAACCGTCCTACACATAAAAACATACCACAAGATCCCTTGGCGTCTTACCTCAAGGCGGGTCAAAATAACTTGATATATTAAAATAGAAAAAGAATCACGGATAAGCATGTTGTAACATATAATGTTGAAACACAACTATAATCTTATACCTGTGATCTTTTGATTTGTACTGCTGGATTATATGACCCGGATAGTAAGGGTGATGACCCAATCTTCGGAAATCAAAATTTCAAAAGGTATAATAATTCTTATATATTGGCGACTTATCAGCCAATATCAAACAGGGTTAAAATTAACCACACTTGTACTTTTGAAACCACAAAAAAGTCTCAAGTCAAATAAAAGCTGCGTTCAAAGAAAACTTTAAACCAAATATAATATAAGAAAGTTAAGGCTTATGATTCGAATACGATCAGTAAACCGTTCCAAAGTGGTTAAGCTAGGATTCGAATACGATCATGTAGCCCCCAGTGGCTTTGGCGTTGCCCCGATCAAGAGGGTACTGACAACTATGTTCTCTTTGGTTCGAATACGACCTATGTTTGAACAGGAAGCCCCCTAATGACCTTCAGAGTTTTTTAACGACTCTGATTCAAATACGATCAAAGTCGGTTCCCAAAAGGGGTTAAGCTATGATTCGAATTCGATCAAGCATCCCCCTAGTGAGCTCGGCAGTGTGCCAATCAAAAGGGTACTGACAGCTATGCTTTTTTTGGTTCGAATATGACTTATGTTTGAACAGGAAGCCCCCTAATGATTATAAGGTTTAACGATTAGATTCGAATACGATCATAAGCCGGATCAAACGGGTCAAGCTAGATTCGGATACGATCAGCCCCCAAGTGATCATGTGAAATGACAATGATAATGACAATGACACATTACCTTTGAGGATGAAAAAAGGATAGATGTCCTGCTTTATTATTGATCATAATATATACATCATCAAAATATGTACATCATGAGAGCCGGTGGCTCAAGTGTAGTAAGGCCGAAGATGAGCGATATTCCACGGCCGTCGGGTCTCCTCCTCTGACTTACATGAGTCTTTGTGCTCTCGAACTTCGATAAGGTAGTATGACCCGTTGTTCAAGTTCTTGCTGACCACAAAGGGCCCTTCCCAAGGTGGGGATAACTTGTGAGCATCAGTTTGATCCTTGTCGTGGATTTGTCACGGCAGTTGTCCTAGTGTGAGGACTTAGTCGTGAGGCCAACGCATCTATATGGTAGCTTGAGAGGGGTTGATCAGGACGAGAGACGCAACACGCAAGACAAGGATATAGACAGCTTCGGGCCCCGGGAAACATCATCGGATAATATCACTACATGATGTTTGTGACTAGGTCTCATTATGCTCATGAGGCAGACACCGCATAACCGGCTCTCATTAGGTGTGTCTAGCCTTAGAGATTATTTCCTGTCTTGTCCCCTCTTGGGGTGCCCTGCCCCTCCTTATATAAGTTGGAGGGGCAGGTTACATGTGGAGTCCTATTAGGATTAGGACTAGTCTATTACAAGTGGAGTCCTAGTCTTGCCTCCTTTGCAAGGGAATATTCCTTACGCTTTCCTCTTAAGCCGACCCACCAGAGTATAAACCGGCCTGCTGGACCTTGGGCCTTGTCGTTCGTCTGATCCGCCCGCCGGGTCTCCAGTGAGTCACAATATCCAGGCGGGTTACATGTAAACCGCCATGTCCGGGCAGATCGCCAGTGAGTCACCAAGCTCCAGCCGGGTCTCTGATGAGTCGCCAAGTCCGGCTGGGTCATAATTCCGGCCGGGTTATACCGCGGGGTATATCCCCGACATTAGCCCAGTTTAATTTGGATTTATCCATGTTAAACTGATCCTGCAAAATAAACACCAGAACAACTTTGACAGGTTGATCCGGGTTAAAAATTCTTGTAAGCCGGCACCTGTTCATCTTTAAATCCTTGTCATTTCCTTCTTGATACACGCCCATGAATAATCTCCTTAGCAGATATGTTTCAACTTTGTCAATGCAAAAAATCCAGATACTTCTTTTGAAAAATCCGGGTCAATAGGCCAACCTCAGAATCACTTTGCTGACATTGGTCTCTTGTAAAGAAATATTGTAAGAAATAATTTACATCAGTCGGCTTCCAAAGCGCCATCTTAAAATATAGGTCCTGGAATACTCATCTGATTTTCAACCGACTTAAAGATGTAGATCTTGCCTAGTTATAATTTCCAAAGTCTCCGGGTTATAAAGACTGATGATGCCGAGTCATAATTGTTGTTAACACCGGGTCATGTAATAGATCTTCCTGATTTGCTCAAAACTGAGAATTTGAATATGTTCCTCCTTTATATGCATAATACCTATAGCCCCCAAGTCTTAAGAGGAGAACATAGTGATAGCTTAAGACTTGCTTCAATATAACTATTGCAACCTTGAAGAAATCTGCGTTATTCATCTCAATCATTAGTCATAAACTGAATATTCCACATATGTAGCCCCCAAGTGCCGGGTTGTCATACTTGCAGCAACCTGGGACTTGTAAATTGCCTTATGCTCATAAATTTTCAACCAGTGTAGCCCCAAGGGCCGGCTTGGTAAGATAATATTGAGCTGGGACTTTATATATACTTCTTTGAAACGAACATCATATGATGTAACCCCCATCATGGGGCTTGAACCCACGTCCACTAGGTTAAGAGCTTTGTACTTTACCAACTGAGTAGTGGACCGTTCAACATAATGGATTAAGACTTGTGTACCTTGAACTTTTGACATGAGCCATTGGTAGCCCCCAAGGGCCGGCTCTTCACAATGTGATGAGTCTGGTCTTCAATAAGATGAGCAAAAAATGACTTTCCATTAGCCCCCAAGTGCCATGGTGCATGCTGGCAGCGACATGGGAATTGCATTTTTGATGTAATCTCAACTTGAATAATGTAGCCCCCAAGTGCCGGGTTGTAAGCCTGCAGCGACTCGGGACTATTCCTTCCATTGTAAAATCAACCATATCCATTGATAAAATAATGACCATTGCGCTAAAGTGACTTTGAAAAAACCTCAGTCATAGCACTTATCAGTTGACAAGTAAATCCGGAGTTTAAATACTCGGCGGCTGTTGGCCGATGGCAACTTGATGCACATTCATTGTAAGCCGGAATTTCTATAACCCGGTGGCCTATTGACTTTGAGAAAATCCAGAACGGATAATCATTTTGAAGCATCAGTTTTGATAATGAGCTTGAACTTAATCATTTATATAAGTCATATTTCTGCAAATCCTGCACAGAGTTTAAACAACATATGCCCTGGCGACTTAACGTCAAAGCCAGGGCGGGTAACAACCCAAACATAATATAGTCAATTATGTAAAAGACTAGGATTAAGGCCATTCAAGCCTAAACATACTGGCGACTTAACATCAAAAGCCAGGGCGGGTCATCCAACCTCGCATATTTATATAATCAGGAAAACATACCTGTAGAATTGGCTCATACTGCCGGCTTACATCGTCGTATCCAATAAGGGCAATAATCCAATGATTAATAAGCGCATGATTCCAATGGTGCAATCCAAAATATACCGACGACTTAAAGTCCATAGCCAGGTCCGGTTTAAACATAATCATGTATAAACAATATCATACCTGTGATATTGAATTGTCCTGCCGGTTTATGCGACCTGTGCAGTAAGGGTGATGACCCGGATTGTAGAAGCCAAGACTTCCTACTGTTTGATATTTGTCATATGCTGGCGACTTATCATCCAAAGTCAAGCCGGGTTAAATTTAAACCACACTTATACTTAGATCTGAACAAAAAAAGTCTCAAGGCAAAATCAAAGATTGATTTCAAAAAACTTAAGCCAAATAGAAAGATAAATCTAGGCTTCTAATTCGAATACGACCAATAAACCGTTCCAAAGGGGTTAAGCTAGGATTCGAATACGATCATGTAGGCCCCAGTGGCTTTGGCGTTGCGCCGATCAAGAGGGGACAGCTATGTTCTCTTTGGTTCGAATACGACCTATGTTTGAACAGGAAGCCCCCAAATGACCTTGAGAGTTTTTTAACGACTCTGATTCGAATACGATCAAAGTCGGACCCAAAAGGGCTTAAGTTATGATTCGAATACGATCAAGAAGCCCCCTAGTGAGTTTGGTAGTTTGCCGATCAAGAGGGTACCGACAACTATGTTCTCTTTGGTTCGAATACGACCTATGTTTGAACATGAAGCCCCCTAGTGATCATGAGGTTTAACGGCTAGATTCAAATACGATCATGAGCTGGACCCAAAGGGTTAAGCTGGATTCGAATACGATCAGCCCCCAATTGGTCGTTTGAAGCAGGGTACCTATGTTTGAATTGTGCTTTGCAACAGACTCTCTTTGGTCCCTTTAATTTTTCTGAGAACTCGAACTTGTGAGTAATGAATTCTTGTTGAACCGGGCGTTGAGCCAGATATTGAAAGCTTCAGAGCTTTGTGGGAGACAGATTTCCCCTGAGCCGGATTTTAAACCGGATATTGAGCTTCAATGCTTTGTGACAGACAAATTTTCCTTGAGCCGGATTGTAAACCGGCATTCTTCATTTTGAGCCGGAAACTTTCTGACGACTTTTTGATTTTCATCAATATAGTAGTAGCCTCCGGGACTGGGTTATCTTCCCTCCACTGATCCAGAGTTCTTGAATTTGATTTAAACTGGCAATCATTTACTGAGTCATGTCATCGTAGCCCCCGAGTCTTAAGACGACTCAAAAAGTTGGCTTGAGATTCTTCATATTTGACCGTGATATAAACCGATATGAGCTCAGTAATATAATAGCCCTTTTTTGCAGTAGACCAGTTGCCCTGCATTAGAAAACTTGCAAGACAGAGTAATTGCTCTTTCTTTTTTTAAAGAAAGCAATATGTAATATAAAAATATACCTGATGGGTTTCACCTGATATTTATCCACCGCGGAGTTGATGATCACCGTGGTAAAGCTGAAATCAATCAGGGTTGAGCCGGTTGCGGAAGTAGATAGATGAGCCGTCCGCGACGTTGTAAGCCAGCGCGAACAGGTGAGTCAATCGCAGGCGTGATAAGCCGCGTGGACGGGCGAGTCAATCGCAGGCGCGGTCCTGGCGATGTGATGTAGACCAGGACACAGGAGCGGCGACTTGTGCACTTCCGTTCATCGGGTCGTGTGGCACAGACGAAACGCCAGTGCAGAACGTTGCCAGCGCGTGCTCCATACCCGTGGTATAATGCCTCATTTGTAATGAACAATTGTCCTGAAAAAATATTACATGCCAAAGAAATCGTTCCCAAACGACTTAATGTGCTGATAAAACACAGAGGAAAGATATCACCTGAAGTTTTGTCGGGTTAACGCCACATTCTAGTAATCATAGACTTCTAGTCTTGTTTCTCTGTTTGATGTGACACCCATAGGAATACAATATACTAGTAGTGTACTAGTGGTTGGTCTCTTTGCTCCAGTTACTCAACCGTATTCTTGGCCATCCCAACGTCACCTGGTAGCCAATAAACAGATTAGAAAAGCTTGATCCCAGTAACTGTTTTGACCTCCGCAGACATAGGCAGTAGTGCTGCTTAGCTTTTGAACAGAAAAAATGATCCGACTGTGTGCAAACGCAACCATTGGACATCCGAAACTGATCTGATCCCTTGGAAAGTCTCAAGTCAGATCAACCTTTAAATAATGACTGGACTGAATCCTGCGCCCTTGTGAGGTTTTCCTCTCCATGTAGCAGACGGATAAAAAAAAGTGCAACTTGATTTGCAGGCCTTGGTGTTTACGCCAGGGAGCAATACTCCATCTAGTCGGATTCCTCTTGACTTACGTGTGTACACAACCACACGCAGGTGAACAAGCCTAGCAGATGATGATCCGTGATCCAGTGATTTGATAGATAATGTACGCCTTTGTAGGGCGGCACAATAGCGGAGTTTGACTATCGGTCTCGGCGGGTTACAGCTGCAGATAAAACAATCTTTGATATGGCAGATTGCGAGACTGCGGTGGTGGTCAGACCACATCGTTCGCTAATTTTCTTCTCTCTTTCCTTCTTTTTGTCTTGGACTGCCAGAGACACCACGTGTGACCGCAGATTTTACTTTGCTATTTGTAGTAACTTTCAATCGCGGGTAATGTGCTTTGGCTGGATGTAGTAATTAATGAAAGACAAATCCGATCTAGTGCTTATCTAGTACGGATCTTAAGCCCTTCACGTAAGCAATAGTCATCAAACCTAACCAATAATCTTGTCCTTGTCTTCACATGAGAAGTACTCCTGCTTGGATCAATTGATGTGACCCGACGTAACATTGCAGTGGGTCGCTGTTGTTGCTTTGGGACCCACGCACGTAGGTACCCGATCCAAACCAAAACAAGCGGATCAGCCTTATGGGAAAGTTCAGATCAATCTCGGATACGGCCGCTCGTGACGGAAACTTTGTTAGCATCGGCAACTCTTTGAGATGGCAGCGGCGATACATACTGCAACCCTAATTTCTTCTGAACTCCAAACTCGTACTGCAAACTCCAATTTTAATCCAAACGCAATGATTTGTCGGCTCTGCCCCGGGGCTATCCTACGCCGGGTTATCTTGTGCGATTCTTCCGCTGGTTCTTCGTCAATTGACTAATCACAAGCTTCTCGATACCGTAGTGAAGATCCATTCAAGAACTCAACACCACCGTGCGCGAGCCCCACGGTGGGCGCCAACTGTCGTGGATTTGTCATGGCAAATGTCCTAGTGTGAGGACTTATTCGTGAGGCCAACGCATCTATATGGTAGCTTGAGAGGTGGGACGAGAGACGCAACACGCAAGACAAGGATTTAGACATCTTCGGGCCACGGGAAACATCACCCAGTAATAGCCCTACATGCTGTTTGTGACTAGGTCTCATTATGCTCAAGAGGGAGACGCCACATAACCGGATATCATTAGTTGTGTCTAGCCTTAGAGATTATTTTCTGTCTTGTCCCCTCTTGGGGTGCCCTGCCCCTCCTTATATAAGTTGGAGGGACGGGTTACATGTGGAGTCCTATTAGGATTAGGACTAGTCTACTACAAGTGTAGTCCTAGTCTTGCCTCTTTTGTAAGGGAATATTCCGGGACCACAAAACAATGAGTCGACGAAACATTCTAAAATTGGCCAAAACTGTGAGTGTTGATGACCGACATGTAAAGGCACCCCGGGGTTCGTAAATTGTGGAAATCACTTCGGGACCCCAAAACTGTGATTAATAGTCCACAAAACAGGCCAAAATCGGACAAAACTGTGAGTCTTGATGACTGACACGTAGACGCACCCCGGGGTTCGTTAATTGTGAAAATCGCTTTGGGACCCGAAAACGGTGAGTAATAGTCCACGAAACGGGCCATAATCGGTGAAAACTTTTGAGTGTTGATGACCGACACGTAAACGCACCCCGGGGTTCGTTAATCGTGGAAATCACTCAAGGACCCCAAAACAATGAGTAATAGTCCACGAAATAGGACAAAATCTACCAAAACGTTGAGTGTTGATGACCGACACGTAAAAGCATCCGGGGGTTCGTTAATCGTGGAAATCACTCCTGGACCCCAAAACAGTGACTAATAGTCCACAAAACGGGCCAGAATTGGTCAAAACAGTGAGAGTTGAAGACCGACACAAACGCACCGGGGTTCGTTAATCGTGGAAATCACTCCGGGACCCAGAACAGTGAGTAATACTCCACGAAACGGCCAAAATCGGCCAAAACTGTGAGTGTTGATGACCGATACGTAAATGCACCCTAGGGTTCACTAATTATGGCAATCACTCAAGGACCCAAATAGTGAGTAATAGTCCATGAAACGGGCCAGAATTGGTCAAAACTATGAGTGTTGATGACTGACACGTAAACGCACCCCGGGGTTCGTTAATCACGGAAATCACTCCGAGACCCCAAAATAGTGAGTAATACTCCACAAAACGGGCCAGAATCAGCCAAAAATGTGAGTGTTGATGAGTGATACGTAAATGCACCCTGGGTTCCTTAATCGTGAAAATCACTCTGGGACCCCAAAACGGTAAGTAATAGTCTATGAAAGGGGCCAGAATCGGCCAAAACTGTGAGTGTTGATAATTGACACGTAAAAGCAGCCCGGGGTTCGTTAATTGTGGAAATCACTTTGGGACCCGAAAACGGTGAATAATAGCCCACGAAACGGGCCACAAACGGCGAAAATTGTGAGTGTTGATGACCGACACATAAAAACACCCGGGGTTCATTAATCGTGAAAATCACTCCAAGACCCCAAAACAGTGAGTAATAATCCATGAAATAAGCAATAATAGGCCAAAACTCTGAGTGTTGATGACCGACATGTAAAAGCTCCCCGGGGTTCGTTAATCGTGGAAATCACTCCGGGACCCCGAAACAGTGAGTAGTAGTCCACAAAACAGGCCAGTATCGGCCAAAAAAGTGATTCTTGATGACTGACATGTAAACGCTCCCCGGGGTTCGTTAATTGTGGAAATCACTCCGGGACCCCAAAACATTGAGTAATAGTCCACGAAACGGGACAGAATCGGTCAAACCTATGAGGGTTGATGACCGAGACGTAAACGCACCCTGGGATTCGTTAATCGTGGAAATCACTCCGGGACCCAAAAAAGTGAGTAATAGTCCATGAAACGGGCTAGAATCGGCCAAAACTGTGAGAGTCGATGACCGACTCGTAATCGCACCTTGGGGTTCAAAAACCATGGAAATCGCTTTGGTACCCGAAAACAGTGAGTAATTGTCCATAAAACGTGCCAGAATCGACAAAAACAGTGAGTGTTGATGACCGATACGTAAACGCACCCTGGGGTGCGTTAATCGTGGAAATCACTCAGGGACCCCAAAACAATGAGTAATAGTAGACGAAACGGGTTAGAACCGGCCAAAACTGTGAGTGTTGATGACCGACACGTTGAGGGAGTCCAGGATAAGGGCGTATCCGGACAGCCGAACTATGTACTTTGGCCGGACTGTTGGACTATGAAGATACAAGATTGAAGACTTTGTCCCGTGTCCGGATGGGACTCTGCTTTGCGTGGAAGGCAAGCTTGGCGATTCGGATGTTAGATTTCCTTATCTGTAACCGACTTTGTGTAACCGTAGCCCCCTCCAGTGTCTATATAAACCGGAGGGTTTAGTCCGTATGACAACAACAATCATTCCATAGGCTAGCTTCTTGGGTTTAGCCTCTCCGATCTCATGGTAGATCAACTCTTGTAATACTCATATCATTAAGATCAATCAAGCAGGAAGTAGAGTATTACCTCCATCGAGAGGGCCCGTACCTGTGTAAAAACATCGTGTCCCCTGCCTCTTGTTACCATCCGCCTTAGATGCACAATTCAGGACCCCCTAACCGAGATCCGCCGGTTTTGACACCGACATTGGTGCTTTCATTGAGAGTTCCTCTGTGTCGTCACGATAAGGCTTGATGGCTCGCCTCGCTGTTAAGGACAACATCACCTCTGGGGGAGCCATGGCTCTATTCCAAACTCTCCGACTAGGCAGCTTTGTCATAACCACCCGATCGGCTCTCACGCCAAGGATGACTTCTCAGGTCATCAAAAACAACCTCCACGTCGATTCGGAACTTGCTTAACAGATGGATCCAATGGAGCTCTCCTCCCTTAGTGAGCTCTTGGATCGCATCGCCGCTCTGGGTGTCGCTATGGACTATGATCGGATTCGGCTTAAACCAGACCAAAGGGAGATTAACTCTCCGCCGGTCACCCATGAAATAGCGGTCGTGGAAGAACAATGTATGGATTCTCCCTCTATCTTTAGGACGAACTATGTCCGGATTCCTGATCTCTCCAAGCCGGGTACCCATTTGTGGGAGGACATGACCCAAACCCCAAACTTAGAATTGTACAGCGGGCCAGAAAAATTAGGCAATATCCCGGAGCCCGAGCCGCCAAGCTCGGAAGCTTCTCTGCCCCTGAGTCTTAGATCGGGTTAGGATTCGGACTTAAATCCGCCCACCCACCCAGATATAATCAATCTTTCCCATATCAGACAAGAGTCCAAGAGATAGTACATCATTACTGTGCTAGATTCCTCGTGATAAACAAGGTCAAGGACTGTCGCGAGAAAGACGCAATCTCCCTCGTTTGCAAAAATTGCTCAGACAAAGGGATACTCAACGCTATAGGTCCCCGTGACATAGTACACTTCGCTGACTTAGTGGCGATAGTGCAGAAATACTGCGCAATGGAAAGCGCTTGGAAAACCCAAACAAACTTCTGGGATAATCCGGCTCTCACTTAGACCTTCGTCCGAACTAAAAGTGCAAACTCTCGTAAGTTACCCGATTCAATTACCAAAAGAATCAAAGCCCGATACAAGGCGCGTAACCGTATTGGAGGAATTGCTCAATGGGCCATGCAACATTCACAGCACACCGGTACCACGCCAACACATAGCCTTAGAGCATGTTGGATACTCCGGCAGATAGCAAAGAGCGGCGAGGATCTCCTCATAAATCACACAGCAGAGCAACATCCCATCGGAAATAACAATACGGTATTGACAGTCTTCGAGACTTTCGCCTCAAATAATAGGCGCAAGCGAGGTCAACGCAGTCTCGCCAAAGTTTGCCACGTGGCAACAATAAATCGGTGGAACGACACAGCTATAACTTACAATGCCAGTGACAAACCTCAATTCCGAACAGTCCGGGCACCAACCGCTTTGGTCCTTAGTCCAATCGTGGACGACTTCCGGCTCACTAATGTGCTCATGGACGGCGGAAGCAGACTAAACCTCATCTACGAGGAAACCCTCAACAAGATGGAAATTGATAAGAGCCGCATTGAGCGAAGCAGCACGACCTTCAGGGGAATTATCTCTAGTCGGGAGGCGCGATGTGCGGGAAAAATCACACTGGATATGGTATTCGGCACGCCGGAGAATTACAGGTCCAAAGAAATTACATTCCAAGTGGCCCAATTCAGCAGCGGATACCACGCCCTCTTAGGGCGGGACGCATTCACGAGCTTCCAAGCTATACCCCATTACGGGTACATGAAGGTCAAAATGCCCGGGCCCAATGGAATAATCACTCTAGCTAGTGATCCGTACATCGCACTCTGCGCCGAAAATAAAACTGCCGCACTAGTCCTAGAGGCACTATCAGAAGCCCTCGCGGCCGAACAACTGACAACGCTGCAAGCCATAGTGGACATAGACGACGTCATACTCGACAAGCGACCCAAGTCCACCTCTTTCAAACCCGCGGACGAGATAGTCAGATTCCAGGTCCACCTAACAGACTCTACAAAGACACCTTGCATTGGGACACAGTTGAACCCCACAATAGACGCCGCACTGCGAGATTTCTTGCGTGAGAATTGGGATATTTTTGCCTAGCATCCTTCAGATATGTCGGGCATCCCACGCAGGCTGGACGAACACAGCCTCAATATACTGAAAGGATACAAGCCAGCCAAGCAGACTCTTAGGCACTTCTCAGAGCCTAAGCGGCAGGCCATGGGAGAAGGTCTAGCCAAGCTACTCGAGACGGGATTCATCAGAGACATCAAACATCCGGATTGGCTAGCAAACCTGGTAATGGTACCAAAGAAGGACAAATCCTAGCGCCTATGTGTCGATTTCAAGGACCTCAATAAGGCTTGCGCCAAGGATCCCTTCCCCCTCCCCCGCATTGATCAAATCATCGACGCCACCGCAGGACACTACTCATTGTGTTTGCTTGATGCATATTCCGGATACCATCAAATCAAGATGGTGGAGTCCGACCAAGCTGCAATGGCCTTCATTACGCCATACGACCCCTTCTGTTTCAACACCATGCCTTTCGGGCTCAAAAACGCCGGCGCAACCTATCAACGCATGATTCAGACATGCCTGGAAAAACAAATCGGCAAAACAGTAGGGGCTTACGTAGACGACGTGGTCATTAAACGTTGAAACTTTAATAGATGACTTGAGGCTCACGTTCGACAACCTCCAAACCTACGAAATCAAGCTCAACCCGGAGAAATGTGTCTTTGGTGTACCCTCCGGGAAATTTCTCTGCTTCATCGTTTCCAATAGAGGAATTGAAGCAAATCCGGCAAAAATTCGAGCTCTGTCACAGTTGGCTATCCCAACAGACCTCAAGCAGATTCAGAAACTAACCGGATGTGTGGCTGCCTTAAGCCGCTTCATCTCCCGATTAGGAGAAAAGGCACTACCTGTTTATCGCCTTCTTCGACGCACCGAACACTTCAAGTGGACGGATGTGGCCACGGCCGGACTGGAAGAAATAAAGGCATTTTTGGCCACCAACCCAGTCCTGACCGCGCCAAATACTGGCGAGCCCTTGCTATTATACATAGCGGCAATACACCAAGTTGTAAGCGCAGTGCTCGTCATCGAATGAGAAGCAGACGGACACAAGTTCCTGCTCCAAAAGCTGGTATATTACGTGTCCTCTGTCCTCACTCCGTGCAAATCTCGGTACCCACACTATCAAAAGATAGCGTACGCGGTCTTCATGGCATCCCGGAAGCTACGACATTACTTTCAAGAGTGTTCAATTAGGGTGGCCTCCGAAGTACCACTAAATGATATAATAAATAACCGTGACGCAACGGGCCAAATTGCTAAATGGACTATCGAGCTCCTTCCGTTTGACATAACATACAATCCACGACGGGCCATTAAGTAGCAAGTACTAGCTGACTTTGTCGCCGAATGGACAGAAGCCGAACTCCCTAAAGAGTACTACGCGTACTCCAGTTGGATCATGCACTTCGACGGCTCTAAAATGGTGGCCGGATGGGAGCGGGTGTTGTCCTGACATGCCCCACCGGAGACACGGTCCAATACATACTCCAAATATTATACATAGACTCCAACAATGCAGCCGAATAAGAGGCTCTGTTGCATGGTCTTCGGATGGCAGTCTCCATGGGCATGCAACGCCTCGAAGTACGCGGGGACTCGAACCTTGCAATATCTCAGATAAATGGAGACTTTGATGCCAAGGATCCGAAAATGGAGGCTTATCGTAATGCCGTCCTCAAAATGTCAGCTTGGTTCGAGGGGCTCGAATTCCACCATGTGCTTAGAGAAAATAATCAAGCGACGGATATCCTCGCCCGCATCGGTGCTAAACGCGACCCCGTCCCACCTAATATCTTCTTGGAAAGGCTGTTCAAACCGTCCGTGGTATGGGAAGGGGAGTCCGACAATATAAGTCTGGCTCCGAATACAACCCCAGATTCTAAACCATCTGACGTAATCGGAGGCTCTCCCACCGAAATAACACCTTCGGCCCATGGCTGTCATCGCCCCATGGACCGAGCCCTTCTTATCCTACCTAAATAGGCAAGAGCTCCCTGAGGACCAAAATGAGGCACATTGTATTGTGCAACGTTCTAAGGCTTACAAAGTCCATGAAGGAGAGCTCTACAAGAAAAGCACTACCGGAGTGCTCCAAAGATGCATCTCCGAAGAGGAAGGGTGACAGCTCTTAGCCAAAATCCATTCCGAACTCGGCGAGCAGCACGCTGTAGCTCGGGCACTTGTAAGCAAGGCCTTCCGTACAGGTTTTTACTAGCCGACAGCCCGGGCAGATGCACAGGACCTTGTCGAACATTGCGTTGGTTGCCAACTCTTTGCCAATCAGAGCCATATGCTCCCTACCGCTCTCCAAACAATCCCCATAACTTGGCCCTTCGCGGTCTGGGGGCTGGACATGGTCGGACATCTTAAAGGGGGAAACCATAAGAAAAAACTGGTGGACAAGTTCACCAAATGGATAGACTTCATATCAGGGGTCATACACCGTTACTGTGTCCCCCACAGCATCATCACTGACAATGGCTCAAATCTCACAGCCGAAGAGGTGAAAACTTTGTGCGGCAACATGGGCATCAAGCTTGATTACGCCTCTGTCTATCACCCCCAAACAAATGGTAGTGTCGAACGTGCAAATGGTCTCATCATGAGCAGCATCAAACCCAGACTAGTGCGATCCTTGAAGGAATCATACACGCACTGGGTCGAGGAGCTCGACTCCGTACTCTGCGGGCCGCGGACCACGCCGAATCGTACCACCGGATACACACCATTTTTTATGGTGTATGGCGCAGAAGCAGTGCTACCCTGTGACATAATCCATGACTCACCTCGCGTGCGCATGTACGAAGAGAAGGAAGCTGAATTAGATCGACAGGACAACTTAGATGCTCTGGAGGAGGAGCGTGATGTTGCAAAAACCCGTTCCACATTCTATCAGCAACAGGCTCGAAGGTATCAAAGCAGAGAAGTACGGGCCAAAACTTATAATATTGGCGAACTAGTTCTACGCCTCCCCGAGAAGAAGAAGGACAAGCTCAAACCCAAGTGGGAGGGTCCCTTCATCATTGATAAAGTTCTCACCGGAGGAGCGTACCGTCTGCGCAATGCATCTGATAACAGACTCGAGCCGAACCAATGGAACGCGGCCAGACTCCGAAGATTCTATGCCTTGTGCCAAACTCAGTGTTTATCTCCTCACCTCCGCTTCTTCAATTATGTTCTCTTTCTTCCTTTCTCGCCCTTTTTTCCTTTTCACATACAACCTTAAAAAACTGTACAGATGATTTGATCGCTCCGGCCGCACTATGCGTGCACACTATACCTGGGGGCTTCCTATACGGAAGCTAAATATAACTACTTTAATGGCTTCCCGCCAGCCACATATGCGTTTTCTTTCCATATGTGCCTTTTCTTCACCATTATATGCATCGATATGACTTAAGTTTTGGCCATGCTGGGTTGCCTAGCTCTTGTGTTTATGCCCTACGTTCCCGTTAAATCGGCTAGGGCATAAGGGGAGAACCTCTACGATTGTTACTTCCGGTTCAGCCGGATGTGTCCCTTATCAGACTGGGTGAAGCCGAAAGCTAGCGTTTTTAAGGGAATATTAGGTCGGTGAACAAAAGATGTTTTCTTTTATTACAACATGAATCCCCAGTTGTTTTGTTTCCTGCACTTTTGTTCGCAGTTCAGACATGCACATTGATGCATGCACACCCAGAGAAAGGAACCCCTAACGGAACTATTCTCTCTGGAATATGTTTCTTACTATCCATGTAATATAACAGAACTAGTCGGGTACTTGTCTGCTCAAGCACTTATGAACCCTACGCCTGGTTTCCATGCATACCCCGGTTTTTCATAACTGTGCGGGTATTCGGATACACTTCAGACTATCGGGTCCGGGGGCTGAAGCGAAAAGGTCCGCCATGACAAATGATTTTCAATCCGGCTAGGGACTACATAGGTCCATTTAATTACATAATCACTTGGACTGGCTATATTCTTCCTCTATACCATCCAACAGGCTGTCTAGCCTATAATCCTGTTGGAAATACTTTGTGGCTAACGCTACTTGGTCATATACTAGACTTACGGGTATCTCTTGCCCATCTGACCCCACCGGTCCGACTTCGGCCATATGGTTCGGATCAGCCTTGGCGTATCGCGTCTTCACCATGGCCCAGGCTTCCCTCCCACCTTGTCGGCAGGCTGGTATCTTCCATAACCGAAAGCGCCGCTGTGCTCCTTTGAGCATCTCTACCAGCTCGCTCGTGCCTCCTGGCAGAAAAGCGGATGGCCACAAGGCCTGGGCAATACCCTGCATCACCTGCCGTGCTCGTTCGTGCAGCTGCGAAAGATCTTGCAGCATATCGCCTGCGGATCCGGGCATTTCCTCTCCAGGACGGCCCGTCAGCATACCTACAACATAAGTCTGTCAATACGCTTCCTCGCCGAACTGTACTACAGTTTGTTTAAGCACTTACTATAAATGCCGCGTTGAAGCATCCTGTTCTCCTTCACAGAGTCAGCGAGCTGAGCCCGAACATCTTTTAATTCGACACTCAGTCGGAGATTAGCATCTTGGAGATTATTTTTCTCTGGAATAGCCTGCGTCAGCACACGCTCACCCGCCTTCAGCTGACTTCGTAGATGTGGCTTATTATCTTCCACAATCTTTGGATTCTCTCTGGGATTGTCTGCAACATCTTTTGTTAGATTTATAAAACATGCCGAATAAATATCTGGTATACATCCTTACAAATTCCGTTATCAAGGCAAGTCCTACCAGAAGGGGCCCTTTTTGATTCCTCTTGTTCGGCAACAGCGGCCTTCAGCTGGGTCTTACATTCCTCCAGCTCTTGAGATAAATGGGTATTCTTCTCTACAAGAACCTATGCAGACAATGATCCTTAAATCAGTTGTGCCAACTATTTCAAGTCTCAGGGGCTACTACTACACATACTTATCAATTTTTCTTACCCGTATATCCTTCGCATACTGGTCCGTCGCTCTGGCAAGTCCATCTTGAGCTGCTCGAATATATGCGTCTCCGGAGTTGAAGGCATTGAAAGCCTCCTCGGAGAAAATACCATTGCGGAGTATGGCCCATCGGTGCCGGTGATTCATGGCGCTCTCCACTTTGGAATTTGTAGCGGAAAGCCTGTCCGCATCCTCTGTGGGAGGGAAATTCGGTGTTGCCCCCACATCAGCCTCCACCCGTGAGTCCGGTTCAGGAATCCGGCTGCTTGAGGCGTGGTCGGCAGGGTCTCCGGATATAGTCTGGCGGATGTTTTTTCTGCCAGGACACAATGAAAACTGTCACATTTCGGCAAATATAATCACGGAGCAAGCTTAATTTGTACCTCTGCCCCGGCGTCTCAATCCTAACCGCCTTCCTCTGAAGCCTGCCCGGCCCGGGTGACCTTTACTAATGAGCCCCCTTGGGCTCGGCACGGCATCCTGATGGCCGTTTCTGTAAAAAATACAACATATGCGCTTAAGGCACGACATAATTCGGAAGTTAGGGCTCCGGCTTTACTTACATTCGACACCGGGAGCAGCCGGGGATAATCGGTAAGGATGGCCGCCAAGGCGCCGTCGCGGCTTGCTTGATGGAATGTCCCGTCGACAAGCTCCACGGACATATCCGTATCTTCTTCAAGTCCGGGCCGAGAGCCGGGCCAGGATCCTTTGGGTGCGGAGGTGGGGTGGTGAACTCTTCCATGGCCCTTCTCAGTTCCTGCTTTTAAAATAGCAGGATAAATGATTGGTGACAAAGGACACAGGGATGAATAGAGTCGAGTGAGGAATGACAGCTTACCCAGCTTGGGGGGTTGTACATGAAAAATCCGTCCCGCGGGTTAATGCGGAGGAACTCCTCTTCTTCCCCTTTGTACAAATCGGACAATATTTTCGCCAGTGCGGTGGCGGAGTTCGAACCTTTACTACCGCAGTGGGTGGCGTCTTCTTCTCCGTTGAAGTGCCACATGGGTTTCCCCCGATATTGAAGTGGCTGCACCCCCCGCATTATGCATATTGACATGACTTCTATTATTGTCAATCCTGATTTGGCTAGTATTTTTATCCTGCCCATCAGATAGAGGACCTCTCTGTCATCTTCCTCCTAGGGGCTCCGCGGGCGCCAGTTTTGGCGTTTCTTCAGCGGGGCGTTGGTGAACTCGGGAAGGCCCGGCCGCACTGGGTCCGGAAGGGGAACATCATCTACATAAATCCACTCCGAAGGCTAGTCTTCGGATGCCTTCTTTGGAGTGCCGGATAGGTATCTGGCCTGGGCGACGCGCCATATTTCGGCTCTGCCCACTTGATATATAGATCCCTCCTGATTGCGAGGGACGAGACAGAATAGCCTCTCTTCCATAACTCAAAATGAGCTTCGCAGCCCAGGAATAGCTCGCAGAAGGCAACATACTCTGCGATGTGCAGTATGGAGGCAGGAGTGAAGCTATGCAGCTGGAGACCATAGAACTCCAGGAGCCCGCGGAGGAATGGGTGGATTGGAAACCCAAGCCCTCTCAGCAAATATGGGACAAGGCATATCCGCTCCCCACTAGATGGGTTCATAAAGTTCTCCACTTGCTCCCCGCCATTATAGGTGGCTAGTCCGGCTCGGACGGGGACCATATATGCAGGTGGAAGGAACCCTTGGGTCTGCAACTCAACTAGACGGCTATGGGGGACGGAACACTTTTTCGAGTTACCCGGCGCAGAACTACAGGAGCAAGAAGAGGAGTTGCGGCGACCGGCCATGATGGAATGGATTTTTCCGGACGTGCTCTGTTGAATGCTTTCTTGGGAGAAGATGGTGAGAGTTGGATCTGAGGATCCCCGTCTCTTCATTGAGTAATAGTCCATGAAACGGGCTACAATCGGCCGAAACCGTGAGTGCTGAAGACCGACACGTAAACGCACCCCGGGGTTCGTTAATTGTGGAAATCATTCCGGGACCCCACAACAGTGAGTAATAACCCACGAAATGGGCCAGAATTGGCCAAAACTGTTAGTGTTAATGACCAACACGTACGCGCACCTTGGGGTTTATAAACTATGGAAATCGCTTCGGGACCCCAAAACGGTGAGTAATAGTCCACGAAGCGGGCCAGAATCAGCCAAAACTGTGAGTGTTTATGGTCGACACGTAAGCGCACCATAGGGTTTCACAACTATGGAAATTGCTTCGGGACCCCAAAACGGTAGGTAATAGTCCACGAGACGGGCAAAAATCGGCCAAAACTGTTAGTGCTGATGACAGACACGTAAACGCACCCGGGGATCATTAATTGTCGAAATCACTCCAGGACCCCCCAAACAGTGAGTAATAGTCCATGAAATGGGCCAGAATCGGAAAAAACGGCGAGTGTTGATGACCAACACGTAAGCGTACCTTGGGGTTCAACAACTATGGAAATCACTATCGGACCCCAAAACGGTGAGTAATAGTCCAAGAAACGGGCCAGAATCAACTAAAACTGCGAGTGTTGTTGACCAACACGTAAACGCACCCCGAGGGTTCGTCAATCATGGAAATAACTCCGGGACCCAAAATCAATGAGCAATAGTTCAGAAACGTGCCAGAATTGGCAAAAACTGCGAGTGCTGATGACCGACATGTAAACGCATCCGGGGTTCGTTAATCGTGTAAATCACTTCGGGACCCCAAAACTATGAGTAATAGTCCACGTAACAGGCCAGAATCGGTCAAAACTATGAGCTTGATGATTGACACGTAAACGCACCCCGGGGTTCGTTAATCGTGGAAATCACTCCGGGACCCCAAAACTGTGAGTAATAGTCCATGAAACGGGCAAAAATCTGCCAAAACTGTGAGTGTTGATGACCGACACCTTAGCACACCTTAGGAATCAACAACCATGGAAATCTCTTTGGGACACCAAAACGGTGAGTAATAGTCCACGAAACAGGCCAGAATCGGCCAAAACTGTGAGTGTTGATGACCGACACGTAAACGCCCCCCGGGGTTCATTAATTGTGGAAATCACTCCGGGACCCCAAAACATTGAGTAATAGTCCACTAAACGTGCCAAAATTGGCCAAAACTGTGAGTGTTGATGACCGACACATAAACGCACCCCAGGCTTTGTTAATCGTGGAAATCACTCCGAGACCCCAAACAGTGAGTAATACTCCACGAACTGAGCCAGAATTAGCCAAAACTATGAGTGTAGATAACCGACACGTAAACGCACCCCGGGGTTCGTTAATCTTGGAAATCACTCCGGGACCACAAAACAATGAGTCCACTAAACATCCCAAAATCGGCCTAAACTGTGAGTGTTAATGACCGACAGGTAAACACACCCTAGGGTTCGTTAATCGTGGAAATCACTCTGGCACCCTGAAACATTGAGTAATAGTCCATGAAACGGGCTACAATCGGCCGAAACTGTGAGTGTTGATGACCGATACATAAACGCACCCCGGGGTTCGTTAATTGTGGAAATCATTCCGGGACCCCAAAACAGTGAGTAATAATCCATGAAATGGGCCAGAATTGGCCAAAACTGTTAGTGTTAATGACCAACTCGTACGCGCACTTTGGTGTTAATAAACTATGGAAATCACTTCAGGACCCTAAAAACGGTGAGTAATAGTCCACGAAACGGGCCAGAATCAGCCAAAACTGTGAGTGTTTATGATCGACACGTAAGGGCACCTTAGGGTTTCACAACTATGGAAATTGCTTCGGGACCCCAAAACGGTGGGTAATAGTCCACGAGACGGGCCAAAATCGGCCAAAACTGTTAGTGCTGATGACTGACATGTAAACGCACCCGGGGATCATTAATTGTCGAAATCACTCCGGGCCCCCAAAACAGTGAGTAATAGTCCATGAAATGGGCCAGAATCGGACAAAACTGTGAGTGTTGATGACCAACACGTAAGCGTACCTTGGGGTTCAACAACTATGGAAATCACTGTCGGGCCCCAAAACTGTGAGTAATAGTCCAAGAAACGGGCCAGAATCAACTAAAACCGCGAGTGTTGTTGACCAACACGTAAACGCACCCCGGGGGTTCGTCAATCATGGAAATAACTTCGGGACCCCAAAATAATGAGCAATAGTTCAGAAACGGGCAAGAATCGGCAAAAACCGCGAGTGCTGATGACCGACATGTAAACGCATCCAGGGTTCGTTAATCGTGTAAATCACTTCGGGACCCCAAAACTATGAGTAATAGTCCACGTAACAGGCCAGAATCGGTCAAAACTATGAGTCTTGATGATTGACACGTAAATGCACCCCGGGGTTCGTTAATCGTTGAAATCACTCCGGGACCCCAAAACTGTGAGTAATAGTCCACGAAACGGGCAAAAATCTGCCAAAACTGTGGGTGTTGATGACAGACACCTAAGCACACCTTGGGATTCAACAACCATGGAAATCTCTTTGGGACCCCAAAATGGTGAGTAATAGTCCACGAAACAGGCCGGAATCGGCCAAAACTGTGAGTGTTGATGACTGACACATAAACGCACCCCGGGGTTCATTAATTGTGGAAATCACTCCGGGACCCCAAAACATTGAGTAATAGTCCACTAAACGGGCCAAAATTGGCCAAAACTGTCAGTGTTGATGATCGACACATAAACGCACCCCAGGCTTTGTTAATCGTGGAAATCACTCCAAGACCCCAAAACAGTGAGTAATACTCCACGAAACGAGCCAGAATTAGCCAAAACTATGAGTGTTGATGACGACACGTAAACGCACCCCGGGGTTCGTTAATCGTGGAAATCACTCTGGGACCACAAAACAATGAGTCCACTAAACATCCCAAAATCGTCCTAAACTGTGAGTGTAGATGACCGACAGGTAAACACACCCTGGGGTTCGTTAATCGTGGAAATCACTCTGGGACCCTGAGACACTGAGTAATAGTCCATGAAACGGGCTACAATCGGCCGAAAACTGTGAGTGTTGATGACCGACACGTAAACGCACCCTGGGGTTCGTTAATTGTGGAAATCATTCCGGGACCCCAAAACAGTGAGTAATAATCCACGAAATGGGCCAGAATTGGCCAAAACTGTTAGTGTTAATGACCAACACGTACGCGCACCTTGGGGTTCATAAACTATGGAAATCGCTTCGAGACCCTAAAACGGTGAGTAATAGTCCATGAAACGGGCCAGAATCAGCAAAAACTGTGAGTGTTTATGATCGACACGTAAGCGCACCTTAGGGTTTCACAACTATGGAAATTGCTTCGGGACCCCAAAACGGTGGGTAATAGTCCACGAGACGGGCCAAAATCGGCCAAAACTGTTAGTGCTGATGACTGACACGTAAACGCACCTAGGGATCATTAATTGTCAAAATCACTCCGGGCCCCCAAAACAGTGAGTAATAGTCCATGAAATGGGCCAGAATTGGACAAAACTGTGAGTGTTGATGACCAACACGTAAGCATACCTTGGGGTTCAACAACTATGGAAATCACTGTCGGACCCCTAAACGGTGAGTAATAGTCTAAGAAACGGGCCAGAATCAACTAAAACCGCGAGTGTTGTTGACCAACACGTAAACGCACCCCGGGGGTTCATCAATCATGGAAATAACTCCGGGACCCCAAAACAATGAGCAATAGTTCAGAAACGGGCAAGTATCGGCAAAAACTGCGAGTGCTGATGACCGACATGTAAACGCATCCGGGGTTCGTTAATCGTGTAAATCACTTCGGGACACCAAAACTGTGAGTAATAGTCCACGTAACAGGCCAGAATCGGTCAAAACTATCAGTCTTGATGATTGACACGTAAACGCACCCCGGGGTTCGTTAATCGTGGAAATCACTCCGGGACCCCAAAACTGTGAGTGTTGATGACCGACACCTAAGCACACATTGGGATTCAACAACCATGGAAATCTCTTTGGGACCCCAAAACGGTGAGTAATAGTCCACGAAACAGGCCGGAATCGGCCAAAACTGTGAGTGTTGATGACTGACACATAAACGCACCCCGGGGTTCATTAATTGTGGAAATCACTCCGGGACCCCAAAACATTGAGTAATAGTCCCCTAAACGGGCCAAAATTGGCCAAAACTGTGAGTGTTGATGACCGACACATAAACGCACCCCAGGCTTTGTTAATCGTGGAAATCACTCCGAGACCCCAAAACAGTGAGTAATACTCAACGAAACGAGCCAGAATTAGCCAAAACTATGAGTGTTGATGACCGACACGTAAACGCACCCCGGGGTTCGTTAATCGTGGATATCACTCTGGGACCACAAAACAATGAGTCCACTAAACATCCCAAAATCGTCCTAAACTGTGAGTGTTGATGACCGACAGGTAAACACACCCTGGGGTTCGTTAATCGTGGAAATCACACTGGGACCCTGAAAGATTGAGTAATAGTCCATGAAACGGGCTACAATCGGCCGAAAACTGTGAGTGTTGATGATCGACACGTAAACGCACCCCGGGGTTCGTTAATTGTGGAAATCATTCCGGGACCCCAAAACAGTGAGTAATAATCCACGAAACGGGCCAGAATTGGCCAAAACTGTTAGTGTTAATGACCAACACATACGCGCACCTTGGGGTTCATAAACTATGGAAATCACTACGGGACCCTAAAACGGTGAGTAATAGTCCATGAAACGGGCCAGAATCAGCCAAAACTGTGAGTGTTTATGATCGACACGTAAGCGCACCTTAGGGTTTCACAACTATGGAAATTGCTTCGGGACCCCAAAACGGTGGGTAATAGTCCACGAGACGGGCCAAAATCGGCCAAAACTGTTAGTGCTGATGACTGACACGTAAACGCACCCGGGGATCATTAATTGTCGAAATCACTCCGGGCCCCCAAAACAGTGAGTAATAGTCCATGAAATGGGCCAGAATTGGACAAAACTGTGAGTGTTGATGACCAACACGTAAGCATACCTTGGGGTTCAACAACTATGGAAATCACTGTCGGACCCCAAAATGGTGAGTAATAGTCCAAGAAACGGGCCAGAATCAACTAAAACCGCGAGTGTTGTTGACCAACACGTAAACGCACCCCGGGGGTTCGTCAATCATGGAAATAACTCCGGGACCCCAAAACAATGAGCAATAGTTCAGAAACGGGCAAGAATCGGCAAAAACTGCGAGTGCTGATGACCGACATGTAAACGCATCTGGGGTTCGTTAATCGTGTAAATCAATTCGGGACACCAAAACTATGAGTAATAGTCCACGTAACAGGCCAGAATCGGTCAAAACTATGAGTCTTGATGATTGACACGTAAACGCACCCCGGGGTTCGTTAATCGTGGAAATCACTCCGGGACCCCAAAACTGTGAGTAATAGTCCACGAAACGGGCAAAAATCTGCCAAAACTGTGAGTGTTGATGACCGACACCTAAGCACACCTTGGGATTCAACAACCATGGAAATCTCTTTGGGACCCCAAAACGGTGAGTAATAGTCCACGAAACAGGCCAGAATCGGCCAAAACTATGAGTGTTGATGACCCACACATAAACGCACCCCGGGGTTCATTAATTGTGGAAATCACTCCGGGACCCAAAAACATTGAGTAATAGTCTACTAAACGGGCCAAAATTGGCCAAAACTGTGAGTGTTGATGACCGATACATAAATGCACCCCAGGCTTTGTTAATCGTGGAAATCACTCCGTGACCCCAAGACAGTGAGTAATACTCCACGAAACGAGCCAAAATTAGCAAAAAACTATGAGTGTTGATGACCGACACGTAAACGCACCCTGGGGTTCGTTAATCGTGGAAATCATTCCGGGACCACAAAACAATGAGTCCACTAAACATCCCAAAATCGGCCTAAACTGTGAGTGTTGATGACCGACACATAAAGGCACCCCGGGGTTCTTTAATCGTGGAAATAACTTCGGGACCCTGAAACTGTGAGTAATAGTCCACGAAATGGGCCAGAATTGGTCAAAACTTTGAGTGTTGATGACCGACATGTAAACGCACCCCCGAGGTTCGTTAATCTTGCAAATCACTCCGGGACCCCAAAACAGTGAGTAATAGTCCACGAAACGGGCCAGAATCGGTCAAAACTGTCAGTGTTGATGACCGACTCGTAATCGCACCTTGGGGTTCGACAACCATGGAAATCGCTTTGGGACCCCAAAACGGTGAGTAATATTCCACGAAACATGCTTGCCTCTGCCAAAACTGTGAGTGTTGATGACCAACACGTAAACGCACCCTATGGTTCGTTAATCCTGGAAATCACTCCGGGACCCCAATACAGTGAGTAATAGTACACAAAATGGGTCAGAATCGGCCAAAACCTTGAGTGTTGATAACTGACACGTAAACGCACCCTATGGTTCATTAATCATGGAAATCACTCCGGGACTCCAAAACGGTGAGTAATAGTCCACGAAACGGGCCAGAATCGGCCAAAAATGTGAGTCTTCATGACTAGCACGTAAACGCTCCCCGGGGTTCACTAATCGTGGAAATCACCCGGGGACCCAAAAACATCGAGTAATAGTGCACAAAACGGTCCAGAATCGGCCAAAACTGGGAGTGTTGATAAACGACTCGTAATCGCACCTTGGGGTTCGACAATCATGGAAATCGGTTCGGGACCCAAAACGGTGAGTAATAATCCATGAAACATGCCAGAATCGGCCAAAACTGTGAGTGTTGATGACCGATACGTAAATGCACACTGGGTTCGTTAATCGTGGAAATCAGTCCGGGACCCCAAAACAGTGAGTAATACTGCACGAAACGGGCCAGAATCGGCAAAAACTTTGAGTGTTGATGACCGACACGTAAACGCACCCCGGGGTTCGTTAATCGTGGAAATCACCTAGGGACCCCAACAAGTGAGTAATAGACCACGAAACGGGCCATAATCGGCGAAAACTATGAGTGTTGATGACGGACAAATAAACGCACCTCGGGGTTCGTTAATCGTGGAAATCACTCTAGGACCACAAAAGAGTGAGTAATAGTGCACGAAACAGGCCAAAATCGGCCAGAACTGTGTGTGTTGATGACCGCCACGTAACAGCACCCCGGGGTTCGTTAATCGTGTAAACCACTCTAGACCCCGAAACAGTGAGTAATATTCCATGAAACGGGCCAGAATTGGCCAAAACTGTGATTGTTGATGACCGACACCTAAACACACCTTGGGGTTCGTTAATCGTGGAAATCACTCCGGGACCCAAAAACAGTGAGTAGTACTGCACGAAACGGGCCAGAATCGGCCAAAACTGTGAGTGTTGATGGCCGACACGTAAACGCACCCCGGGGTTCGTTAATTGGGGAAATCGCTCCGGGACCTCAAAATAGTGAGTAATATTCCATGAAACGGGCCAGAATAAGCCAAAACAATTAGTATTGGTGACCGACACGCAACCGCACCCCGGGGTTCGTTAATCGTGGAAATCACTCCGAGACCCCAAAACAGTGAGTAGTGTCGGGGCGGGTCTCTGTGGCCTCGAGCACCTATGGGGCACGGGGGCCCCTTCTAGTCCGGCAAGGGAGCGGAGGGCCTGCGTAGAGCGGATCGATGTCGAGCACGCGGGGGAGACGGGCGATTTTTACCCAGCTTCGGGGCTCTCCGGAGAGATAAAACCCCTACTGCTGCTTTGTGTTTCTTATTTGATCTTGCTCGAGCATGCGAGCGTATGGTGGTGTTGTGCGTGTCGAATGGACCGAACCCCTTCTACGTGCGCATGGGCCTCCCTTTTATACTCTGAAGGGGGCATCCACAGGTGGCAGCGTAGGAAGAGGGGGTAGAAAGGTAAAATCGCGGGTTGGTACTACAGTGACCAACAGTCACCCCTACCTAACTCTGACGGCAGGGGACAAGGGCATTTAATGCCCGTCCGGTCGCCCCAACAGTGCAGGGGGAGTGACCGTTAAGTGAGCCACCGGTTGCCACGATGGCGTCTCTGTCAGCTCCGTTTGCCACCTCGCCCCACATGGCTGCGTAGTGCCTCACCACGTGCCCTTGGGATGGCCTTGTGATGACATGTCGCCGAATGCGCTGGGGTTCAGGTGGCAGCCTTGCCGTGGCCCTTTTCTTGTCGTGCCGGCAAGCTTGCCGGCCGTCTGGTCTTGCCGGGACGCGCGGGGCGCCGCGGCAAATCTTCTGGTGATGCCTTGGTTGTCCTTCCCGGCAAGCTCCTCTTGCCGGGGCCTTTGATTTCTTGGTTAGTACTTTGTTTTTGAATGGCAGTAGTAAGGAATGGCGAGGGTCTTGGCGGGCGCCCGGCAGGCCTTGCCGCGGGGCGCTGCGACTGCCCGTGCACAAGTTCGGGGTACTAAGGTACCCCTACTTTAGTACACCGACAGGAGCCCCCGGGCCTGGGCCATACACGGTGCCGAGCGTTGTTGGGCCAGGCCCAAAGCAGTGCACGGTCATGCGCGGCCTGGGTCCGCCCACAATCGGACTCCGCGCCCGCCGCGCTCTCCCGCAACGGCACGCGTCGATTGCGGCGTCGTGGGAGACGTGGGTGGTGCGTGCGATCTTTAAGGCATCCACCCCCGTGAATACGGTGCAGGGCGAGGTCATTTCATCTGTCCCTCCGGCTCCGCTTTTTCGCCACGTGGCTCCCATGCGTGGGGGGTCGTGGGCGGCGAAGGCGGGAGACCGAGCCGTCACGGGCGAAGATGGCGAGTCGGCCCCGCTTCTCTGCCCTCCTTGTGCCCTGATTGGCTGAGCGGGGCGGCCAAGCCCCCACCTCGCCCTTTAAAAAGGGTGGAAGGGGAGCACAATAGTCCCGCACTTCTTCTTCTTCCTCCGTCTTCAACTTCCGTTACTCTTCTTCCCATCTGCCATGGAGGGAGGGAATCCTGGTCCTTCAACGGTGGCAGCGAGGGTCGCCTCCAGGCAGCGCGCCTCTCCCTATCCCGCACCTGTGGTGGCGGAGCCGGCCTCGAGGGGGAGAGGGAGGGGGCGAGGCCGCGGACGAGGTCGAGGACGTGGTCGAGGCGTTCGGGGAAGAGGCGGCCGAGGCAGCGCGCCACCCTCGCCTCCGCCGGCAGCTCCTCTCCTCGAGGCGGTCCATACCGGAGACGACCCATAGGAGTTCTTCATCAAACTGCGTCGAGCACCTCGCCGCCGCCTCCGGCTTCCGGCCCCGTTCGCAAGCGCGATGGAACCGGATCCACCCGAGATGTTGGAGTTGCGCATGAGGGGCTGCGGCACTCGAGTTAGTGTCGTATCCCCAGCCCCCGGCGTGATGTACTTCGATCGAGGGTGGAAGACGTTCACCCGCATCAACAGCTTGACGGCGGGGTTTACCCTCCATTTTAAGTTAATGGAGGGCGACCTCTCGCCGTCAAGGTCTTCGGGGACTCCGGCACCCGGGCGAGATGCTGCGTGGACAGCTCCTCCGATAGCGAAGGCCCCTCCTCGAGCGAGAGTGATGAGGAGGGGAGCGACAACGACGACGAGGATGGCGGGTCCGACTAGGCGTCGGACGCTGCCTCGAGCGCCACCGGCGACCCCATCATCCGGTCGCCGCCTTCGAACTCCGGGGCCGTCTCCTTGGGCGGCTGGCGTAGGGAGGCTGCGGAAGAGGAAGAGGGGTGGCGGCAAGGCCGTCAAGTCAGAGTACTAGGGCGAGGTGCCCTCGACAGCGTGCTGATGTCCCGCCGCCCCATCTTCAAGCTCTGCCTTCGGCGCCTCCGTCTCCGCCAAGCTCCTGGCCGGCCCCGGGATGTTCCCTTGGTGTCTTCTGGCGCCCGTAGCTCACCTAGGCGCCTCTTTTGCCCTTCCCGGCAAGCTTCTCTTGCCGGGGGCTCCTTGACCAACCTCCTGAAGAGAGAAACAGGAGAGGGATTACGGGCATCTTATCTTTTAATTTGTAAGCCTTCGGGCCTTAGCTGTATTTAAAATCTGTAATCCTCTTCATCATGTTTTTCATCCTCTATGGACTTGTACTAAACTTGGATGTTTTTTTAGTGAAAAGAGGGGAATGCTTGCCGGGTTACGCCCTTTACTTGACCCTGTGCATTGTATGTTTCCACCCTACGCTTCAAGGGATCTTGCCGGCGCTAACACACTGGCTGAGTGCGGAACATCAGCTGCCCGCTGGCGGTGTTGTTTCCGGCAAGAAACCTTCTCGGGCCAGTTGCAGCGCACTTGTATTGTTGAGCGGACTCGGAAACAAAACAAAGGCGCAACTTAGCCACGACTCGGCCCCTCTACGCACGGGTTTTTCCATACAAGGCGGGTTCGTTCAAGGGCACGGCCTCGCATCCCCCGGTCCATAGAAGGATGCATGAAGAGGGATGAAAAGCTTATCTGATATCACAGCCCCCGGCGACTCTGGCTTGTCGGGACACCGGCCTGCGCCCTTTTTCCTTTGCTCTTGCAGCTCCCGGCGATCCTGGCTAGCTGCGAGGGAGCCTTGGTACTCGCAGCCCCCAGCATCGTTGGTTTGCCGGGGCCCAGGCGTCGGTGCGTCCTTCTGCTCTTTCCTTGCCGCTGTTATTCCAGTCATAATAACAACTTAGACAATGCTGCAATAAGTTACTTTTTGTAACGTAACTTTATGTTGGGCAACGTGATGCTGTGTTTCCTCCTTGGTATGTGCATACTCTACGCTTTTTAGGGAACTTGCCGGGGCATACACGCTTGCTGAGTGCGGAACATCAGCAGCCTGCTGGCGGTGTAGCCTCCGGCAAGAAACCTCGTCGGGCTTAGCTGCAGCGCACTTTCATTGTTTGAGCGGACTCGAAAACAAATCAAGGGCGCAGCTCAGCCATGAGTCGGCTCCTCCGCGCACAAGTTTCTCATACAAAGGACGTCCCACGGCAAAGATTGCCACGTTACTTCCTCTATCCCATTACGTCCCTTGTATGCTTCTACCCTACGCTTATAGGGAACTTGCCGGTGCTAACACACTGGCTGAGTGCGGAACATCAGCTGCCCGCTGGCGGTGTTGTTTCCGGCAAGAAACCTTCTCGGGCCAGTTGCAGCGCACTTGTATTGTTGAGCGGACTCGGAAACAAAGCAAGGACGCAACTTAACCACGAGTTGGTTCCTCCGCGGACAGGTTTAACGTACAAGGCACGAACGTTCGAGGAATATAACATAAAGGTTTGGAAAAAAAGGCTCTGTACTCAAGAGCGACTTAGCTTTCCCGTCTTCTACGATCCGGCGAGGCCGTACCCCTCCCTTGTCTTCCTCCCTTGTATGTTTTCACCTTCGCGCCTTCAGGGAACCCGCCGGTGCGAACACACTCGCCGGGTGCGGGACGTCAGCAGTCCGCTGGCGGCGTTGCTCCCGGCAAGAAACCTTGTCGGGCCAGTCGCAGCGCGCTTGCGTTGTTGAGCGGACTCAAAACAGATCAAGGGCGCAACTTAGCCACGACTCGGTTGCTTTGCGCACAGGTTCTTCGTACAAGGTACGGATTTTCAGGGAATGCAACTCAAAAGCTCGGAGCTGGTTGTTTTCTTCACCTTACTGGCCGGCGGAGCTCGATGGCACGTCCTCGACGGCAGCGCGGCACTCCGGAGAGGCGTGCCTGCCGAAGTGGGCACCAGAGCTGTCCTTGCCGGGCTTAGATTGTGGTAGACCTGCCTTTGCTTTCTTGCACTTGCCGGCGGAGCTCGATGGCGCGTCCTCGACGGCAGCGCAGCGCTCCGGGGAGGTGCGCTTGCCGGAGTGGGCACCAGAGCCGTCTTTGCCGGACTTGGCCTTCTTCTTCCCCCGGGGAGCTTCGGCGGCAAGTGGCTTGTGCTCTGCCACGGCTGCTGCTTCCCTGTAGATCTTGTCGGTGCAGATAAGCGCATCCTTCTTGTCACCTTGGACAGAAATGACACTTATCGGACCAGGCATCTTAAGCACATTGTAGGCGTAGTGAGAGGCTACCATGAACTTGGCGAGCGCAGGACGGCCTAGTATCCCATTGTAGGACAACGGGATATCAGCAACATCGAATGTGACTTTCTCATTACGAAGTTCAGCTCGCTGCCAAACATTCTTGGCGGTGTGATCTTCCCTTTGGCTTGCTCCTTCCGGATTTATCCCTTGAATGTACCAGTTTCTTGAGCTCATTGTCGGGATTTGGAGCTTCTTGAGCATCTGGAGGAAATCAGGTTCGAGCCGGCCCGCCGTCAACCAACATCTTCGTGACCTTGAGGTTGCGGATTGTTGGTGAGACCAACATCGGCAAGCACCCGACCGCGGTGATGCGATCGGGATGATCCTCAACGTCGAAGACGATGGGCGTGCTGGACCATTTCAGGGGCTTGCGCGACTCGACGGACGGCTCCGCAGCATTTACCTCTCGCACCCACTGCTTGAGTTGGCGGTGCGAGGCGTGCAGGGAGGCGCCGCCGTTGACGCATAGCACCTCTGTTGCCTTCTGAAACTCTTGGTCTTCAGCTTCATCTTCCTCCATCTCATCTTCATCATCCTCATCTTCATCCTTGTCGCGGTCCCGGGGAGGCCTGTCTCCTTGCCGCGGCTTAGCCTTGCCACGGTACCCTCCCCGGACGGGAGGTTTCTTGCCGGATCCTCCGCCGCCTCCCTGGGCCCTCTCCTTGTCACGACGCTCGTACTCAGCTTTCTGCAGCTCCGCCATCTGCTCCACTTTCTTGCAGGTCTGGAGATCATGGCCCTTGGTACGGTGGATCTTGCAATACCGCTTGCCGGAGCTATCCTGCTTGTCGGCGGCTACCACGGCCTCGCCGAGTCATCGGCTTTGGCCTTGTCGGAGCCACCTCCGTTGCCGGAATGCTCGACAGCTAGCACATCCTTGGCCTTTCTCTTCCTGTTGTTCCGCCGCCGGTTCCTCCTTGCCGGGGTGGCATCCTCACTGTCAGACCCTTCTGCTCCTGCAATCTCTCCGGGAATCTTCCTCCCTTCCTCAGCCCGTGCACACTTGTCGGCCAGAGCATAGAGCTCGCTGACATCTCTGATCTTGCTCATCGCCATCTCCTCCCTCATCCTGCGGTTGCGCACGTTCTGGTGGAACGCGCTGATAACCGCGGCAGGGTGGACGTCTGGGATGTTGCGCTGCACTTGGCTGAATCTCTGTATGTACTTGCGCAGGGGCTCCCCTTCCTTCTGGACGAGCAAATGCAGGTCGCTTTCCTGGCCGTGGGGTTTGTGGCCGCTTGTGAAGGCGCCGACAAACTGGTGACATAGGTCCGCCCACGAAGAGATGGAGCCGTCCGGCAAGTGCATGAGCCAAGATCTGACGTTGGGCTTGAGTACCAGCGGGAAGTAGTTGGCGAGGATCTTCTCGTCGCGCCCTCCGGCAGCCTGCACCGCGATGGTGTAGATGCTGAGGAACTCCGTCGGATGTATCCTGCCATCATACTTCTCGGGCACGTCTGGCTTGAAGTTCTTGGTTTTGGGCCACTGGACTTGCCGCAGCTCACGGGTGAACGCAGGGCAACCTGCCGCGTACGGCAAGTCGATTGGCTCCCCCAGTGCATGCACGTCGATAGTGGGCCCAGCGCGCTGGTCAGATTGACGTTGTGTTTCCCTCCTGCGCTCGATGCGAGTGCGTGCGTCTTCGTGTTGCCGTTCCTGGAGAACGTGGCGCTGATCACGGCGAGTTCGCGGGTCCGACGACGCAGTGGAGTCGGCGTCGGGGTTGGTTCGGCGAGCTGGCGATCTTGGCCCTCGGGGCTGGGAGCGCACGGAAGCGGCACCCCCAGCGGTCCTGTTGGCGCCGTCCTGCGCCTGGGCGTCTTGCCGAGGCCTCGACGCGCTCGGTCGCCGGGGCTTGTCGCCGTTGGTGAAGCCCATGAGGCTATATATGGTCATCCTCCAGTCGTCGATCTTGTGCGGCGCCGGAGGATAGTCTAGAAGCAGCTGGGCTCGGGCCAGCGCTTCCTCGGCTGTCTTGGGTGGCGGTGGCGACGAGCGGCGCGAGGAACGGGATGTGCTTGGACTCCCAATCGGATTGGGAGGTGCAACCCCGTCCGGCGATCGTACCTGCTTCGCGCCAAACATGCGGGGCGTGCATGCTGACCTTGAGCGTCCCGCGACCCACCAGCTTGGCCTTGCTCCAACGCGAGCACGGTGCTAGGAGCACTGGGGCGTTGTTGACCTTGCACCTCCGGGGAAGGGTGCGGCGTCTGTACCGTCGCCGACGCTTGCGGGGCCTTGTTCTTGGATCTGGTGACGACGTGCGTCCCACCGCCGGCGCCCGCTCCACCGCCGGCGTCCACTCCACCGCCTGCTTGCTCCGGCGGTGGTGGTGGAATTGATGTAGATGGAGCGGCCACCTCCGAAGGTTTCTTCTTTGGTGGCATGTTGACGAAGGTGTTGATGCTGCGCGTGCGGAGACCGGATCAGATGCTCACGGCCTCGATGCCCCCCTACCTGGCGCGCCAAAGATGTCGGGGCGGGTCTCTGTGGCCTCGAGCACCTATGGGGCACGGGGGCCCCTTCTAGTCCGGCAAGGGAGCGGAGGGCGCGCTTGTGAGCGGATCGAGGTCGAGCACGCTGGGAGACAGGCGATTTTACCCAGCCGGGGCTCTCCGGAGAGATAAAACCCCTACTGCTGCTTTGTGTTTCTTATTTGATCTTGCTCGAGCATGCGAGCGTATGGTGGTGTTGTGGGTGCCGAATGGACCGAACCCCTTCTATGTGCGCATGGGCCTCCCTTTTATACTCTGAAGGGGGCATCCACAGGTGGCAGCGTAGGAAGAGGGGGTAGAAAGGTAAAATCGCGGGTTGGTACTACAGTGACCAACAGTGACCCCACGTAACTCGACGGCGGGGACAAGGGCATTTAATGCCCGTCCGGTCGCTAACAAAGGCAGGGGAGGACGTTAAGTGAGCCACGGTTGCCACGATGGCGTCTCTGTCGACTCCGTTTGCCACCTCGCCCGCATGGCTGCGTAGTGCCTCGCCACGTGCCCTTGGGATGGCCTTGTGATGACACGTCGCCCGAATGCGCTGGGGTTCGGTGGCAGCCTTGCTGCAAGTGCCTTGCCATGACCCCTTTTTGTCGTGCGGCAAGCTTGCCGCCGTCTGGTCTTGCCGGACGCTGGAGCGCCGCGCAAGTCTTCTGGTGATGCCTTGGTTGTCCTTCCCGGCAAGCTCCTCTTGCCGGGGCCTTTGTTTTCTTGGTTAGTACTTTGTTTTTGAATGGCAGTAGTAAGGAATGGTGAGGGTCTTGGCGGGCGCCCGGCAAGCCTTGCCGCGGGGCGCTGCGACTGCCCGTGCACAAGTTCGGGGTACTAAGGTACCCCTACTTTAGTACACCGACAATTAGTCCATGAAACGGGCCAGAATCGGCCAAAACTGTGAGTGTTGATGACCAACATGTAAACGCAACCTGGGCTTCATTAATCGTGGAATTCACTCTAGGACCCCAAAACGGTGAATAATAGTCCACGAAACGGGCCAGAATAGGCCGAAACTCTGAGTGTTGATAACCGATTCGTAGTCGCTCCTTGGGGTTCGACAACCATGGAAATCGCTTTGGGACCCTAAAACGGTGAGTAATAGTCCACGAAACGGGCCAGAATCGGCCAAAACTGTGAGTGTTGATAACCGACACGTAAACGCACACTGGGGTTCGTTAATCGTGGGAATCACCCGGGACCCCAAAACAGTGAGTAATAGTCCACGAAACGTGCCAGAATCAGCCAAAACTGTGAGTGTTTATTAACGACACGTAAACGCACCCCGGGGTTCTTTTATCGTGGAAATCACTCGGGACCCCAAAACAGTGAGTAATGTTCCACGACACGGGCCAGAATCGGCCAAAACTATGAGTGTTGATGACGGACACGTAAGTGCACCCCGGGGTTCGTGAATCGTGGAAATCACTCCGGGACCCCAAATCAGTGAGTAATAGTCCACGAAACAGTTCAAAACGGCAAAAACTGTGAGTGTTGATGACCGACAGATGAAGGCACCCCGGGGTTCATTAATCGTGGAAATCACTTCAAGACCCCAAAACTATGGGTAATAGTCCAGGAAACGGGCCAAAATCGGCCAAACTGTGAGTGCTGATGTCTGACACGTAAACGCACCCCTTGGTTAGTTAATCGTGGAAATTGCTTTGGTACACGAAAACGGTGAGTAATAGTCCACGAAACAGGCCATAATCGGTGAAAAATGTGAGTTTTAGTGACCGACACATAAACGTACCCCGGGGTTTGTTAATCGTGGAAATCACTCTGGGACCCCGAAACAGTGAGTAATAGTCCACGAAACGGGCCGGAATCGGCCAAAATTTTAATTGTTGGCTACCGACACATAAATGCACCGCAGGGTTCTTTAATCATGGAAATCACTCCGGGACCCCAAAACAGTGAGTAATAGTCCGAGAAACAGGACAGAATCAACCAAAACTAAGAGTGTTGATGAGCAACACGTAAACGCACCCTGGGTTTGTTAATCGTGTAATCACTCCGTGACCCCAAAATAGTGAGTAATAGTCCACTTTGAGTGTTGATAGCCCACGAAACTTTGAGTGTTGATGACCGGGCCACGAAACGGGCCATAATCGGCCAAAACTTTGAGTGTTGATGACCGACACGTAAACACACCCTGGGGTTCCTTAATTGGGGAAATCACTCCGGGACCCAAAAACAGTGAGTAATAGTTCACGAAATGGGCCAGAATCGGCCAAAACTGTGAGTGTTGCTGACCGACTCGTAATCGCAACTTGGGGTCGACAACCATGGAAATCGCTTTGGGACCCCAAAACGGTGAGTAATGGTCCACAAAACGGGCCAGAATCGGCCAAAACTGTGAGTGTTGATGACCGACATGTAAACTCACCCCAGGGTTCATTAATCGTGGAAATCACTCTGGGACCCCGAAACAGTGAGTAATAGTCCATGAAACGGGCCAGAATCGGCCGAAACTGTGAGTGTTGATTACCAACACGTAAACGCACCCCAGGGTTCTTTAATCATGGAAAACACTCCGGGTCCCCAAAACAGTGAGTAATAGTCCACGAAATAGGCCAGAATCAGCCAAAACTATGAGTGTTGATGAGCGACACGTAAATGCACCCCGGGTTTGTTAATCATGGAAAAACTCCGAGACCCCAATACAGTGAGTAATTGTCCACGAAACGGGCCATAATCGACCAAAACTGTGATTGTTGATGACCAACACGTAAACGCACCCCGGGGTTCGTTAATTGGGGAAATCACTCCGGGACATTCAAAAAGTTAGTAATAGTCCGTGAAACGGGCCAGAATCGGCCAAAACGGTGAGTGTTTATGACCGACACGTAAACAAACTGCGGGGTTCGTTAATCGTGGAAATGACCCCGGGACCACAAAACAGTGAGTAATAGTCCACGAAACGGGCCAGAATAGGCAAAAACTGTGAGTGTTGATTACCGACGCGTAAACACAGCCCGGGGTTCTTTAATCGTGGAAATCACTCGGGACACCAAAACAGTGAGTAATAGTCCATGAAACGAGCCAGAATCGGCCAAATCTATGAGTGTTGATGACCGACGCGTAAACGCACCCCCGAGGTTCGTTAATCATGGAATTCACTTCGGGACCCCAAAACTGTGAGTAATAGTCCACGAAAAAGGTCAGAATCAGCTAAACCAGTGAATCTTGATGACTGACACGTAAACGCTTCCCGGGTTTTATTATTCACGTAAATCACTCCGGCACCCCAAAACATTGAGTAATAGTCCACGAAACGGGCCAGAACCGGCCAAAACTGTGAGTGTTGATGACCGACACGTAATCGCACCTTCGGGTTTGACAACCATCGAAATTGCTTTGGGACCCCAAAACAGTGAGCAATAGTCCACGAAACGGGCCAGCATCGGCCAAAACTATGAGTGTTGATGGCCGACACGTAAGCGCACCCTGGGGTTCAACAACCATGGTCGCTTTGGCACCCCAAAACGGTGAGTAATGGTCCATGAAACGGGCCAGCATCGGCTAAAACTGTGAGTGTTGATGACCGACATGTAAACACACCCCAGGGTTCATTAATCGTGGAAATCACTCCGGGACCCCAAAACAGTGAGTAATAGTCCACGAAACGGGCCAAAATCGGCCAACACTGTGTGTTGATTACCAACACGTAAATGCACCCCAGGGTTCTTTAATCATGGAAATGACTCCGGGTCCCCAAAACAGTGAGTAATAGTCCATGAAACAGGCCAGAATCAGCCAAAACTATGAGTGTTGATGAGCGACACGTAAATGCACCTCGGGTTTGTTAATCGTGGAAACACTCCGGGACCCCAATACAGTGAGTAATTGTCCATGAAACGGGCCATAATCGACCAAAACTGTGAGTGTTGATGACCGACACGTAAACGCACCCCGGGGTTCGTTAATTGGGGAAATCACTTCGGGATATCCAAAAAGTTAGTAATAGTCCATGAAACGGGCCAGAATCGGCTAAAACGGTGAGTGTTGATGACCGACACGTAAACACACCGTGGGGTTCCTTAATCGTGGAAATGACTTGGGACCACAAAACATTGAGTAATAGTCCACGAAACGGGCCAGAATAGGCAAAATGTGAGTGTTGATTACTGACACATAAACGCACCCCGGGGTTCTTTAATCGTGGAAATCACTTGGGACACCAAAACAGTGAGTAATAGTCCAGGAAACGAGCCAGAATTGGCCAAATCTATGAGTGTTGATGACAGACGTGTAAACGCAACCCCGAGGTTCGTTAATCATGGAAATCACTTCGGGACCCCAAAACAGTGATTAATAGTCCACGAAAAAGGTCAGAATCAACCAAACCTGTGAGTGTTGATGATTGACACATAAATGCTCCCCGAGGTTTATTATTCACGGAAATCACTCCGGGACCCCAAAACATTGAATAATAGTCCAAGAAATGGGCCAAAATCGGCCAATACTGTGAGTGTTGATGACCGACACATAATCGCACCTTGGGGTTCGACAACCATGTAAATCGCTTTGGGATCCCAAAACGATGAGTAATAGTCCACGAAACATGCCAGAATCGGCCAAAACTTTGAGTGTTGATGACCGACACGTAATCTCACCTTCGGGTTCGTTAATCGTGGAAATCACTCCAGGACTCCAAAACGGTGAGTAATAGTCCATGAAACATGCCAAAATCGGCCAAAACTGTGAGTTTTATTGACCGACCCGTAAAGGCTCCCTGGGTTTGTCAATCATGGAAATCACTTTGGGACCCCAAAACTATGAGTCATAGTCCACGAAACATGCCAAAATCGGCGAAAACTGTGAGTGTTGATGACTGACACGTAAACGCCCCCCGGGGATCGTTAATCGTGGAAATCGCTTCGGGACCCGAAAACGGTGAGTAATACTTCATGAAACTGGCCATAATCAGCGAAAACATTGAGTGTTGATGACCGACACGTAAACGTACCCCGGGTATCGTTAATCGTGGAAATCACTCCGGGACCCCAAAATAGAGAGTAATAGTCCACGAAATGGACTACCGACACGTAAATGCACCCCGGGGTTCTTTAATCGTGGAAATCACTCTGGGACCCCAAAACAGTGACTAATAGTCCATGAAAGGGGCCAGAATAAGCAAAACTATGAGTATTGATGAGCGACACGTAAACGCACCCCGGGTTTGTTAATCGTGGAATCACTCCGGGACGCCAAAATAGTGAGTAATAGTCCATGAAACGGGCTAAAATCGGCCAAAAATGTGAGTGTTGATGACCGACACCTAAGCTCACCTTGGGGTTCGACAACCATGGACCGCTTTGGGACCCCAAAACGGTGAGCAGTAGTCCACGCAACGGGCCACAATCGGCCAAAACTGTCAGTGTTTATGACTGACACGTAAACGCATCCCGGGGTTCGTTAATCGTGGAAATCACTATGGGACCCCAAAACGGCCAAAACGGTGAGAGTTGATGACAGACGTAAACGCACCCCGGGGTTCGTTAATTGTGGAAGTCACTTCGGGACCCCAAAACAGTGAGTTGTAGTCCACGAAACGGGCCAATATCGGCCAAAACTGTGAGTGTTGATGACTGACACGTAAACGCACCATGGGTTCGTTAATCGTGGAAATCACTCTGGGACCCCAAAACGGGCCAAAATCGGCCAAAATTGTGAGTGTTGATGACTGACACGTAAACGCACCCTGGGTTCATTAATCGTGGAAATCACTCTCGGACCCCAAAACAGTGAGTAATAGTCCGCGAAACAGGCCAAAATCGGCCAAAACAGTAAGTGTTGACGACCGACACGTAAACTCACCCCGGGGTTCGTTAATCGTAGAAATCACTCCGAGGCCCCAAAACAGTGAGTAATAGTCCACGAAACGGGCCAAAATCGGCCAAAACTGTGAGTGTTGATGGCCGACATGTAAGCGCACCTTGGGGTTCAACAACGATGGAAATTGCTTTGGGACCCCAAAGCGGTGAATAATAGTCCACGAAACGGACCAGAATCGGCCAAAACTATAAGTGTTGATGACCGACACGTAAACGCACCTCGGGGTTTGTTAATCGTGGAAATCACTCCGGGACCCCAAAACATTGAGTATTGTCCACGAAACGGTCCAGAATTGTCCAAAACTGTGAGTGTTTATGACCGACACATAAACGCACCCCGGGGTTCGTTAATAGTGGAAATCACTCCGGGACCCCAAAACAGTGAGTACTAGTACATGAAACGTGCCAGAATCGGCCAAAACTGTGAGTGTTGATAACCGATACGTAAACGCACCCTGGGGTTCGTTAATCGTGGAAATCACTCCGGGACCCCAAAACAGTGAGTAATAGTACACTAAACGGGTCAGAATCGGCCAAAACTGTGAGTGTTGATGACTGACACGTAAACGCACCTCGGGGTTCGTTAATCGTGGAAATCACCCAGGGACCTCAAAACAGTGAGTAATAAGCCATGAAATAGGCCATAATCAGCGAAAACCGTGTGTTGATGACCCACACGTCAACGCACCCCGGGGTTCGTTAGTTGTGAAAATCACTCCAGGACCCCAGAACAGTGAGTAATAGTGCAGAAAACAGGACAAAATCGGCCAAAACTATGAGTGTTGATGACCGACACGTAAAAGCACCCTGAGGTTTGTTAATTGGGGAAATCACGCCGGGACCCCAAAATAGTGAGTAAAAGTCCACGAAATGGGACAGAATCAGCCAAAACTATGAGTGTTGATGAGCGACACGTAAATGCACCCCAGGTTTGTTAATCGTGGAATCACTCCGGGACGCCAAAATAGTGTGTAATAGTCCACGAAACGGGCCAAAATCGGCCAAAAATGTGAGTGTTGATGACCGACACGTAAGCACACCTTCGGGTTCGACAACCATGGACCGGTTTGGGACCCCAAAACGGTGAGTAGTAGTCCACGAAACGGGCCACAATCGGCCAAAACTATGAGTGTTGATGGCCGACACGTAAACGCACCCTATGATTCGTTAATCGTGGAAATCACTTCGGGACCACAAAACAGTGAGTAATACTCCACAAAATAGGCCAAAATCGGCCAAAACTGTGAGTGCTGATGACCAACATGTAAGGGCACCTTAGGGTTCAACAACCATGGAAATCGCTTTGGCACCCCAAAACGGTGAGTAATAGTCCATGAAATGGACCAGAATCGGCCAAAACTTTGAGTGTTGATGGCCGACATGTAAACGAACCATGTGGTTCGTTAAGCATGGAAATCACTACGGGTCCCTAAAACAGTGAGTAATAGTCCACGAAACGGGCCAGAATTGGACAAAACTGTGAGTGTTGATGACCTACTCGTAATCGCACCTTGGGGTTCGACAACCATGGAAATTGCTTTGGGACCCCAAAACGGTGAGTAATAGTCCACGAAACGTGCCAGAATCGGCCAAAACAGTGAGTGTTGATGACGATACGTAAACGCACCCTGTGGTTCGTTAATCGTAGAAATCACTGCGGGACCCCAAAACAGTGAGTAATAGTACACGAAACAGGTCAGAATCGGCCAAAACTGTGAGTATTGATGACTGACACGTAAACGTAGGTCATCGCCTCAAACGCTGCCAAAAATGGCGCCTCCTCCTGTCAGTACGGTTGGCGTGATAATGACTAGGACATCAACAACTGATCGATGAACTCTATGACCAATTTACGAGAACCAAGCTGCTGCCGTTGTGTCAGCATCAATATACTATATCCAGCTCCCAATATATATCTGGGATATTAAATGAGTCCACGACGACTATTCTTAGTAAAAGAATTTGAACGGGGGCCGGCGCCAATCATCACGATTATTAAATGAGTCCATCACGACTGTTCACAGAGAGGATTTGATCAGAGTACTCAGTCCATCCAGAGAGACAAGAAAGACAGGCGATTTGGGCGGTGGAATCCATGGAGAGAGGCAGCTTTGATGTGATCCTCCATGGGCGTGGCCGGCCATCCGCGCCACCGCTGACATGACATATGGAGGCCCGTCGGCTGTCGTTGTCGCCATTGCCATGCCGTGCCGTCCCTTGCTCTTTCTACTCTCCCATCTACCGACCATCTCCGGCCTCCTATACAAGCCCACCCCGGCCAGTAATCTCTAGCGCCACCAGCCACCATGGGAGAAGCACAAGCAGCAGCGCCGGCCACCATCACCATGGGAGAAGATGCCGAGAGGAAGGGGGCGGCGATGGTGGTCGTGCCGGCGCCGCGGCCGCGCAAAGGGGTGGCGTCCTGGGCGGTCGACCTGCTCGAGCGGCTCGCCGTCCGCCTCCGCCAAGACGACAAGAAGGCCCAGCCGCTCCCCTGGCTCTCCGGCAACTTCGCCCCCGTGCCGGACGAGACCCCGCCCGCCGCCGGCCTCCCCGTCCGCGGACACCTCCCGGTCAGCATCCCTCTCCCTCCCTCTCTTCATCCTTTGTTTTCTAGAACAAATTACCATTTCTCCAGCATTTTTCAACTAATAACAACAACCTCTACGCTGATTTGCTCAAAATTTTCTTGGATAATCCTTTCTTTTCCTCATGGTGTTCCTTATTTTGTTATCTGCAGAAGTGCTTGAATGGAGAATTTGTCAGGGTGGGGCCTAACCCCAAGTTTGCCCCTGTTGCAGGGTACCACTGGTACTAACTCTTAATTGTTGACAATTTTCCTTCCAACAATTGAGGGTCACATTTCTAATTTATATTGGTGTTTGTGTTTTCCTTTTTTGAAGGTTTGATGGGGATGGGTATGTGACACAATCCCTTTCTGTTTGGGATATTTTATATCTAGTTGCACCGGTTGCGTGCACGTTCATTTTCTCCTGTTTTCAATACGGTTCTACTCCCTCCGTCCCAAAATAAGTGACTCAAGTTTGTACTAACTTTATACTAAAATTAGTACAAAGTTGAGTCACTTATTTTGGGATAGAGGGAGTACAACACACGATTTCCCGATAAGTCAAGCCTTAATCTATGATTCAAAACTTTGGCTTCATGGTTGCATCAACTTGTACATTGTTTCTTACAGAATGATCCATGCAATGCGCATTAAAGATGGAAAAGCTACATATGTATCAAGATACGTGAAGACTTCTCGCCTCGAGCAAGAAGAGTATTTTGGTGGAGCAAAGTTTACCAAGGTAGGCTTACTAAGAAACCTGAATGTTCTTAGCCGTTAATCAATTATTATGTAACACTTGATTGTCACCATCTCCAACCATGCTCCCTTTTTCTGTGGAAAATGCTCCGATTTTCTTATTCATGCTTACAACTTTCTTACTCTCTTAAGTAAGAATCTAATATATAGTGTGCATGTGTATGACTTAATCCAGCACTAAACCCCTATCTCTCCCATATCTTGTGGGTTTAGTGATGGCTATATAAGAAACCGGTTGTGCGCATACGTGAATTTTTCCCTCAATCTTTACAGATTGGAGATTTAAAGGGTGTTTTTGGATTGTTTATGGTTCTAATGCAAGAACTTAGGAAGAAACTTAAAGTCTTAGATGCTACTTATGGAATTGGAACAGGTACCTCTTTACCTTAAGTAGTTACTGATGTATATCTACATATGTTTCATGGCCATTTTATTTTAGTGCCAATTTGTTCATTTGCTCCTTTCTTTTCCAGCTAATACTGCACTTATATATCATCATGGCAAACTCATGGCCCTGTCAGAATCAGATAAACCTTGTAAGTTATCGGTCGGTTAGCACAATTTGTTTCTATACTAGATCATGGCCCACACATTGCTATGGGCTTAATAATACCATATACTCTGCATGATAAAGGGAACATGACAAATGTGGAGCATGAGTTTCTATTTTTGTTTTCAGATGTTGTTAAGATCCTTGAAGATGGAGACCTGCAAACTCTTGGGTTGTTGGATTATGACAAGAGGTTGAAACATCCTTTCACCGCTCATCCAAAGATTGATCCATTTACAGGTACATTATAGTGAAAACATACTATTTCTTACTTACATTCATGAAAATTGGGTTAAATCATGTAGTTTTTATTCTTCTTTCAGATGAAATGTTCACCTTTGGGTACTCGCATGAACCTCCCTATTGTACATATCGGGTCATCACCAAGGATGGAATTATGCTTGACCCTGTGCCGATAACAATACCGGAATCTGTGATGATGCATGACTTTGCCATTACAGAGAATTATTCCATATTTATGGACTTGCCAATGTTTTTTCGACCAAAGGTACATGATGATTTATGTACACAATAGTAAATGACATCAAGAATAAATATTTTCTGTAGGTTTTTCCGTGTACCATTTCTTTCCCTCATGTTGAAGCATGCCATAGTCAACATTTGTTTCACAATTGCATGGGATCAACATATTTTCCATTAACACTTGATAAATGGTTAATACTCCTCTTCATAATATGGTTTTATTGTAACCTGATGCATTCCTGTGTAAAGGAAATGGCGAAAAATGGTGAATTTATCTACAAGTTTGATCCTACAAAGAAAGCTCGGTTTGGCATACTCCAACGCTACAAAAAGGATGAAAAAACCATCAGATGGTTTGAACTCCCCAATTGCTTCATATTCCACAATGGTATGCCATCTCTAACTTTTTTCTTGGGCTCCGAATGTGCAATCTTTCTATATCAGTTGTTGTTTATTCAAAATAGCTCAGGAAACGTCGACTATAAAATGTAAATACAATTCTTTATCGCCCAACAATGTTGTTTGGCACCCATAGCATAAGTAAGAACTAAAATTGAAATAAACATGTTCAAGAAGATGAATTAAGTGCAACGTCAGTTCCTTGAGTAATTTTAGAATTGTGCATGCAAAAACCAAAAAATAAATAAGTTGATTTTGGGTGAGATCTAATTATTAAAATTCACCGGAAAACAATCAGATGAAAATATGAATAAGATAGCGAAACCCATCTTGCTTCTTTGCTAGAGCACATATCAATCGATGCATTGTACTAATTATCTGTATTTTTCATTTCATGTTAATATTATTGAATTGATCATAAGAAGCATATCTCTCTTCTCGCAGCTAATGCCTGGGAAGAGGGTGATGAAGTTATTCTGATTACATGTCGTCTCAACAACCTAGATTTGGACCAAGTGAATGGTCACCAAAGTGACAAGCTTGAGGATCCCGGGAATGAGTTGTATGTGTACCCACAATATCAACCTTTTATTTTAATTCCATGTAACCAAATTCTTGCCCTAATGTTATATCTTTCAGGTACGAGATGAGATTCAACATGAAAACAGGTGTTGCTTCGCAGAAGAAACTTTCAGTCTCTGCCATAGACTTTCCTCGAATCAATGAGAGTTATACTGGCAGGTACTTATATTGGAGGTCTCACTTCAAAGTTTTTTTGTTCTATGATGCATATACCATAAAAATCACTATTAATATATGATAAAACTTACATTTCAAAGTACGATTCCTTTCGAGAACTATCGAACTTCCTCTCATCTGTTATTTTATTAAACACAGAAAGCAGCGGTACATCTACTGCACAATACTTGAGAGCACAGTGAAGGTGACTGGCATCTTAAAAATGATTGGCATCATAAAATTTGACCTACATGCGGAGCCAAAGAGCAACAAGGAGCAACTTGAAGTTGGGGGGAATGTGAGTGGCATATATGACCTGGGGCCCGGTAGGTTTTGTTCGGAGGCGGTCTTCGTGCCCAAGGAGCCTGGTGTTTTAGGGGAAGAAGATGATGGGTACTTGATATTCTTTGTGCACGATGAAAACACAGGGTACTCCTTTCATTTCTTACATCACTAAGGGAAGATGCTACTGCTACATGGATGATGGAAATCTGAAGCAAATGTGATTAATTTTGTTTTCTTTGCATGTACTGTGGATGCAGGAAATCTGAAGTAAATGTGATTGATGCCAAAACGATGTCTTCTGATCCAGTGGCGGTTATTGAGCTGCCAAGTCGGGTTCCTTATGGATTCCACGCCTTCTTTGTCAACGAGGTACTTTTCGGCTTGAAATGTGTTTGCTTATTTTATTTTATGAGATGTAATCATCAGGAGAAATATTGGTATTTGCAAATGGTAGCTGCTTTGTGTTGATGAAAAGAGAAACTAATGTTTGTGCTCTTTTGACAGGAACAACTAGGACATCAAGTAGAGCGGTGAAGAGCGATAAAAATGAAGCATTAGATGAAGAGGTTTTTTGTAATGGTGTGTGTGATGTAGTATCTTTTTGTTTGCCAGATCAGCGAGCTATGAAGGGTTTCACTTAGTTTTTCACCAATTTACTGGGCCAATATCTTCTTATTTAGTGAAAAAGGCAAGTATTTTTGCCTTGTTTAAAAATATATAGAGGAAAGTAGCATTGTAACATCCCAAAATTCTAAATTTTGGAATGCTATATTAATTAAACAACATGGATTATCTGTAAAATGGTCCATGGCGACCTTACAACACTGCAGAAAAGCCTCTTATTGAATGACACCATTATAGATATTTCCTATAATTTACATCACATATGCATTTTTTCTGGAAATGTCATAAAGAGGTAATCGCATATGAGTTTTACTAGAAGAAAATTCGTATATCACAGGTGGTTCTTAAACAAAAAATTTGCTACTAACCCCCATCGATCGTCGCTTCTTTCTCGGATCGTCTCCCTCTTCGTCCAAATCCCATGGGAACTTCCCCTCCTCCACTCGTTTTCGCTTCCCTTCCACCATGTCAACTAGGGTTGCTTCGGCATGTACGACGAGGACCACCAATTCCCTACACATGTGGGTACCGTGTCTCTACATTGCCAGGAGGAGCATATTGACAGGTGAGCAACCCTTGATCTTCTACTGCCAATGTGACAAGAGGAACGGTTGTCGATGCCAAAGCTAGGAGGCGGTGGTAGCTTCTTCAGCAATCCTTGCGGGTTGACCTTTGTAGTGGCAGGGAGGCATTTGAGCATAAAATCACCATTTTCTGTGTGTTTTAAATCTCTATCTCAGAAGGTTATGTGAGTCAATCTTTGACCTTTCTTTTTATTGGCGACTTAATTTTAACCAGCAATCAGTAAGTAAAACCGACTTGATGACCATGAAGAACCGTTTCTATTGACATATCTCTGGTAGTGTTAGCTAGGTGGCATCCCATTAACAGTACACACCCCGTAAAAAATAGTACATAATGTATGACTTCCAACATGCGGGTGAATGGTTAGGAGGGTGGTTGAACCCTCAACACACCATGGATCAAATCACATGTTTGACAACGTCACTTGCTTCATGGAGGTGTGATATTCTTAAAGTAAGAGACAGCACCCCCCCAACAACGAGGTCATTGTGTTCACTTGGTGTTTTTTTTACCTAAATTGGGTATACACGGGTGAGCGTAGGTACCTATTGTTTGTCTTGAAAATTTCCAACAATATTGTATGACAACGATAAAATGGAACATGGATTCATCAATCGGGCTAGCGGACGACTCGGGTGGTATATAGTATCTTCCAAGCAAAAGGGAATCTCCATGGATCTATATTTCAGGCTAGCTTTTACGAACAAAAGGCTCACCGTACCTCAACTAGCGCTAAGGGCATGTTGATAGAGGAACATGCTCTGATCAAGCCAAAGTTGGGTATACACTATAGCTTAGTTACGCGCACGCAAAAGCTAAATGAAGGACCATAGGGATGCAAGTCGGATCCGTCCGTGAAGTGAAAATTACACTAATCCTCATTACTTTAATAATCATCTTAGTTTAACTTTCCTGTTTGCGGACATGCGAACACCGTCCGCTTGCATCCCCAGAGGACGAGCTCATTTTTGTGAATAATTTAAAACCCACATTTTGACGTTTCAAAAACAATCTGAAAAATAATCACACACGTTCGTACGGATCTATACTACACGTGTGTAAAATATGAAGATGATAGATGCACTGTTCACTGTTAAAAATACACGAATTTATCTTTTTTCTGTAGCTATCGCCATAATGTGTCTCATCGTCAGGCTTTGAACACATGTAAATTTTGAATGCATCATGAGAAAAATCAGACGTTTCTACGACTTTTAGTCGATGTTCTTGAGCATGGTTGCACCACAAGCTTAGGTGCAGCTCGTACGTGCTCTCGAACTATGGAACTATGATACCCATAACTACACACATAAATGCATACATGTTACATTTTGGCATGTATGTATGGTCTGTGTATGTGCACGATGCAAGTACAAAGAAATTTAGTCATGTGCCTTTAAATCAAATATACCCTAAAGTGAGTGAGGAAAGGAAAGAAAAGCTGTGGCTAGGCGTCGTTGCTCACCTGCTGCTAGCTGTACTTACGTATGATCGATCGATCGATCCGTTGATGGATGTGCTTTATCGTCAGGTAGATGGCGATAAGATCGTGCAGGTGCAGGCCAAAGATTGGAATGTTGGATGGAGCACTGGCCATTCGTATGGATAAGCTTTCTATGACCATGTTATTTTGAGAAGACATAATTGCCTTGTTAGTATGCTTGAAGTATTATTGTTTTTATGTCAATATTAAACTTTTGTTTTGAATCTTATGGATCTGAATATTCATGCCACAATAAAGGAAATTATATGGATAAATATGTTAGGTGGCATTCCATACAAATTTTTTGTTTCGAAATATGTGAACTTTGTTCCATTTTTGCAAAATAATTTGAAACCGCAATTTTTTTCAATTCACAAAAAAATAAAGTTTGTGTATTTTTCTTGAATTCATGAACTTTTTCTAAAATTTCTGAACTTTTTTTGAGTTTGTCAACATTTTCTTAAGAATTGCTGAGTCTTTTTCAATTTCGTAAGTGTTTTTGAAGCTATGAACCTTTTCAAACTCGCGAACATTTTCCAATTTAAAATATTTGAAAAGTCAACTGTCAACTGGTCAAACAATTGAACCAGGCGAGCGAGCGATCTAGGGCGATCTAGCAAGCGCCCATGATGCGCGGGCGTGAGCGCCGGTTGGAGTTTGCAGCGCCAAATGCGCTGTATACGAGCACTCCATAAAAACCTCACCCCCCCCGCCGCTATAGAGGGGAGTTGCATCTCCCCAAGTCATGGCGGAAAACCACGGTGCCTGAGCTCCACCATCCAAGGCCAGCAACTCCTATTCCTATCATCCTTTTTTTCTTGTGAATATTTCCTATCATCTTATTGTTGATCATAAAAATATATATTCCTATTCGGCTTTATGGCGCTGGTTCTTTGGTTTTCATACGCACGCACACACCTTCCTCACTCGTGGTCGCGAGCTCTACCCATTTACGTTTTTTTACGACACAGATCGCTGGTTGTACACGTAATACTGAAAAAAAGAAACATAACGTGCCAGGTTTTCGTGAGCGGGTTTGATTTTCTTATTTTAAAAAACTTCTAGATGCTTCCCTATTTGTTCTTTTTGTTCGGCTGGTTTTTGTAATTCCGCCTTTCCTTTTCCTTCTCCTTTTTTCCTTTTTCCTTTTTAATTTTTCCTTCGGCCTTTCCCCCTTTCGTCTTCTTTTTCTATAATCATAAACATTTTGGCAATTCATGATTTTTATCTAAATTCATGAACAACATTTTAAATTCATCAACTTTTATTAAATTCACATTTTTTTTTCAAATTCATGGAAAGTTTTCACAATGGTGAACATTTTTTTCAAGCCACGCACTTTTTTGAAAATTAGCAAATTTTTCTGAGTTGCTGAAAATTTCTTTAATTCGTAAATTGTTTCTAAAACATGTGAACTTTGTTCCAGTTCGCAAAATAATTTGAAGGCACAAACTTTTTTCAAATTCACATACTTTTATGAGTTCGTGAATGTTTCTTGATTTCATGAACTTTTGTGAATTTTGGAAACTTTTTTTGAGGTTGTCCACATTTGTTTTTTAGAATAGGAGAGCTTTTTTTTCAAATTCATGAAGTTTTCTTTTGAAGCTGTGACCCTTTTCAAACACAGAGTTTTGTTGCAATTTTTTATATATGTTTAGTTTGTTTAACATTTTTTAATAGTCAACTATCAACCGGTCCATGATCAACTAGTCAACGAATTAAACCAGGCGAGCGAGCGATGTAGGGCAAGCAAACAGGCGGGCGAGCAAGCACGTGATGTATAGATGCGCCGGCCCAAGATATATATGTGGGCGTGAGCGCCAGCTGGACTTTGCGGCGCGACAAGCATGGTATAGGAGTATTCAATAAAAGACACCTCAGCCACCCGATAGAGGGGAAGTTGCATCTCCCCCAAGTCATGGTGGGAGGGGAAATATGTAGTGCACCCAGCCATCTTGTGCTACCCGTGCATCAAGTTAATAAAATCCAATTTATGAATGTCAAAAAAAAATCTGAACAAAAAGTATGTTGTACTAGCAACAAGAATCTGTCATACTACCACTAGTAGAAAACAGGGCTTTCGTCCAGGCCAGTTTAGCCCATTAGTCCCGGTTCAATCCGAACGGGACTAATGTGAGCATTTATCCGGTTTCGTGCGGCTAAGGCATTAGTTCCGGTTACGCCGTGCCCTTTAGTCGGTTTGTGCCTCAAACCGGGACTAAAAGGCGATACCATTAGTCGGTTCATGCCTCAAACCGGGACTAAAGAGTAGACCTTTAGTCCCGTTTTGAGGCACGAACCAGACTAATTGGTTGAGACTCTTAGTCCCGGTTCGTGCCACGAACCGGTACTAAAGGTCCCATTCAAACTCTAACCCCCCGTGGACCGCCTTTTCAATTTTAAAATAAATAAAAGAAAATGATGGAAATGTCAAAAAAATGAAAGAAAATAAGTTTCCCATGTGATATGTAGTCTAGTTGTTGGGAAAATTTGCAAATGTGAATTTCGAATTTATTTGCAAAATCTCTCTGGAATTTGTAAATATGGGCATAACTTTTGCATACTAACTCGGATGAAAAAGTTTTTTATATGAAAAATCATCTACTCGAAAAGTTACATCCAAATTTAACGGCGGAAACCCCGTTAAACATTTTCAAAATCCTCAAAAACCTAACAGAAAAAAAGTTACAGGGCTTTTAATATCTAGAGTGGAAAAAATCGAAAAAATTTCAAACTGTGGTCAAACAATGGTCAAACCATGGTCAAACTAATTATTCTAGAATATTAGTGTTACTAAATAATTTGTTCAGTTATTTTGAATTTTGGTCAAATCTGGTCAAACTGTGGTCAAACTATGGTCAAACAATGGTCAAACTATGGTCAAACTATGGTCAAACCATGGTCAAACTAATTATTCTAGAATATTAGTGTTACTAACTAATTTGTTCAGTTATTTTGAATTTTGGTCAAATCTGGTCAAACTGTAGTCAAACTGTGGTCAAACTATGGTCAAACCATGGTCAAACTAATTATTCAAAATAACTATTGTTTTCTAAATAATTATTGTTTTTGAAAAACAATAGTTTGAAACAAACAGTGAAATGTGTCAATTAATGCTTAAGCAAAATTCACGAGGGTTAATAGGATTGACATCTTACTATTGTCGGGAAAACAACAAGTGCAGACTTGGAAGCGAGGAGAATAGAACACGGAAGTTAAGCGTGCTCAGTGGGTGAGTAGGAGGATGGGTGACCGTTCGGGAAGTTAGGTGATTTGGAATGATGAGGGTGATTAGAGAAGAGGATAAATTGAGCAGTGATGAGGGTGCTGATTAGAGATTAGGGTTAAAATAATTGAAATTTGAAAATAAAAAATTATTTTAAAAAAATTTCAAAAAAAAATTTCAAAAAAAAAAATTTCAGAAAAAAAATCATAAAATTTCCATTAGTCCCGGTTGGTGTTACCAACCGGGACTAAAGGTGGATTGTTAAAGGCTCCACGTGGCCGCGGCCTTTAGTCCCGGTTCTGGATTGAACCGGGACTAAAGGGGGGAGGCATTAGTACCGACCCTTTAGTCCCGGTTCACCAACCGGGACTAAAGGCCCTTACCAACCGGGACAATAGGTCCTTTTTCTACTAGTGTACAAAAGTTGAGATCCAAACTGGAAACACAGAATTAGAAACAAAAATGACAAATTCACCAATGATATAGAAAATGGGCTCAATTCAAGGCCTGGGTTGCATTAGGTACTATTCATAGCAAAATTTGTCTTTTTTGTTTCTATTTATATATGATTTGAATCTAAAATTTGATAGTATGGTAGATATGTGCGGACTTGCACCCTCACAAAATTTCATATTTTTTCAATGTTTATAAAGTGAGATACGGAGATCGGTACATCGGTTGCACCAAATTCACCGTTGCACCAGATACGTTCCCCATGGTGGAAAGCCACGGTGCCTTTCCTACCCTAGCCACTGTGGCTTCACCCTCTCCTAGTAGCACCATCTAGGGCCACCAACTCCTTATTGCTATCATTCTTTTTTCCCTGCTAATATTTCATTATTGTTGATCATAAAACATATTCCTATTCGGCGTTTTATGGCACTGGTTACTTTGTTTTTCATACACACCGCACACCCACCCCCTTCGCTCGTGGGCAACTTTATCCATAAGTGCTATAGAGTCTATCAAAATTAACACTATGGGGTTGAGTATCCCTAATATCATCTTCTCAACACCCAAGTCTTTCCGGAGACTTTCTCGCATGCATGGTTAACACTTCCTTTTTACAAACTAGTCCCATGGCAAGTCCTGTTTATATAAATTAAACAAAACAGAGATTACTAAATTATTTTCCCTACAAGAACAAAACCTTTGTTTTAACCTTTACAGATACTACTTCTACAACTATTCTAAAAAATATAAGTGCAAGAGACGAGAGTCATAGGACATACCTTTACGATCATGAATTTCCATAACTGTCTTCCTTAGGGACAACTTCCTCGCAGCCTGGCATAGATCAACTTTCTGTGAAAATAAATAAGATTGCGAACGGAAAAGGGGGCAAAAGGAAAGGAGCAAAGCAATAAATAAATATTATTCTATTTTCCATTTTTTGAAATCTAACTTGCAAAAGAATTTGCAACCGGCAAAAAAAAAGCATAGTGTTGGAGCAAACCAAACATGAGTGTTTGAAACCCAGCGAGCTGATGTACAACCTCATTACAACCTTAAAAATAAATTCCATCACATCTTGATGTAGACATGGACATAAACTCCCCAAGCTTAAGCTTTTGCAAGCCCAAGCCGGTGAGATCATTGCGGTGGTGGGTAGTTTTGAGTCCTTCCTTGGCTCCATTTGGAGAAGTTGTCAGCCATGTACGTGGAGGTGTTTCGAAGGGATGCGGCGAGGTTGCTCATGTTATTTATGGAGTCATCGAGGTTATGAAAGTAAACATACATGGTGTATAGCACATCTTCTGGTGCATCTTCTTGGGGTTGCTCATCCTTACCAGAAACTATTCTAAGCAATTGTCTCTCCTTACCGGAAAAACAATCATTTGTATCACTGTGCTGCACGGCAGTTTTGTCTCGGTGTATGTTTATATATAAATATCTGTCACTATTCATCATTGAAATATCTAGCATGCTTATGTCATCCAGTCACCTGATTCTCAGATAATCCCCATTATATAATTTGCAAGTTTGATTAGTTCTTGTTACTAACTAAAAAAACTATTAATTGTTGATGCACCGGCCACTACGGTACCAACATATATATGCTTCTAGCTAGATAATGAAACTACTGATATGCTGGATGTGCCAAAAATAAGGTACTATCACTACACCTATAATTTTTCGGCGCACAAACTAAAGCACTCTTAAAGTATGAATGTCTAGCTAAGGTTAACCGCCGGCCTAGGTATTCCATGGCATATATCCGTACGTACGTAGGGCATTTAATTTGCAATTGCCTTTTCTTTCTTTCTTCTTCTTTGACTCTGCATGCATATATGCTACTTAATTAAGTAAGATCAGTGAGAGGCCAGCTAACTGCTAGCAGGAGTATTCCATGCTTTCTGCTTCCCTGCCGTTCTCCCATTTGTCATTCCCTGGAGAGTACATGGTGCTCTTACGTAGAAGTACTACTTAAGTACATGTAGGTAGGTCAACATTGGAATCTAGCATTTCACTTCTGTTGTTATGCATAATACTTTGGTGGTTATGGCTTCCTACTTTGGTTGTTGGTGCTTATCAGGCAGATTATTCGCCCTTCATTCGTCATGGTATTGTCAACTCAATCATGTCCTTAGTATATGTAGGCAAACGTCTGTCGACAACCTCCTGCCAAAAGGAAAACATCGGCCGACCATTGGAATCCAGCATTACACTTTTGTTCTTGTGCTTAATACTTATTTCGCCGTTATTGTTACGATGTTGTTTATTCACCGTTCATTAGCTCTTCATTGTATTGTCCACTAAGCTTTATCCTTCACACAAAAGCCCATGGACAAGTTCACAGTAAATCCCCCTTTTTAACGTGTATTGTGGCCAACTTGCAAATTGTACAAGGTAGAGCTAAAACGCGAGATGCCAAGTCAGTGCCATATCTTATTAGGGCTTAGAGTAAGAAGATGCAACAAAGTCGATCTAATGGCCTCCAAGTCAATAGGGTTGTCAACTTGCACTAGGTGCGGATATCTAAATCTCCCATAGGGGACTCTTACCATTTTACTTTATTTTAACTTGGATTTAACTAGCAAGCAACCTGAGGTTGCTCAAGTAGTCCACAAGAGGCAAAACCCAAAACCCTAGTTATTTTAAAAAAAATCTCGGCATGCTCCTATCCTTGCCCTCGTGACTGCTAGAGGATGCCATCTTGCAAAGCATGCTCAATCTATGGTGGCAATGGGTGCTGGTTCAGTCTTGCAACATGGTGACAACCCTGACAGACATGGCTTCATAGTTGTGGGAGACGCGGCCCTAGCATGGATCGGCGGGCGGTGGTGCTCCTCACTAACATGGCTGGGAAAGTTGGTGGTGCGGAGGACCATTCTAGGGGCAACGGTACTAGCACCCTCAACTTGGTTGTCGACATGCGCATCTAGCCCACCTCCATCGTATTCTTCAGCGGCTCGAGTGGACCTTGGGATCTCTCAGTGCTAAAATTCGGCTAGTGAGAGGACGTCAAACGATAGAGAAGTTTGCTGGCAGTAATAGTTTCGACAACAAGCATGCAGAATGTCGCGAAAAGCCGTGATCTCGGTTCCAGCTAGATCATGGAATGTTGACGACTTTGCATCGTGCCCTTTCTTGAAGGTGTCAGCTCAAAGTTTCTTCTTCGAGGATGATGATCCCAAGTTCGAACTTTTGGTTGTATCCATCAGCATAGTGCACGTGCAACCATCCTTCTAGTTATGGTTTAGGACCAATTGTTTGGATCTCCACCGTTTTTGTTTGCTTGCAACAAAATATTCAAATAGTACATTCCTCCATGCATCTACATAAATAAAGAACCATATGTATCAAAAAATTACCTTCTTTGGTGGATCATACAAATTGTCCTCTAAAATGTACCACAAGAAAATCTACCCTCCACAACAAAATAAATTCTACCCTAGATTTATAGTTCGCTTTGGGTTTTTTCCTTGATGCTATCCAAAAATTGTCCTCTAAAATCTACCCTTCACGAAAGTGGACCAAAATCGGCGCCTGGGGGCGACGGCTGGGTGTCCAACCGTCCCCAAAGTCGATTTTGCCGCTGGCTCGCCCTCAGGCGGCGATCTCTATGCCTCATGGGGGTGCAAACGGCTAGAGATGATCTTACTGAAGATGACTCCGACAACAAAGTTCCTTTAGCCGAGCCGAGGCTCCGCCTGTGCTCGGCCCCGAGGCAGTCTTGCTACCAAGGTGGGAGCGAAAGGTCATTAGTCTTTGTAGCTTGACACAAGATATTGATTTTATGGAGGTAATAGTATACTTTTAGTGTCACGTACGTTTGCAGGTTCATCATATGGTTGTACTTGTAGTGATATACATGAGTATGTTGAGTTGCTTATATACAGCGAGAAACATACTACTACAATAGAAAACAAGATCTAAGAGCATCTCAAGCAGATCTCATTTCCCCAAAACAAAATCTATGGGGAGTTTTTTTTTTGAGCAAAAAATCTGTGGGGGTTGAACCAAAACATGATGCAGCAACTTCTTATTCCTATCATCATTTTTTTCTTGCGAATATTTCCTATCATCTTATTGCTTATCATAAAAAAAAACATATTCCTATCCGGTCTTTATGGCGCTGGTTTCTTTGTTTTTCGTACGCACACCCACCCCTCTCCCCTCGCTCGTGGGCTCTGCACATTTACGTTTTTTTCATCGACATAGCTTGACGGTTGTACACCACAACACTAAAAAAAGAAAGTCAGCGCGCGCCAGGTTTTCATGAGCAGGGTTTGATTTTTTTTAAAAGCTTCTAAATGTTTCCCCATCTGGTTTCTTTTCTGTTTTGCTCAGCTGGTTTTTCTTTTGCTTTTATATTTTTCTTTCCTTCTCCTTTTCCCCTTTTGTCTTCTTTTTCTATAATCTCATACATTTTCGCAAATTTGGGATTTTTTAAATCCATGAATAATTTTTCAAATTCATGAGTGTTTCTTAAATTTGCCAAAAAAATTAAAATTCATGAACCTTTTTCACATTTGTGAACATTTTTTTGAAGCCGCAAACTTTTTTCGAATTAGCAAATTTTTTTGAGTTTGTGAACATATTTTAAATTCATGCACTTTTTATGCAATGTTTGAACTTTTTTCGATTTTCACAAAAAACTTGAAGATGCATTTTTTTTACATTCAAAACTTTTTTGAGTTCGTTTATGTTTCTTGAACTCATGAACTTTTTCTGAAATTTCTGAACTTTTTTGAGTTTGTTAAGATTTCTTTTTAGAATTGGTGAACGTTTTTCTCAAATTTATGAATTTTTTTGAAGATGTGAACCTTTCCTAACTCGTGAACATTATTTTTATTATTTTTAAAAGTCAACTATCAACCGGTCAATGGTGTACTGGTCAACCAGTTGAACTAGGCAAGCGAGCGGTCTAGGGCGGGCGAGCCAGCGAGCACGCGATGTATAACTGGGCGGGCCCATGATGCGCGGGCATAAGCTTCAGTTGGAGTTTGTAGTGCCGCAAGCTCTGTATAGGAGAACTCCATCAAAAACTCCTCACCCCCCCCCCCCATATAGAAGGGGAATTGCATCTGCCCCAAGTCATTGTGGGAAGCCACCGTGCCTTTCCCACCCTAGCAACTATGGCGTCACCCTCTCCTGAGCAGGACTATCTAAGGCTAGCAACTCCTTATTTGTATCATCCTTTTTCCCCGCGAATATTTCTTGTCACCTTATTGCTGATCACAAAAAAGACATATTCTTATTCGGCATTTATGGCGCTACTTACTTTGTTTTTCGTACGCAGCGCACACCCACCCCCTTCAATCGTGGGCTCTGCCATATACATTTTTCTCAATGACATAGCTTGTCAATTTTGTGTTGTAACACTAAAAATAGAAACGTAACATGTGCCAAGATTTTACGAGTGTAGTTTGAATTTTTTATTTTAGTAAGGTTATAGATGCTCAACCATGTGGTTTTTTGTATTGTTTAGCTATTTTTTCTTTCCTTTTTCTTTCTTTCCGTATCCTTCTCCTTTTCCCATTTTTTTCTTGGTTTTCTATGATCGCAATTTTTTTGGCAAATTTGTGAATTTGTTTCTTCCAAATTCATGAACAATTTTTTGAAATTCATGAACTTTTAATCAATTCACAGAATTATCAAATTCATGAATATTTTTTTGAATCCGCAAACTTTCTGCAAATTCGCTAACTGTTTCAAGTTTTTGAACATTTCTTGAATTCATGAACTTTTTCTGAAATATGTGAACTTTGTTCCATTTTTGCAAAATAATTTGACCGCAATTTTTTTCAAATTCGCAAAAATATCAAGTTCGTGAATTTTTATTGAATTCATGAACTTTTTCTAAAAATTTTGAACTTATTTTCAGTTTGTCAACATTTTCTTAAGAATTGCTGAGTTTTTTTCAATTTCATGAATTTTTTTTGAAGCTGTTAACCTTTTCAAACTCGCGAACATTTTTTCAATCTTTAAAAAATATATTAAAAAGTCAACTGTCAACTGGTCAAACAATTGAACTAGGTGAGCGAGTGATCTAGGGCGAGCAAGCGGGCGAGCCAGCGAGCACAAGATGTATACCTGGGCCGGCCCAGGATGCGCGGGAGTAAGCGCCGGTTGGAGTTTGCGGCGCCAAATGCGTTGTATACGAGCACTCCATAAGAAATACCTCAGCCCCCCCCGCTATCGAGGGGAGTTGCATCTCCCCAAGTCATGGCGGAAAACCACGGTGCCTGAGCTCTATCATCCAAGTCCATCAACTCCTATTCCTATCATCCTTTTTTTCTTGTGAATATTTCCTATCATCTTATTGCTGATCATAAAAATATATATTCCTATTCGGCTTTATGGCGCTGGTTCTTTGGTTTTGATACGCACCGCACACACCTTCCTCGCTCGTGGTCGTGGGCTCTGCCCATTTACGTTTTTTTTCATCAAAAGATCGCTGGTTGTGCACCGTAATACTAAAAAAAAAGAAACACAACACGCAAGGTTTTCACGAGCGGGTTTGATTTTTTATTTTAAAAACTTCTAGATGCTTCCCCATTTGTTCTTTTTGTTTGGCTAGTTTTTGTCATTCCGCCTTTCCTTTTTCCTTTTTCATTTTTCCTTCGACCTTTCCCCCTTTTGTCTTCTTTTTCTATAATCATAAACATTTTGGCAATTCATGATTTTTATCTAAATTCATTAACAACATTTTAAATTCATCAACTTTTATTAAATTTACATTTTTTTCAAATTCATGAAAAGTTTTCACAATGGTGAACATTGTTTTTGAAGCTGCAGACTTTTCTAAAATTAGCAACTTTTTTTGAGTTTGTGAAATTTGCTTTAATTCATAAATTGTTTCTAAAACATGTGAACTTTGTTCCAGATCGCAAAATAATTTGAAGGCCAAAACGTTTTTCCAATTCGCAAACTTTTATGAGTTCTGAATGTTTCTTGATTTCATGAACTTTTGTGAATTTTGTGAACTTTTTTTGAGGTTGTCAACATTTTTTTTAGAATTGGGGAGCTTCTTTTTTCAAATTCATGAAATTTTCTTTTGAAGCTGTGAACCTTTTCAAACTCGTGAGTTTCTTTTTTGCAATTTTTTATATATGTTTAGTTTGTTTAACATTTTTTAAAAGTCAACTATCAACCGACCAACGGTCAACTGGTCAACGAGTTGAACTAGGCGAGCGAGCGATGTAGGGCAAGCAAACAGGCGAGCGAGCAAGCACATGATGTATAGCTGCGCCGGCCCAAGATATGCGGGCGTGAGCGCCAGGTGGACTTTGGGTGCCACAAGCGCGGTATAGGAGTATTCAATAAAAACACCTCAGCCACCCGATAGAGGGGAAGTTGCATCTCCCCCAAGTCATGGTGGGAAGCCACGACGCCTTTCCCGCCCTAGCCACTGTGGCTTCAGCCTCTCCTGAGTAGCACCATTAGGGCCACCAACTCCTTATTCCTATCATTCTTTTTTCCATGCTAATATTTCATATCATCTTATTGCTAATCATAAAACATATTCTTATTCGGCGTTTTATGGCACTGGTTACTTTGTTTTTCATACGCACCGCACACCCACCCCCTTCCCTCGTGGGCAACTTTATCCATAAGTGCTATAGAGTCTATCCAAATTAACACTATGGGGTTGAGTATCCCTAATATCATCTTCTCAACACCCAAGTCTTTCCGGAGACTTTCTCGCATGCATGGTTAACACTTCCTTTTTACAAACTAGTCCCATGGCAAGTCTTGTTTATGTAAATTAAACAGAACAGAGATTACTAAATTATTTTCCCTACAAGAACAAAACCTTTGTTTTAACCTTTACATATACTACTGCTACAACTATTCTAAAAAATATAAGTGCAAGAGACGAGAGTCATAGGACATACCTTTACGATCATGAATTTCCATACTTCTCTTCCTTAGGGACAAGTTCCTCGCTGCCTGGTGTTGATCAACTTTCTGTGAAAACAAACAAGATTGCGAACGGAAAAGGGGGCAAAAGGAAAGGAGCAAAGCAATAAATAAATATTATTCTATTTTCCATTTTTTGAAATCTAACTTGCAAAATAATTTGCAACCGGCAAAAGAAAAAAAGAAAAAAAGCACAGTGTTTGAGCAAACCAAACACGAGTGTTTGAAACCCAGCAAGCTGATGTACAACCTCATTACAACCTTAAAAATAAATTCCGTCACATCTTGATGTAGACATGGACATAAACTCCCCAAGCTTAAGCTTTTGCAAGCCCAAGCCGGTGAGATCATTGCGGTGGTGGGTAGTTCTGAGTCCTTCCTTGGCTTCATTTGGAGAAGTTGTCAGCCATGTATGCGGAGGTGTTTCGAAGGGATGCGGCGAGGTTGCTCATGTTATTTATGGAGTCATCGAGGTTATGAAAGTCAACATACATGGTGTATAGCACATCTTCTGGTGCATCTTCTTGGGGTTGCTCATCCTTACCAGAAACTATTCTAAGCAATTGTCTCTCCTTACCGGAAAAACAATCATTTGTATCACTGTGCTGCACGGCAGTTTTGTCTCGGTGTATGTTTATATATAAATATCTGTGACTATTCATCATTGAAATATCTAGCATGCTTATGTCATCTAGTCACCTGATTCTCAGATAATCCCCATTATATAATTTGCAAGTTTGATTAGTTCTTGTTACTAACTAAAAAACTATTAATTGTTGATGCACCGGCCACTACGGTACCAGCATATATATGCTTCTAGCTAGATAATGAAACTACTGATATGCTGGATGTGCCAAAAATATGGTACTATCAGTACACCTATAATTTTTCGGCGCACAAACTAAAGCACTCTTAAAGTATGAATGTCTAGCTAAGGTTAACCGTCGGCCTAGGTATTCCATGGCATATATCCGTACGTACGTAGGGCATTTAATTTGCAATTGCCTTTTCTTTCTTTCTTCTTCTTTGACTCTGCATGCATATATGTTACTTAATTAAGTAAGATCAGTGAGAGGCCAGCTAACTGCTTGCAGGAGTATTCCATGCTTTCTGCTTCCCCGTCGTTCTCCCATTTGTCATTCCCTGGAGAGTACATGGTGCTCTTACGTAGAAGTACTACTTAAGTACATGTAGGTAGGTCAACATTGGAATCTAGCATTTCACTTCTGTCGTTATGCTTAATACTTTGGTGGTTATGGCTTCCTACTTTGGTTGTTGGTGCTTATCAGGCAGATTATTCGCCCTTCATTCGTCATGGTATTGTCAACTCAATCATGTCCTTAGTATATGTAGGCAAACGTGTGTCGACAACCTCCTGCCAAAAGGAAAACATCGGCCGACCATTGGAATCCAGCATTCCACTTTTGTTCTTGTGCTTAATACTTATTTCACCGTTATTGTTACGATGTTGTTTATTCACCGTTCATTAGCTCTTCATTGTATTGTCCACTAAGCTTTATCCTTCACACAAAAGCCCATGGACAAGTTCACAGTAAATCCCCCTTTTTAACGTGTATTGTGGCCAACTTGCAAATTGTACAAGGTAGAGCTAAAACGCGAGATGCCAAATCAGTGTCATATCTTATTAGGGCTTAGAGTAAGAAGATGCAACAAAGTCGATCTAATGGCCTCCAAGTCGATAGGGTTGTCAACTTGCACTAGGTGCGGATATCTAAATCTCCCATAGGGGACTCTTACCATTTTACTTTATTTTAACTTGGATTTAATTAGCAAGCAACCTGAGGTTGCTCAAGTAGTCCACAAGAGGCAAAACCCAAAACCCTAGTTATTTTTTTAAAAAAATCTCGGCATGCTCCTATCCTTGCCCTCGTGACTGCTAGAGGATGCCATCTTGCAAAGCATGCTCAATCTATGGTGGCAATGGGTGCTGGTTCAGTCTTGCAACATGGTGACAACCCTGACAGACATGGCTTCATAGTTGTGGGAGACGCGGCCCTAGCATGGATCGGCGGGCGGTGGTGCTCCTCACCAACATGGCTGGGAAAGTTGGTGGTGCGGAGGACCATTCTAGGGGCAACGGTACTAGCACCCTCAACTTGGTTGTCGACATGCGCATCTAGCCCACCTCCATCGTATTCTTCAGCGGCTCGAGTGGTCCTTGGGATCTCTCAGTGCTAAATTTTGGCTAGTGAGAGGACGTCAAACGATAGAGAAGTTTGCTGGCAGTAATAGTTTCGACAACAAGCATGCAGAATGTCGCGAAAAGCCGTGATCTCAGTTCCAGCTAGATCATGGAATGTTGACGACTTTGCATCGTGCCCTTTCTTGAAGGTGTCAGCTCAAAGTTTCTTCTTCGAGGATGACGATCCCAAGTTCGAACTTTTGGTTGTATCCATCAGCATAGTGCACGTGCAACCATCCTTCTAGTTATGGTTTAGGACCATTTGTTTGGATCTCCACCGTTTTTGTTTGCTTGCAACAAAATATTCAAATAGTACATTCCTCCATGCATCTACATAAATAAAGAACCATATGTATCAAAAAATTACCTTCTTTGGTGGATCATACAAATTGTCCTCTAAAATGTACCACAAGAAAATCTACCCTCCACAACAAAATAAATTCTACCCTAGATTTATAGTTCGCTTTGGGTTTTTTCCTTGATGCTATCCAAAAATTGTCCTCTAAAATCTACCCTCGACGAAAGTGGACCAAAATCGGCGCCTAGGGGCGACGGCTGGGTGTCCAACCGTCCCTAGAGTCGATTTTGCCGTTTGCTCGCCCTCAGGCGGCGATCTCTATGCCTCATGGGGGTGCAAACGGCTAGAGACGATCTTACTGAAGATGACTCCGACAACAAAGTTCCTTTAGCCGGAGCCGAGGCTCCGCCTGTGCTCGGCCCCGAGGCAGTCTTGCTACCAAGGTGGGAGCGAAAGGTCATTAGTCTTTGTAGCTTGACAAAAGATATTGATTTTATGGAGGTAATAGTATACTTTTAGTGTCACGTACGTTTGCAGGTTCATCATATGGTTGTACTTGTAGTGATGTACATGAGTATGTTGAGTTGCTTATATACAGCGAGAAACATACTACTACAATAGAAAACAAGATCTAAGAGCATCTCAAGCAGATCTCATTTCCCCAAAACAAAATCTATGGGGAGTTTTTTTTTTGAGCAAAAAATCTGTGGGGGGTTGAACCAAAAACATGATGCAGCAACTTCTTATTCCTATCATCATTTTTTTCTTGCGAATATTTCCTATCATCTTATTGCTTATCATAAAAAAAAACATATTCCTATCCGGTCTTTATGGCGCTGGTTTCTTTGTTTTTCGTACGCACACCCACCCCTCTCCCCTCGCTCGTGGGCTCTGCACATTTACATTTTTTTCATCGACATAGCTTGACGGTTGTACACCACAACACTAAAATAAGAAAGTCAGCGCGCGCCAGGTTTTCATGAGCAAGGTTTGATTTTTTTTAAAAGCTTCTAAATGTTTCCCCATCTGGTTTCTTTTCTGTTTTGCTCGGCTGGTTTTTCTTTCGCTTTTATATTTTTCTTTCCTTCTCCTTTTCCCTTTTTGTCTTCTTTTTCTATAATCGCATACATTTTCGCAAATTTGGGATTTTTTAAATCCATGAATAATTTTTCAAATTCATGAGTGTTTCTTAAATTTGCCAAAAAAGATAAAATTCATGAACCTTTTTCACATTTGTGAACATTTTTTTGAAGCCGCAGACTTTTTTCGAATTAACAATTTTTTTTTTGAGTTTGTGAACATATTTTAAATTCATGCACTTTTTCTGCAATGTTTGAACTTTTTTCGATTTTCACAAAAAACTTGAAGATGCATTTTTTTTAGATTCAAAACTTTTTTGAGTTCGTTTATGTTTCTTGAACTCATGAACTTTTTCTGAAATTTCTGAACTTTTTTGAGTTTGTTAAGATTTCTTTTTAGAATTGGTGAACGTTTTTCTCAAATTCATGAATTGTTTTGAAGATGTGAACCTTTCCTAACTCGTGAACATTATTTTTATTATTTTTAAAAGTCAACTATCAACCGGTCAATGGTGTACTGGTCAACCAGTTGAACTAGGCAAGTGAGCGGTCTAGGGCGGGCGAGCCAGCGAGCACGCGATGTATAACTGGGCGGGCCCATGATGCGCGGGCATAAGCTTCAGTTGGAGTTTGTAGCGCCGCAAGCTCTGTATAGGAGAACTCCATCAACCCCCCCCCCCCCCATATAGAAGGGGAATTGCATCTGCCCCAAGTCATTGTGGGAAGCCACCATGCCTTTCCCACCCTAGCAACTATGGCGTCACCCTCTCCTGAGCAGGACTATCTAAGGCTAGCAACTCCTTATTTGTATCATCCTTTTTTCCCTGCGAATATTTCTTGTCACCTTATTGCTGATCACAAAAAAGACATATTCTTATTCGGCATTTATGGCGCTACTTACTTTGTTTTTCGTACGCAGCGCACACCCACCCCCTTCAATCGTGGGCTCAGCCATATACATTTTTCTCAATGACATAGCTTGTCAATTTTGTGTTGTAACACTAAAGTTAGAAACGTAACATGTGCAAGATTTTACGAGTGTACTTTGAATTTTTTATTTTAGTAAGGTTATAGATGCTCAACCATGTGGTTTTTTGTATTGTTTAGCTATTTTTTCGTTCCTTTTTTCTTTTTTCCGTATCCTTCTCCTTTTCCCATTTTTGTCTTTGTTTTCTATGATCGCAATTTTTTTTTGGCAAATTTGTGAATTTGTTTCTTCCAAATTCATGAACAATTTTTTGAAATTCATGAACTTTTAATCAATTCACAGAATTTTCAAATTCATGAATATTTTTTTGAATCCGCAAACTTTCTGCAAATTCGCTAATTGTTTCAAGTTTTTGAACATTTCTTGAATTCATGAACTTTTTCTGCAATATGTGAACTTTGTTCCATTTTTGCAAAATAATTTGACCGCAATTTTTTTCAAATTCGCAAAAATATCAAGTTCGTGAATTTTTATTGAAATCATGAACTTTTTCTAAAATTTTTGAACTTATTTTGAGTTTGTCAACATTTTCTTAAGAATTGCTGAGTTTTTTTCAATTTCTTGAATTTTTTGAAGCTGTTAAGCTTTTCAAACTCGCGAACATTTTTTCAATCTTTAAAAAATATATTAAAAAGTCAACTGTCAACTGGTCAAACAATTGAACTAGGTGAGCGAGTGATCTAGGGCGAGCAAGCGGGCGAGCCAGCGAGCACAAGATGTATACCTGGGCCGGCCCAGGATGCGCGGGAGTGAGCGCCGGTTGGAGTTTGCGGCGCCAAATGCGTTGTATACGAGCACTCCATAAGAAATACCTCAGCCCCCCTTTATGGCGCTGGTTCTTTGGTTTTCATATGCACCGCACACACCTTCCTCGCTCGTGGTCGTGGGCTCTGCCCATTTACCTTTTTTTCATCAAAAGATCGCTGGTTGTACGCCGTAATACTGAAAAAAGAAACACAACATGCCAGGTTTTCGCGAGTGGATTTGATTTTTTTATTTTAAAAACTTCTAGATGCTTCTCCATTTGTTCTTTTTGTTTGGCTAGTTTTTGTCATTCCGCCTTTCCTTTTTCCTTTTTCATTTTTCCTTCGACCTTTCCCCCTTTTGTCTTCTTTTTCCATATTCATAAACATTTTGGCAATTCATGATTTTTATCTAAATTCATTAGCAACATTTTAAATTCATCAATTTTTAGTAAATTTTTTTTTTTTTCAAATTCATGAAAAGTTTTCACAATGGTGAACATTGTTTTTGAAGCTGCAAACTTTTCTAAAATTAGCAACTTTTTTTGAGTTTTTGAAATTTGCTTTAATTCATAAATTGTTTCTAAAACATGTGAACTTTGTTCTAGATCGCAAAATAATTTGAAGGCCAAAACGTTTTTCCAATTCGCAAACTTTTATGAGTTCTGAATGTTTCTTGATTTCATGAACTTTTGTGAATTTTGTGAACTTTTTTTGAGGTTGTCAACATTTTTTTTAGAATTGGGGAGTTTTTTTTTTCAAATTCATGAAATTTTCTTTTGAAGCTGTGAACCTTTTCAAACTCGTGAGTTTCTTTTTTGCAATTTTTTACATATGTTTAGTTTGTTTAACATTTTTTAAAAGTCAACTATCAACCGACCAACGGTCAACTGGTCAACGAGTTGAACTAGGCGAGCGAGCGATGTAGGGCAAGCAAACAAGCGAGCGAGCAAGCACATGATGTATAGCTGCGCCGGCCCAAGATATGCGGGCGTGAGCGCCAGGTGGACTTTGGGTGCCACAAGCGCGGTATAGGAGTATTCAATAAAAACACCTCAGCTACCCGATAGAGGGGAAGTTGCATCTCCCCCAAGTCATGGTGGGAAGCCACGACGCCTTTCCCGCCCTAGCCACAGTGGCTTCAGCCTCTCCTGAGTAGCACCATTAGGGCCACCAACTCCTTATTCCTATCATTCTTTTTTCCATGCTAATATTTCATATCATCTTATTGCTGATCATAAAACATATTCTTATTCGGCTTTTTATGGCACTGGTTACTTTGTTTTTCATACGCACCGCACACCCACCCCCTTCCCTCGTGGGCAACTTTATCCATAAGTGCTATAGAGTCTATCCAAATTAACACTATGGGGTTGAGTATCCCTAATATCATCTTCTCAACACCCAAGTCTTTCCGGAGGCTTTCTCGCATGCATGGTTAACACTTCCTTTTTACAAACTAGTCCCATGGCAAGTCTTGTTTATGTAAATTAAACAGAATAGAGATTACTAAATTATTTTCCCTACAAGAACAAAACCTTTGTTTTAACCTTTACAGATACTACTGCTACAACTATTCTAAAAAATATAAGTGCAAGAGACGAGAGTCATAGGACATACCTTTACGATCATGAATTTCTATACTTCTCTTCCTTAGGGACAAGTTCCTCGCTGCCTGGTGTTGATCAACTTTCTGTGAAAATAAACAAGATTGCGAACGGAAAAGGGGGCAAAAGGAAAGGAGCAAAGCAATAAATAAATATTATTCTATTTTCCATTTTTTGAAATCTAACTTGCAAAAGAATTTGCAACCGGCAAAAGAAAAAAAGAACAAAAAGCACAGTGTTGGAGCAAACCAAACACGAGTGTTTGAAACCCAGCAAGCTGATGTACAACCTCATTACAACCTTAAAAATAAATTCCATCACATCTTGATGTAGACATGAACATAAACTCCCCAAGCTTAAGCTTTTGCAAGCCCAAGCCGGTGAGATCATTGCAGTGGTGGGTAGTTTTGAGTCCTTCCTTGGCTTCATTTGGAGAAGTTGTCAGCCATGTATGCGGAGGTGTTTCGAAGGGATGCGGCGAGGTTGCTCATGTTATTTATGGAGTAATCGAGGTTATGAAAGTCAACATACATGGTGTATAGCACATCTTCTGGTGCATCTTCTTGGGGTTGCTCATCCTTACCAGAAACTATTCTAAGCAATTGTCTCTCCTTACCAGAAAAACAATCATTTGTATCACTGTGCTGCATGGCAGTTTTGGCTCAGTGTATGTTTATATATAAATATCTGTGACTATTCATCATTGAAATATCTATCTTATGTCATCCAGTCACCTGATTCTCAGATAATCCCCATTATATAATTTGCAAGTTTGATTAGTTCTTGTTACTAACTAAAAAAACTATTAATTGTTGATGCACCGACCACTACGGTACCAGCATATATATGCTTCCAGCTAGATAATGAAACTACTGATATGCTGGATGTGCCAAAAATAAGGTACTATCAGTACACCTATAATTTTGCGGCGCACAAACTAAAGCACTCTTAAAGTATGAATGTCTAGCTAAGATTAACCGCCGGCCTAGGTATTCCATGGCATATATCCGTACGTACGTAGGGCATTTAATTTGCAATTGCCTTTTCTTTCTTTCTTCTTCTTTGACTCTGCATGCATATATGCTACTTAGTTAAGTAAGATCAGTGAGAGGCCAGCTAACTGCTAGTAGGAGTATTCCATCCTTTCTGCTTCCCTGCCGTTCACCCATTTGTCATTCCCTGGAGGAGAGTACATGCATGGTGCTCTTACGTAGAAGTACTACTTAAGTACATGTAGGTAGGTCAACATGGTGGTCGACCATTGGAATCTAGCACTTCACTTCTGTTGTTATGCTTAATACTTTGGTGGTTATGCTTCCTACTTTGGTTGCTCGTGCTTACCAGGCAGATTATTCGCCCTTCATTCTTCATGGTATTGTCAACTCAATCATGTCCTTAGTATATGTAGGCAAACGTCTGTCGACAACCCCCTGCCAAAAGGAAAACATCGGCCGACCATTGGAATCCAGCATTCCACTTTTGTTCTCGTGCTTAATACTTATTTCACCGTTATGCTTACGATGTTGTTTATTCGCCGTTCATTACCTCTTCATGGTATTGTCCACTAAGTTTTATCCTTCACACAAAATCCCATTGACAAGTTCACAGTAGGAACCAAACAGGTAGGGACTTTTTAGGGACTTGGGACTTATAAGTTGGGACTAAAAAAAGTCCTAGGACTGATGAACCAAACAAGGCCTTAATTATGCAGTGTGAGCATGTGGTGATGTTCTTTTTTCATATGCATGCATGATCAGTAGTATCAGGTAATTAAGAGCATAATGCAAATGCAAAATATAATTATATATTTATGCAGGGAGGAGGATGAGATGAGCAAGATTCCATTCTCTTTTCAGCTCATCTCTTTCTGGCTCCTTTCCATCGATATGGAATAGAATATATGTGCAGCAGGGGGCATGGGTACCAAATTGTTCTAATGATTTAATCATTCTCTTTTCTCCCCCTCCTCTTAATTCTTTCAAGTGGTACTGTACTCCATGCTTATAGATGGCATTTAGTTCTCTTGGATATGGGTGCATAGTCGTGTCTATTCTTCCATCTCTTGGTATTTTCAACATTGGATTGAATTATTCTAGTGCTGCTTCTATTTCAAGCCGAATACCCATACCTTCAAAGAAAAAATAAATTTCTTGTTTGCATTGTTCAAATGAAACTACTACTAGGTCCCTAATTCCCCCGGAAAAGTTCATACTTTTACCAGAGAGTACCGGGTTTGATATAAATCCCTGTAAAAAAATTAAGACAAATAGTATTATCTATAAAACAAAAATTACTTAACTAGCTATATGACTAGGTAATTGTAAGACTTTTTTTTGACAAACACAGTAGGTGCTCTGTTTTTTCATTAAGAATGGGGAGAATTTGAATCTGTGATCACAAGTGTGACCAGGCAACCACGTGACACATGTGATAAGCAATCCAAACTATTCAAAAAAAAGTGTGACGATGCATGGAACTCAACAAAGAGGAAAGACACTAAAGACATTTATTTTAAAGGGAACCCCTCATCAAATCACCTCTTGCAGGATGCCAAAATTGTCTATAATTAAACATGCTATATACTGATCGCCGTCATGTGTTTAACTTCGAAAATCCTCCGGTTGTGCTTGTTCCATAGATGCCAGATCGTGTAAAAAGTGAGTACCAAACCTGTCTTGCGCTCTCTTTTTCTCAACCCGTTTGGGTAGATTAGCCCACCATGCATTGTTGGATGCCAGTAGTCGTGTCAACGGCGTTACGCGCCTGGTCAGGTCTGGAGCCCATATAAATTTCCAAAATGACAAATAAGGTAGCAAAAATCCTTTTTAGCAAGTAAAGTCTTGGTCAAGCTGATTTCGACGAGCCAAGTGTAGCCACATGGCGCAACCGAGATCGTTGTCACACCCTTTTAGCTTGCAAACGACGTTGCACCGCTTTCCGATTTACACGTCGTGGTTCCTGCACCGTACGATGTGGCGCGGTATCTGATCAGATGGCCCCGGTCGACCGTTGTGTCCTCACTTTGTCCTCTAGTTGTCCCTAAAGAGAGAAAGGAAAATGAAACAAAAAGATTGGGTATTCGGTGCATCACTAGCTAGCGAGCTATAGCTAGCTCAAAAGGATGGAACAATGGAAATGGAATCAGAGGAGGCTAAGCAAAGCAAAGCAGTAGTAAAGGCCAAACTAAAGCAACGGAGAAAGAGATTCTTTTGCATGCTTAGCTCGGTGTGGGCTCATCCACTCCCAGAATGGAACTTGTAGCCAGCTCAAAGTATGTAGTTTAAATTGATTGGAATGAGATGCATGGAGAACAATTGCTGATTTCATCGGGGAAAGCTATGTGCATTGCCTTTTTTGTTGTATATTATAGTTGGTGGGGTTTTACGATGTGTGCACTTTGATGTTTTATTGTATTCGAAACTAACTAATAACCCACTCAAGTCAAAAGTCATGAAAGATTTATCCAGTTTCCCTCCTTGTATATATGTACATTGTTGATGAAGTGTGAACCTGAAATCTTTGGTAAAAGAATGTCCAATTCTGTTCCTTGCAAAAAAACAAGGGAGAAGAGCCAGGTCAAAAGAAATGTAAATTGTAAGTGCGTAACCTATTTTTCGATAGTTTATAAACGGAAAAACTGCTAGACTTATAGGTTAAACATATCATCGTCGGATAACTTCTTCTAGAACTTCTTTAAAGGTATCTGGGCCTGCTCATATGATTTCTTTTTCTTATATGTATTGATAAATAATTAATTTAAAGAAAAAAGGAAGTCTCTTTGACTAACTGAGTGCAATGTGGTCCATAGGAAAATTAATTTTCTAATACTTTTGTCTCGTAAATATTAAAGCTTCATCAGAAAAATTCCCTAAGAGCATGGTTAATAGTATAGCTAGCTGCTAGCTATATGAGCATGTCATGTCACCAAGAGTTAGCATTATCAATTACTCGTACAATAGTGCTGACTACAAAGTTGGCTATAACGTTACAATTTTTTTCTTTTACTTTCTCTCTATCTCTTTTCTCACATTAAATGTTTTTATCTAGGAGCACGATTAGAGGTGGGCTCTTGCATAAGTGACCTTCACTTTTTCCATGCTTCTCTTCTCCACGGAGGCAAAAGTGCCATGCAAGCAGGTTTATAGTCCACTATTATACTTGCTCTAAAGATTGAAATTACAGTAATAAATAAGTTCTAATTATCACAAGAAGGTCATAATTAGCCACTCCCTTGAATCCATATTAATTGCCGTTGATATCAACAACAATTAGTACTGATCGGAGGGAGTATCTTTGTTCGAGATTGGAAGAAGCTATAGCTAACTAGAGACAAATAGGAATGTCACAAGTAGCTCTTGCTCTTCAATCTAGAGATGGTCGAAAATTAATGATTTCAAGTTGGATATCTGTGGTGTGCAAAGTTCCCGGGATATGCTTGTAAGTAAGTGCGTGAAAAGACGTAAAGATCGATATGGAGCATCGAAGAGCATGCATGTGCGTGGATCTTTGCAAAATCTCAAGCTAGGCATGGAGTGACAGTGATGATATCTACGGTGTCAGCTCCTCTATATCTTCTTTTGGACTAACACCCACACCAAACCATTTCATTGCATGCAGCACAGATTCCGAGACCGGCCTACCTATGACTGTACTAGTGCGTACGGATGAAAATCATGCATCAACCAGGACCAGACGTGTCGATCTTCCAACTAAAGCAGAGCTACGGAGAGGAGTATATATGGAAGAAACAAATGGCCGGTGCTCCGTCCGACATATCAATCTTTGGCCTGCACCTGCAGGATCTTATCGCCACCCGTCGATCGTACGTATGTAGAGCTTTTGTGTCCTTTCCTCGTCACCTTTGGGACGACCTGTTTGATTCGCCAGATTCTCAAAACATTGGATCAAATTTCTTTGGATTTGCATGATGATAAAATGTACTAGCATGGATGCTAATAGTTCCACGGTTCGAGACTGCGTATCCGGTGCATCTGAGCTTGTGGTTTTTCACATCATATTCACGTACAAGTTACATATACATCTATATGTTGTCCTAAATACTAATTAAAATCCGAGTTCGAACTTAGCCCATAAAAACGAATAATAAATTGAAATCTGATTTTGGAAAGGTCACCTCACATTTAAACTAAGGGCCGACTATTTGCAACTTGTGGTACAAAAAAATTGGCGTTGGTCAACTTTCTTTGGATTTCAACCCAACGTCCCGGCATTGCCTTCTTCCTTTCGAACCCCCTCCTGCCCTTCCCATGGACTCATCTCTGGCGGTAAAGCCGCAACTTGCTGCTGCCCCGCCTACAGCTAGGTCTTGACAAGCCTTACGGGCGACACCATTGACACATGACAGTGGTGGTGTCCCTGTCTCAGGCACAGTTTTCTCCGATCTGAGCGATCGTTGCAGTGACATCCGCACTTGTCAATCTGCTTCCTCGCCTCATCCGGCACTCCGACGAGTTTTTACCGAGGCCTCGCCGGGGACACAACTCGGCCTCGTAGCTCTCCGGTTCCTCCCCACCAAAACACGTTAAAATAACTACCACAATAACTGTATTAATTTGCATCTTTTCCTGAGCCGTATGCTGGATTTTGATTTCAAAATCTGTGATATGGTAATTGCATGTTTACAAACTTAACAAGAGTGGTGCCCTAGATAGTTCTTTCAACTACGTATGCTTGAACTGAGCAGCTAGCTGTTTGTGTACAAACAACCAAGCTAAAGTGTCTACCTAATTTTTCTGAAATTCGCAGGGGCACGCAGGAGCAGGAGCACGCACCTGCGGATTCCTGCTCGGCCACCCAATTGCCTCGTGATCCATGAAGTAGTCTGATCCCGCTCAAGGGCATAATATTAAGTTTTAGCCTTTGAAACTTACGAGTTTGCATCTGAAACTTATGATTTTCTCGGTTGCTCACATCAAGTTTTTGAAACTCAAAGCATTTTTTTGTCATTCATAGGTACTAAAGTTCTGATTTCATTGATCGCTCGTACTAAGTTTCAAAAGTTAAAACTTAACAAAAAAATTAACTAACTCTTCCAAACATAAAAATGGATCTTATATGAAAGTGTAACTTAATTTGGACTTTTGTTTCAAAAGATATAAAAGTTTTAAAATCGAACGCCAAAAGAAAAAAACACGCACGAGGGACTCAGTGCCCCCGCACCTGCGCGCCATCAATCCTCTCCCCCTAACTCGGCTTGTTAGAGCATTTTCCTCAACCAACATGCACTATCGCTCGTTGAGGTACAGTGAGTCTTCGTTCGTATCAGCTAGCCTGGATTATAGATCCATGAAGATTCCCTTTTGCTTGAAAGATACTATATCATCACAGTCGTCCCCATCCGAGCCGATAGATACATTCATGTTCCCATTTTGTCATCGTCATCATTTTTGGTTGGAAAGTTTGAAGACAAGCTAGGTACCTATGCACATCCGTGTATGAAAACTTAAAAAAGAAGAAAAGACAACGAGCGCACACAACAGCTCATCTTCGGAAATGTTGTCTCTTCACTGAAATAGTATTCCGCCTTCATGAAGCAAGCAAAGCCGTTGTCAACAATAATGTGGTGATCCCCAGTGGACTGAATGTACAATCACCCTCCTAACCAAGCAACCCCATGTTGGTTCCCTAAAAATATGTAATGTTAATTTGACACCACCTAGCTAACACTACCATAGATACGTCATAGAAACGGTTCCTCATTCATTAGGGATGGCTTTACCTACCGGATCAAAGATCGACCTCAGCGGCGCCAATAAGTGAAACCCTAGCACCCATGGTGGACGTTTCCTTTGTGGTGGTCAGCGGCGCGGATTCAACATTTCTATGCACGAATCGTGTGCGCCGGCACGCAGGTTGGTGCAGCTCAGCGGCGGTGGGGTTTGTCAAATCAGACGGGCCTGACATGATGTACTGGTCATTTGGCCGGTCACATTGGGATGTTGTGTGAGGCGCAACACGCCTCTCCCCCCACTGCTAACGGAGAATGTTACTGATGTGATGCATCTGGTAGGGACGACTACCAGGCACGATCATGGCGTGCACGACAACAGTCAGCAAGATGGCGGTGCGATAGTAACCAGAAGAGATGGGATGGTATCTTTCCTTACGACATTTTCTCCCGGGGCAGGCTAGTTCTATGTGGGCAGGTCGGTAGAATGGCAGGCGGTGACTATGGCAACATGCCTCAGGATGCTCTCAGGAAAACTCAGGATCTTTCCTTATGGCTTAATCGGCGCGTCATTAGTTTGTGATTGGTTCGAAGACCTGCTTTGGTTTCATAGCCCTTGGGCTGACGTCTGGTTGGACTAGCCATCATCTGCATGTGAGCATTGTTTCATTTTTGAAGGCGTTGTCTTGGAGTGTTACGTCTTTTATCTACTAATATGTCATGGTAGATTTGGTGGTACGATTTGGGGATGCTGTCGCGAGGCATGTCCTATTGGATTGCCTTAAGATTTTTCGAGGCCTTCTATGTAAGCCAATTTGTTCAGTGTTCTCTATAATTAATAATATATGGTTGTATGCATCACTCAACATAGAGGCCAAGGGTATTCCCCTCTTTTTGAAAAAAAGGACGCCTTTACCTATCTCCTTCCACTTTATATTAAGTAGAAAACGAGAAGACAAGGTCAGATATTGACTAACATAACTTAATGAGTTAGAGATTTAACATACATTGAAATGATGCTATTTTGCTCGAATTTCACCTCCGCACTTCAAAAATGAACCCACAAGAACTATTGATGAAGTTGCCATTACCTCCTAGATGCTTCATCATGGACAAGCCACTACTAGGAAAAAACCTAGCAGTAGCGCGGGTCTTAGGTGTATCAGTAGCGTGGGCACCCGCGCTACTGATATGGTGCTACAGCTAACTTATAGCAGTAACGCGTGTTGACATGCGCTACTGCTATACATGGTTAGCAGTAGTGAGCTTTGTCGTAAAGCGTTACTGCTAATAGCTGCAGCTCTTTGAAGTAAGCCGCGCTACTGGTAATAACTCGTTGCTGCTAACTTTACTCCCCTCGCTACTGCTAGTTTTATTAGTTTCTAATTTATTTTCTGCATATTTGTTTTGTATTTGAACAGGCTTTATACATTAATCTTTAGCAAATCATACACATACAAATGTATTCATAGCATATACATACAAATAGTCTCATCAAATCATGTCATCATCATAATCATCATCCAACACAAAGTGGTCTCTCGTCAACATCTGGAAAATAGCGATGCAAGTTTCGAATGCTTGCAACTACATCATCATCCATCTAAACAATATATACGCGAGAAGAGCTATCACTGTGAGTGAGAGCGGAACTATGCAGTACATGATGCGGCGGTTATGAGTTCTCTCACGTGCTAGCATGAACCTCAAGTAACTAACTTCTCCTTCTTGTCTTCTTTTGAAGCCTTTATAGCTGATGCCCAAGACCCACTCCACTTGCGCCTGACACTCAGGCCACTCGTCGTACACTCTCGGAACCTTCCCTTTGTACACGATATAGCACTGCTTCTTCGCCATCGAGAATCTAGGTACATGTTAGAGATGCATCTTCATCAAGAGTATGTACAATCATATGCAACAAAATATACTTGAGCAACACGAAAAAGAAAGGGATAGCAACTAGATGCAACATATAGTGAACATAAATAATCAATGCAGTTTCATCGTATGCAAACTAATTAACTAGAGGTACTCAGGTCATTTTACCCAAACTAACAAAGTAACGTTATGCTAGTTCGGTACAGATCGTGGACATCACAAAGTTTCATCGCTATAGAAAGTATACAAGTTCAACCGAAACATATCATCATCATCGGCATTGTAAATCACTAGAAGTTCCATCCTTCCATATCATCGAGGATGCACCCTAGCTTCTTGAACGGCGTGAGGTCCTGACGTTGCATGCCTATGCGAGTTTGGACCCTAGCTCGCGTTATAGTGCCGTGGTGGAACATCCCCTTCTCTTTGACGACTTCTTTCATGACGATCGTCACAATGTCCCTCTGGTTGTGAAAGAAGTCATCTCTAAGTTTATAGTCCTAATTAAGGTAACTAACGATAATTTTGACTGCTGTCCAGTGATCCACTCTTGGATCACTATTGTGACCCCTTGCCAAACTCATAGTAAGGCACACAACTGGTCTAGTACACAGCATGTCATACTTTTATAGAACCTATGGCTGAGGCATAGGGAATGACTTTCATTCTCTCTTTATTTTCTGCCATGGTTGGGTTTTGAGTCTTTACTCAATTTCACACCTTACCATACAGGCAAGAACTCCTTCTTTGACCGATCCATTTTGAACTCCTTCAAAATCTTGTCAAGGTATGTACTCATTGAAAGTATTATCAAACATCTTGATCTATCTCTATAGATCTTGATGCCCAATATGCAAGCAGGTTCACCGAGGTCTTTCATTGAAAAACTTGTATTCAAGTATCCTTTTATGCTATCCAGAAATTTTACATCATTTCCAATCAACAATATGTCATCCACATATAATATTAGAAATACTATATAAAGAGCTCCCACTCACTTTGTTGTAAATACATGCTTCTCCTAAAGTCTGTATAAAACCATATGCTCTGATCACTTCATCAAAGAGTATATTGCAACTCCGAGATGATTCCACCAGTCCATAGATGGATTGCTGGAGCATGCACACTTTCTTAGGACCTTTAGGATCGGCAAAACCTTCTGGTTGCATCATATACAACTCTTCTTAGAGATATCCATTTAAGGAATGCAATTTTTTCACCCATTTGGCTGATTTCATAAAATGTGCAATTCTAACATGATTTGAATGGACTTAAGCATCTCTACGATTGAGAAAGTCTCATCGTAGTCAACCCCTTGAACTTTTCAAAAACTTTTTGAGACAAGTCGAGCTTTGTAGACGGTAATATTACCATCAACGCAAGTCTTCCTTTTGAAGATCCATTTATTTTCTATGGATTGCCAATCACCGGGCAAGTCCACCAAAGTCCACACTTTGTTCTCATACATGGATCCTATCTCAGATTTCATGGCCTCAAGCCATTTATCGGAATCTAGGCTCATCATAGCTTCTTCATAGTTCATAGGTTTGTCATGGTCTAGTAACATGACTTCCAGAACAGGATTACCATACCACTCTGGTGTTGATCCTGTTCTGGTTGACCTACGAGATTCAGTAGTAACTTGATCTGAAGTTTCATGATCATCATCATTAGCTTCCTCTCTAGTTGGTGTAGGCATCACGAGAATAGATTTCTCTGATGAGCTACTTTCCAAATTGAGAGAAGGTACAATTACCTCATCAAGTTTTACTTTCCTCCCACTCACTTCTTTAGAGAGAAACTCCTTCCCTAGAAATGTTCCATTTTTGGAAACAAAGATCTTGCCTTCGGATCTGTGGTAGAAGGTGTACCCAATTGTTTCCTTAGGGTATCCTATGAAGACACATTTCTCCGATTTGGGTTCGAGCTTATCAGGCTGAAGCCTTTTTACATAAGCATAGCATCCCCAAACTTTAAGAAACAACAGCTTAGGTTTATTGCCAAACCACAGTTCATACGGTGTCATCTCAACGAATTTTGATCGTTCCCTATTTAACGTGAATGTAGTTGTCTCTAATGCATAACCCCAAAACGATAGTGGTAGATCGGTTAGAGACATCATAGATCGCACCATATCAAATAAAGTACGATTATGACGTTCGAACACACCATTACACCCTGGTGTTCCTGGTGGCGTGAGTTATGAAAATATTCCACATAGTTTAAAATGAAGGCCAAACTCATAACCCAAATATTCACCTCCATGATCAGATCTTAGAAAATTTACTTTCTTGTTACAATGATTCTCCACTTCGTTCTGAATTTCTTTTGAACTTTTCTAATGTTTCAGACTTGTGGTTCATTAAGTTGATATATCCATATCTGCTCAAATCATCTGTGAAGGTCAGAAAATAATGATACCTGCCGCGTGTGTCGGTGTCAAAACCGGCGAATCTCGGGTAGGGGGTCCCGAACTGTGCGTCTAGGCGGATGGTAACATGAGACAAGGGACACGATGTTTTTACCCAGGTTCGGGCCCTCTCGATGGAGGTAAAACCCTACTCCTGCTTGATTAATATTGATGATATGGGTAGTACAAGAGTTGATCTACCACGAGATCAGAGAGGATAAACCCTAGAAGCTAGCCTATGGTGTGATTGTTGTTCGTCCTACGGACTAAAAACTCTCCGGTTTATATAGATCGGAGAGGGCTAGGGTTACACAGAGGCGGTTACAATGGGAGGATATCTTCATATCGAATCGCCAAGCTTGCCTTCCACGTCAAGGAAAGTCCTATCCGGACACGGGACAAAGTCTTCAATCTTGTATCTTCATTGTCTGGGAGTCCGGCGGCCATCCGGACACCCCCTAATCCAGGACTCCCTCAGTAGCCCCCGAACCAGGCTTCAATGATGATGAGTCCGGCACGCAAGTTTGTCTTCGGCATTGCAAGGCGGGTTCTTCTCCAAATTCCATGTACCTGTTGAATAGTGTCCGGCTTCTAGTGCATGCTGCACTTCTCAGCTTCTGTGCCCAATAATGACCACCTTCCACGTGTCAAACAAATGCGAAAAGCTAGGGAGTTTTTTCATTTACCCCCTAGCTACGTAAATGAGCCGCCCATAAAAGAGACGGGGATTTAGATCCAATTCACACCATCTTCCCTCCGCGAGCATTCATTAGAGCGCCTTCGACAGAGATCCATTCCACCATGGCCGGTCAATGCATCCCCTCCTCTCGCCTCTCCGGCCCTCGGCCCGGAGATTGGGAGCGGTGTTCCGTCCCGCATAGCGAGCTAGTAGCGCACCAATCCAAGGGGCTCCTCCCCCAGCATATATGGTCCCAGTTCGAGCCGGGATTGCCACCTATAGCGGCGGAGAACAGGCGGAGAGCGTCCCCAATCCCTCCCAAGGAGAGGGGGTATGCCTAGTCCCTTATTTAATAAGAGGACTCAGATTTCCAATTCATCCATTTCTCCGAAGGCTACTGGAGTTCTATGGCCTCTACATGATTTCACGCCTGCCTCCATACTGCATGTTGTGGGCTTCGTGGCCCTCTGCGAGCTGTTTTTGGGCATCGAGGCCCATTTCGCGCTGTGGAAGAAGTTGTTCTGCCTTGTACCCCGTTCTCGGGAGGGGTCGATTTATCAAGTGGGCGGAGCCGAACTATGGCGCATCGCCGGGACCGGATATCCATCCGGAACCCCAAAGAAGGCGTCCAAGAACTGGCCTTCAGAATGGTTTTATATAGACGACGTCCCCCTGTCGGACCCTGTACGGATTGGCCTCCCTGAGTTCAATAACGCTCCATTGAAGAAACGCCTGAGCTGGCGCCCACGGAACCCTCAGAGGGAAACTGATAGGGACGTCCTTTACCTGATGAGCTGGATAAGGTTGTTGTCTCATTCCGGACTGACCATGATCGAGGTCATGGCCACATGCATTATGCGGGGGGTGCAGCCGCTTCAGTACAGAGGCCACCCCATGTGGGATTTCAACGGGGAGGACGACGCCACCCGGTGCGGTCGCAAGGGGCCGGATTCGGCGGCCACTCTAACGAAGATCTTATCCGCTATGTACAAGGGAGAAGAAGAGGAATTCCTCCGTGTCAACCCACGGGGCGGATTCTCCATGTACAGTCCTCCAGGCTGGGTGAGCGAACACTTTCACTTGTCTGCCCGCTTTCAAATTCCCATAATTGAGTACTTAGTCTAGCAATTTTAACACAGGAGCCGCGCCAGACTGTGAAGGAGATAAACAACCCTCCTCCACAACACGAGGACCCGGAACAGTCCCTCGACCCGGACTCCCAAGAGGACCCGGACTTATGTGTGGAGCTAATTGATGGGGTGTTTCATCAATTGAGTAAGGACAACACCTTAGTGGCCATTACGGCCGATTATCCCGGACTACTTCCAGCCTCAAAGGTAACCAAGACCGAAGTCCCAGTACTTTCAAGAGGATCGATCCATGCTTATTTTGATTGCTGTAAACCAATAATGTTTCGTTTTTGCAGGGGAAATCCTTGAGGCGGAGGGCCGAGCCCGCGGTGGGTAGCCAACAAGGGCCATTGAAGACAGGCGGGCTAAAGAGAAGTGCAGACCGGATCGAGACGCCGGTGCAACAGTACAACGTGCAACTTTAACACCTAGGATTTATGCCCTCAAGGCATACTAACACTCATGCTCCCCTTAGGAAGAAGAGCGCCCGGCGGACTATATCCACCGGCCAGGCTTCAAGGCCGGGTCCGGAAGCGTAGGCGAACACGGGGCGCGCACCGGACGTTCCTCCGACAGAGGACGCGGACGGGCTATCTGCCACCCATTCAGAGGTGGAGAGTTCCTTGAACCATAGGCGTCACCGGACTGTTCTTCGTGACGTATGTTTTTCCCAAGAGGCGTTGGACGCCTTTAATACGGGAGATGCGTACCTCCGTGCCGCTCAAAATGGTCTAGCCAGAGCCACAGAGTAGTATGTGAAAGAGATACGGGTGAGTAAATCTGATGGTTATATATGTCAGTAGCCCCCGAGACTTGAAACAGTTAAGATAACTGATTTAAGGATCATATGTTATGCAGGATCTTACAAAAAAGAATACACAACTGTCCCAGGAGCTGGAAGAGTGCAAGGCCCGACTTGAGGCCGCACTGGCCGCTTCAGAGAATGCCAAGGGGACCCCATCAGGTAATATATACTTTGAAAGATAATTCTGTTGTGAAGTGCGGCATGTGTGCAATTCTGACAATAACAGTGCAGATGGGGCCGGAGTGAATCCGGACAAGCAACAACTCTTGCGCCAGTTAAAGGCCGGCGAGAGCGTGCTGACGAGGGTGAGGCAAGAGAAGAACAAGCTTCAAGACGCCAATACCCAGCTGGGCGAGGAACTAAAGGATGTTCATGCTCAGCTGTCTGATTCCGTAAATGAGAATCAGCGACTTCGACGTGGCATTTTTAGTAAGTGCTTAAATGAATCTTCGAAAAAGAGTTCGGCGAGGAAGTCGATTGACAGAGCTATGTCTGCAGATATGCTGACAGGTTGGCCTGCGGAGGAAATGCCCGGTTCCGTGGGGGACCTTCTCCCCGAGCTATTGCAACTGCACGAACGAGTTCGGCAGGCGATGCAAGGCATCGTCCAGGCTTTGTGGCCATCGCTCTCCCTGCCCGAAGGCCTTGGAGAGCTTGCAGAGAAGCTGAAGGGAGTGCGGCAGCGCTTCCGATTATGGAAGATATCGGCCTGCCGTCAAGGCGCCAGGGAGGCCTGGGCCATGGTGAAGACGCGGTACACGAAGGAAGACCCAAACCACATGGCCTAGGTCGGCCCTGTGGGGCCCGACGAGAAGGAGATCCCTGTCAGTTTGGTCTATGGCCAGGTAGAGCTGGCCGCAAAGTATTCGCAATAGAACTGTAAATTAGACAGCCTATTGGATGGTACTGAAGAAGAATATAACCAGTCAAATTGACTATGTAATTTAAAATGACATGTAAAATGCCTTCTAGCCGGATTGTAGATCGTTTGTCATTGCGAACCTTTTCGCTTCAACCTCTGGACCCGATAGTCCGGAGTGTGTCCGAATACCCTCTCGGTTATGTAAGAACCGGGGCATGCATCGAGACCAGGCATAGGGGTCATAAGTGCTTTAGCAGACAAGTGCCCAACTAGTTATGTTATGTTACATGGTTAGTAAGAAACATCTTCTAGGGAGAATAGTTCCGTTAGGGGTTCCTTTCCCTGGGAGGCATGCCCTCAAGTGCATGTCCGGACTGCGTAAAAAAGCAGAAAAGCATCTGGGGGCAGATAAATAAACAAGTGAAAAATCATCTTTTAGTTCACCGACTGAATATTCCCTTAAGAACGCTAGCTTTCGGCTTCACCGGTCGAGGTACACATCCGGTGACCAGCGATAATAATCGCAGAGGTGCTCCCTTTACCACCTAGCCGAACAAACGGGAACGTAGGGGTAAGCACAGGAGCTAGGCAACCCAACTTGGCCAAAACTTAAGTCATATCGATGCATATAACGGTGCATAAAAGGTTCATGCGGAAGTGTCACACATGTTTTGGGCATGAGGCCCGTGTATATAAGCTTCTGATAAAGAAGCCCCCAGGGATAATGAGCGTGGGTGGCGCGTCAATTATGTGGGAACAACGCGCAAGCAAGCCCCTAAAGTCTTGGGAGAGAAAGGGGGGAGGAGAGAAATACCAGGCAGCTATTTTGTAATAATAAAAAAAGGTGACAGAGGAAGGACACGAACACAGAGTCCGGCGCTAGGCGTAGAATCTTCTTAGGCGTGCTGCATTCCATGGGTTCGGCTCGAGTCGGTTGTCCGATGCGTTTCGCAGACGGTAAACTCCACTAGTCAGGACTTGGTCGATTATGTAGGGACCCTCCCATTTGGGCTTGAGTTTGTCCTTTTTCTTGTCCGGCAGGCGTAGAACTAGTTCGCCAACATTGTATGTTTTGGCCCGTACTTCTCTACTTTGATATCTTCGAGCCTGCTGTTGATAGAATGCGGAACGGGCTTTTTCCACGTCACGCTCCTCCTCTAATGCGTCCAAGCTGTCCTGCCGATCGAGCTCGTCTTCTCTTTCGCCATACATGCGCGCGCGAGGTGAGTCATGAATTATGTCGCAGGGCATGACTGCCTCTGCGCCGTATACCATAAAATATGGTGTGAATCCGGTAGTGCGATTTGGCGTGGTCCGCAGACCCCAGAGTACGGAGTCGAGCTCCTCTACCCAGTGCGTGTTAGATTCCTTGAGGAATCGCACTAATCTGGGTTTGATGCCGCTCATGATTAGACCGTTAGCTCGCTCGATTTGACCGTTAGTTTGTGGGTGATAGACTGAAGCGTAATCGAGCTTAATGCCCATGTTTTTGCACCAGAGTTTAACTTCATTGGCCGTAAAGTTTGTGCTGTTGTCAGTAATGATGCTGTGGGGGACGCCGTAACGGTGTACAACCCCGGATATGAAGTCTATCACCGGTCCGGATTCGGCCGTCTTAATAGGCTTGGCCTCTATCCATTTGGTGAATTTTTCCACCATGACCAGTAGATATTTTTGCTTGTGGGTTCGCCCTTTAAGGGGTCCAACCATGTCAAGCCCCCAGACCGCAAAAGGCCAGGTAATGGGTATGGTTTGGAGGGCGGTAGGCGGCATGTGGCTTTGATTAGCGAATAATTGGTATCCGACGCATCACTGGACTAATTCCTGAGCGTGTGCCCAGGCCGTCGGCCAGTAAAATCCGGTACGGAAGGCCTTGCACACAAGGGCTCGGGCTGCAGCATGGTGCCCGCCGAGTCCGCCGTGAATTTCAGCCAGTAGGTTCTGCCCTTCCTCTTCGGAGATACACCTTTGAAGGACTCCGGTGGTGCTTTTCTTATAAAGCTCTCCTTCGTGGACTTTATAGGCTTTAGATCGCCGCACTATGTAGCGTGCCTCATTTTGGTCCTCAAGAAGTTCCTGCCTAGTTAAGTAGGCTAAGAATGGTTCTGTCCACGGGGCAATTACTGCCATTATTACGTGGGCCGAGGGTGTGACTTTATTGACGGAGTCGTCCGTTGTGTCAGGGTGTTCGGGGTCAGGGGATGTGTCCAGGTCCGAATTGTTACTTCCGGATTCCCCTTCCCAGTGTACGGATGGCTTGAATAGCCTTTCCAGGAAAATGTTGGGGGTGGGGATCGACGCGCGCCGCGCCGATCGTGCCGACGTCTGCTGCCTGATTATTTTCCCGGGCTACATGGTGGAATTCCAGCCCTTCGAACTGAGCTGACATATTTAGGACGGCGTTGCGATAAGCTGCCATTTTCGTATCTTTGGCATCAAAGTCTCCGTTTATTTGGGATATAGCGAGGTTTGAATCCCCACACACCTCTAGGCGTTGAATGCCCATGGAGTCTACCATCCGGAGGCCATGTAGAAGGGCCTCGTATTCGGCTGCATAATTGGAGTCCGTATACATTATCTGGAGTACATATTGGACTGTATCTCCTGTTGGGGACGTCAGGACGACGCCAGCCCCTAGACCCGCCAACATTTTGGAGCCGTCGAAGTGCATGGTCCAGTTGGAATATGTGCCGTACTCTTTAGGGAGTTCGGCTTCAGTCCATTCAGCGACAAAGTCGGCCAAAGCTTGCGACTTGATGGCTCGCCGTGGCTTATATGTTATGTCGAATGGGAGGAGCTCAATGGCCCATTTGGCAATCCGGCCGGTGGCGTAACGGTTGTTTATGATATCGTTAAGAGGTACTTCGGAGGCTACTGTTATCGAACACTCTTGAAAGTAGTGTCGTAGCTTCCGGGATGCCATGAACACTGCGTATGCTATCTTTTGGTAATGCGGGTACTGGGACTTGCATGGAGTGAGGACAGTGGACGCATAGTACACTGGTTTCTGGACAGGGAACTTGTGTCCGTCCGCTTCTCGTTTGACGATGAGGACTGCGCTTACAACTTGGTGAGTTGCCGCGATGTATAACAACATTGGTTCGCCGATGTTGGGCGCGACCAGGACAGGGTTTGTTGCCAGTATGGCTTTTATTTCTTCGAGTCCGGCCGTGGCGGCATCCGTCCACTCGAAGTGTTCGGTGCGCCGGAGGAGGCGGTAAAGGGGCAATGTCTTTTCCCCCAGGCGGGAGATGAAGCGGCTTAGAGCCGCCACGCATCCAGTCAATTTTTGTATTTGCTTGAGATCTTTTGGAATATCCAATTGTGACAGAGCTCGGATCTTGGCTGGGTTTGCTTCAATTCCTCTACCGGATACGATGAAGCCCAAGAGCTTTCCGGCTGGTACGCCGGAAACGCATTTTTCTAGGTTAAGCCTAATGTCATATGTCCGGAGGTTATAGAACGTGAGCCTCAAGTCGTCTATTAGAGTTTCGGCGTGCTTGGTTTTGACGACCACGTCATCCACGTACGCTTCAACCGTTTTGCCGATCTGGTTGGCCAGACATGTCTGAATCATGCGCTGATATGTTGCGCCGGTGTTTTTGAGCCCGAAGGACATTGTGTTGAAGCAGAATGGGCCGTATGGGGTGATGAATGCCGTTGCGGCTTGGTCTGACTCTACCATCTTGATTTGGTGGTAGCCAGAGTATGCATCGAGGAAACACAATGAATCGTGTCCTGCAGTGGCGTTGATGATTTGATCAATGCGGGGGAGGGGGAAGGGATCCTTTGGACATGCCTTATTTAGGTCTTTCAAATCGACGCATAGGTACTAGGATTTGTCCTTCTTTGGTACCTTTACCAGGGTTGCTAGCCAGTCTGGATGTTTTATATCTATGATGAATCCGGCTTCCAGTAGTTTGGCTAGCTCCTCTCCCATGGCTTGTCTCTTAGGTTCGGAGAAACACCGAAGAGCCTGCTTAACAGGCTTGAATCCTTTTAGGATGTTCAGGCTGTGCTCGGCCAGCCTGCGTGGGATTCCTGGCATGTCTGAAGGGTGCCAGGCAAAAATGTCCCAATTTTCACGTAGGAATTCTCTTAGTGCGGCGTCTACATCAGGGCTTAATTGTGTCTCGATGGAGGCCGTTTTTGTAGTGTCAGTTGGATGGACTTGGAACTTGACTATTTCGTCTGCCGGCTTGAAGGAGGTGGACTTGGATCTTTTGTCGAGTATCACGTCGTCCCTGTCCACCATGGAGCACAACATAGTTAGTTCCTCGGCCGCTAGGGCTTCGGATAATGCCTCGAGGGCTAGTGCAGCTGTCTTGTTTTCGGCGCGGAGCGCTGTGTCCGGATCACTAGCAAGAGTGATGATTCCGTTGGGTCCGGGCATTTTGAGCTTCATGTACCCGTAATGGGGTATAGCTTGAAAAATTGTGAATGCTTCTCACCCTAACAGAGCGTGGTATCCGCTGCTGAACGGGGCCACTTGAAATGTGACCTCCTCGGATCTGTAATTATCCGGCGTGCCGAACACCACATCCAGTGTGATTTTTCCTGAACAGCACGCTTCCCGACTGGGGATTATTCCTCTAAAGGTTGTGTTGCTTCGCTCAATGCGGCTCCGGTCTATTTCCATTTTTTGCAGGGTTCCTCATAGATGAGGTTCAATCTTCTACCACCGTCCATGAGTACCTTTGTAAGCCGGAAGCCGTCCACTGTCGGACTGAGGATCAGTGCGGCTGGTGCTCGGGCTGTCCTAAATTTAGGTTCGTCACTGGCATTAAAGGTAATAGCCGTATCACTCCATGGGTTTATTGTCGCTACTTGGTAGACTTTGGTAAGGTTGCGGAGCGTTCGTTTCCTCGCATTAATTGATGCGAAAGTCTCGAAGACTGTTGACACTGTAATGGCGTTTCTTGGGTGGTGCTCTGCGGATTCTGGAGTTAGAAGCTCCTCGCCACTTCTGGCCACCTGCCAGAGTATCCAACATGCTCTAAGGCTATGAGTTGGTGTGACGCCCTCTGTACTATGAATTTGATAGGGTCCATTGAGTCATCCCTCCAGTACGGTTCCATACCCTATATGGGGTTTTTGTTTTTTTGCTGTTTGGCCCAGGTGCCTGGCGATAATGCGCCCTTTTGTTTCGGACTGGGATTGTATTCAGGGTCCGATTGTCCCAGAATTTTGTTTTGGTTTTTCGAACGCTTTCTGTCGCACAGTACTTTCGTACTATGGATGTCAAGTCGGTGAAGCTTGTAATTTCGCGGCGACTTATGGCGTTGAGGATTCCGATGTCCATGCAGTTGTTGCGGAAGGATGAAATTGCGTCCCTCTCGCGGCAGCCCTTTATCTTCTTCATAACCAGGAGGAATCTGGCCCAGTAATGGTGTACTGTTTCCCTAGGCTCTTGCCGAATTTGGGATACATCCCTTATATTTGGGTGGGCGGGTGGATTTAAATTCGGAACCTCACCCGATCTAAGACTCAGGGGCCAAGAAATTTCCGAACTCGGAAGCTTGTTTTCTTGGACATTATCCAATGAATCAGGCCCGCTGCCTGGCTTTAGGTTCAGGGCTTGGGTGACGTCCTCCCCTTTGTGGATGTCCGACTTGGGGGGATCGGGAATCCGGACACATCTGGTCCTTAGGATGGGTGAAGATTCGCCGCATTGTTCCTCCATCACTTCAACGTGGTGGGTGACCTGGGGAGAGTCAATCTCTCTCAGATCGGGTTTAAGCCCAATCTAGCCGTAATCTGTAGTGACTCCCAGGGTGGCGATGTGATCTAAGAGCTCGTTTAAGGAAGAGAGCTCCATCGGATCTAACTGCTCGGCAAGTTCCGAGCTGATGTGGAGATTGCTTTCCATGACCCGAGAGGTCATCGTCAGCGTGGCGGCCGAACAGACGGTCATTAAAAAACTGCCTAGCCGGAGAGTTTGTCCGACAGCCAAAGCTCTTTTAGCAACAGCGCCGTCTTTAAAGACGGGGTGCGTCATCCTTCCTGACGGTGACGACACAGAGGAACTCTCAATGAAAGCACCAATGTCGGTGTCAAAACCGGCGGATCTCGGGTAGGGGGTCCCGAACTGTGCGTCTAGGAGGATGGTAACAGGAGACAAGGGACACGATGTTTTTACCTAGGTTCGGGCCCTCTCGATGGAGGTAAAACCCTACTCCTGATTGATTAATATTGATGATATGGGTACTACAAGAGTTGATCTACCACGAGATCAGAGAGGCTAAACCCTAGAAGCTAGCCTATGGTATGATTGTTGTTCGTCCTACGGACTAAAAACTCTCCGGTTTATATAGACACCGGAGAGGGCTAGGGTTACACAGGGTCGGTTACAATGGGAGGATATCTTCATATCGAATCACCAAGCTTGCGTTCCACGCCATGGAAAGTCCTATCCGGACACGAGACGAGGTCTTCAATCTTGTATCTTCATAGTCCGGGAGTCCGGCCAAAGGTCATAGTCCGGTCATCCGGACACCCCCTAATCCAGGACTCCCTCAGCGTGCCTTAACACTCATTGGACCGCATACATCAATATGTATTATTTCCAGTAAGTCATTGGCTCGCTCCATTGTTCCATAGAATGGAATTTTAGTCATGTTGCGCATGAGGCATGGTTCGCAATTATCAAATGATTGATAATCAAGTGATTCCAAAAGCCCATCAACATGGAGTTTCTTCATGCGCTTTACACCAATATGACCTAAATGGCAGTGCCACAAATATGTTGCACTATCATTATCAACTTCGCATATTTTGGCATCAATACTATGAATATGTGTATCACTACGATTGAGATTCAATAAACCACTAACATTGGGTGTATGAGCATAAAAGGTTTTATTCATGTAAAAAGAATAACGATTATTCTTTGTGTTAAATGAATAACCGTATTGCAATAAACACGATCCTATCTTGTTCATCCTCAACGCAAACACCAAATAACATTTATTTAGGTTCAATACTAATCCCGAAAGTATAGGGAGTGTGCGATGATGATCATATCAATCTTGGAACCACTTCCAACACACATCAACACTTCACCCTCAACTAGTCTCCATTTATCCTACAACTCCTGTTTCGAGTTACTAATCTTAGGGACTGAATAGGTATCAAATACCCAGGGGCTACTACGAGCACTAGTACACATCAATAACATGTATATCAAATATACCTTTGTTCACTTTGCCATCCTTCTTATCCGCCAAATATCTGTGGTAGTTCCGCTTCCAGTGACCATTTCCTTTAAAGTAGAAGCACTCAGTTTCAGGCTTAGGTCCAGCTTTGGGCTTCTTCACGGGAGCGATAACTTGCTTGCCATTTGTCTTGAAGTTCCCTTTCTTTCCCTTGCCCTTTTTCTTGAAACTAGTGGTCTTGTTAACCATCAACACTTGATGCTCTTTCTTTGATTTCTACCTTCGCCGATTACAGCATCGCGAAGAGCTCGGGAATCTTTTTCGTTATCCCTTGCACATTATAGTTCATCACGAAGTTCTAGTAGCTTGGTGATAGTGACTAGAGAACTCTGCCAATCACTATCTTATCTGGAAGATTAACTCCCACTTGATTCAAGCGATTGTAGTACCCAGACATTCTGAGTACAAGCTCACTAGCTGAGCTATTCTCCTCCATCTTGTAGGCAAAGTACTTGTCAGAGGTCTCATACCTCTAGACACGGGCATGAGTCTGAAATACCAATTTCAGCTCTTGGAACATCTCCCGTGGCGTTCAAAATGTCTTTGAAGCCCCGATTCTAAGACGTAAATCATGGCGCACTAAACTATCAAGTAGTCATCATATCGAGCTTGCCAAACATTCATAAGGTCTGCATCTGCTCCTGCAATAGGTTTGTCACCTAGTGGTACATCAAGGACATAATTCTTCTATGCAGCAATGAGGATAATCCTCAGATCACGGACCCAGTGCGCATCATTGCTACTATCATCTTTCAACTTAGTTTCTCTAGGAACATATTCAAAAACATAGGGGATCTATAACGCGAGCTATTGACCTACAACATAATTTGCAAATACTATCACGACTAAGTTAATGATAAATTAAAGTTTAATTAATCATATTACTTAAGAACTCCCACTTAGATAGACATCCCTAAAGTCATCTAAGTGATACATGATCCCAATCAACTAAACCATATCCGATCATCACGTGAGATGGAGTAGTCATCAGTGGTGAACATCTCTATACTGATCATATCTACTATATGATTCACATTCGACCTTTGAGTCTCCAGTGCTCCGAGGCCATGTATGTACATGCTAGGCTCATCAAGTTTAACTCGAGTATTCCGCATGTGCAAAACTGTCTTGTTCCCGTTGTATGTGAATGTAGAGCCTATCACACCCGATCATCACGTGGTGTCTCAGCACGAAGAACTGTCACAACGGTGCATACTCGGGGAGAACACTTATACCTTGAAATTTAGTTAAGGTATCATCTTATAATGCTACCGCCGTACTAAGCAAAAAAAGATGCATAAAGATATACATCACATGCAATCAAAATACATGACATGATATGGCCATCATCATCTTGTGCTTTTGATATCCATCTCCAAAGCATCGTCATGATCTCCATTGTCACCGGCTCGACACCTTGATCTCCATCGTAGCATCGTGGTCGTCTCGCCAACTATTGCTTCTACAACTATCGCTACCGCATAGTGATAAAGTAAAGCAATTACATGGCGTTTACATTTCATACAATAAAGAGACAACCATATATAAGGCTCCTGCCGGTTGCCGATAACTTTTAGAAAACACGATCATCTCATAGAACAACGTATATCACATCATGTCTTGACCATATCACATCACAATATGCCCATGCAAAAACAAATTAGATGTCCTCTACTTTGTTGTTGCAAGTTTTACGTGGCTGCTATGGGCTTCTAGCAAGAATCGTTCTTACTTATGGCACAAAACCACTATGGTGATTTATCAAGTTTGTTGTTTTAACTTTCCACAAGGCCCGGCCGAAGTCAAATTCGATTCAACTAAAGTTGGAGAAACAGACACCAGCCAGTCACCTTTATGAAAAACTAGTTGCATGTCTGTCAGTGAAACCGGTCTCATGAACATGGTCATGTAAGGTTGGTCCGGGCCGCTTCATCCAACAATACCGCCGAATCAAAATAAGACATTGGTGGTAACAAGTATGATGATCACTGCCCACAACTCCTTGTGTTCTAGTTTTGCATATCATCTACGCATAGACATGCTCTAATGCCACTGCTGGGAACGTAGCATGCAATTTTAAAAAAATTTCTACGCTCACGCAAGATCTATCTAGGAGATGCATAACAACGAGAGGGCGAGAGTGTTTCTACGTACCCTCGTAGACCGAAAGCGGAAGATTTTGACAACGTGGTTGATGAAGTGGAACATCTTCTCGTTCCGACCGATCAAGCACCGGACGAACGATATCTCCGAGTTCTGCACATGTTCAGCTCGATGACGTCCCTCGAACTCTTGATCTACTAGAGTGTCAAGGAAGCAGATGAGTTATGTCAGCACGACGGCGTGGTGACGGTGATGCTGAAGTTATCCTAGGCGCCCCCTCCCCATGTATATATAGGGGGAGAGGGAGGGGAGTAGCAGGGGCGCCCCAAGTAAGAGGAATCCTACTTGGGGTTGGTTTTACAATTCGCCCCCCCTTTCCATAAGTGTCGGAGAGGGAAGGAAGGGGGGGGGAGAAGGAAGTGGTACTTCCTACTATTCCCTTCCCCTTCCCCTCTTTCCTTGTCCCCTTTTTGGCCGGCCCATATGTGGGGGCGCACCAGCCCCTTGTGGCTGGTATGTGTCCCCTCTTGGCCCATAAGGCCCATATCTTTTGCCGGGGGTGCCCGGAACCCCTTCCGGTGACCCGATATGTACCCGGTATCCTCCGGAACACTTCCGGTGTCCGAATACTATCGTCCTATATATCAATATTTACCTATCAACCATTTCGAGACTCCTCGTTATGTCCGTGATCTCATCCGGGACTCTGAACAACATTCGGTCACCAAATCACATAACTCATATAATACAAAATCGTCATCGAACGTTAAGCGTGCGGACCCTACGGGTTCGAGAAGTATTTAGACATGACCGAGACACCTCTCCCTTGAATAACCAATAGCGGAACCTGGATTGCCATATTGGTTCCCACATATTCTACGAAGATCTTTATCGGTCGAACCGTTACGACAACAAACGTTATTCCCTTTGTCTTTACTTTCCCGAGATTCGATTGTCGGTATCTTCGTACCTAGTTCAATCTCGTTACCGGCAAGTCTCTTTACTCGTTCCGTAATACATCATCCTGCAACTAACTCATTAGTCACTTCGCTTGCAAGGCTTCTTAAGATGTGTATTACCAAGAGGGCCTAGAGATACCTCTCCGATACTTGGAGTGACAAATCCCAATCTCAATCTATGCCAACCCAACAAACACCTTTGGAGATACTGTAGAACATCTTTATAATCACCCAGTTACATTGTGCCGTTTGATAGCACACAAGGCATTCCTCCGGTATCCGGGAGTTTCATAATCTCATAGTCAGAGGAATATGTATTTGACATGAAGAAAGCAGTAGCAATAAAATTGAACGGTCATAATGCTAAGCTAACGAATGGGTCTTGTCCATCATATCATTCTCCTAATGATGTGATCCCATTTATCAAATGACAACACATGTCTATGGTTAGGAACTTAACCATCTTTGATCAACGAGTTGGTCTAGTAGATGCTTACTAGGGACACGGTATTTTGTCTATGTATCCACACATGTATCAAGTTTCCGGTTAATACAATTCTAGCATGAATAATAAACATTTATCATGAAATAAGGAAATATAATATAACAACTTTATTATTGCTTCTAGGGCATATTTCCTTCAAATAGCTCGTTTCACCCTCCCTTTCCAGGAGGCCAAATCATTGCTGAACATGCCCATGGCATGATTGTTCATTTTTTTCGTCGTTGGATCATCCCACGGTTGTACTATGTTGTCATCCCGGTCGGGGAACTTGAATCTCGTGTGCAACTTCGCCAGGAGCAACTGCCTCAAATGTTCTTTACCCCTTAAGTCATCGTTGTTGATGCTCGCGCATTCCCGTAGGATGCATCCGACTTGGTTCCCGTAGCACTTGCGAGGTTCTTCCGGCTCTAATGGCTCAAACTTGCCAGGGGCCATCTTTGTGATCACCAGTCGTCCGATGCCGAGTTTCTGCAGGGCGCTACTGCTAAGTTTGAACCTAGCCACATGGCGGGCCCCGCTTAGCAGTAGCACCGCTACGAGAAGCGTGCTACATACTACTATTAAAGTAGCAGAAGCGCGATTAATGGGGACGCACTAGTGCTAAACCTAGCGTGGCCGGAACGGTCGGTCAATTTTAGTAGTAGCATTGTTCTAATGAGCCGTGCTACTGCTAAGTCGGTAGCAATATCGCCCCTTTACTACACGCGCTACTGCTAATTAGCAGTAGCGCCCCTTCTTGTCCAGCGGTAATGCTAAGGTTCTGTGGATAAGGTTTTCCCTAATAGTGACAGCTCATCTTGTCACATTGGTAGTAAGTACCCATGTGTATGAATTGGCGGTCCTCGTTGCACATGCTGATGGGAACCTAGTAGGTATGGTGGAAGAGGTGGAACATAAGTAGAAATGGGTGGAGGCGGGTGGTGGTGACTTGGAGGGAGAGAGTGGCGAAAAAGAAGCTAAGATCGATTGGTGGTATAGCACATTTTTTATTGAATAACTAGAGGTGATATGTCACAAACTTTTTAGGAAAAGATGGGTGTGAGCACCCTTTGTAACACACGACGTTTCCAAACAAATGTGTATGCGACGTAAATTTTAGAAAAATTATCTATGTTGGTTTAGTTCAGTAAGAGACTTTTCTTTAATAGTGTACGTAAGCTCGCCATGGCTCATTTTCTAATAAGGCCTCATGATGCATGGTGTGTATATAACAATCTTGAGTGTACAAAGACCGATCATGACATGCATACATACATACATACATACATACATACATACAATCATGGTCAGCTATCTAGCTAGCACACAACAAAACAATTAAAAACGATATCATTGCATCCATTGCTTTGAAAACCTAACTCTGGAAACTAGCAAAGAGCAAACGAAAGCATTTATATATCATGAATTATTCATTGGTGCGAGGTCACTCCTTTCAGAAAGGTCATGTGAGGTCACTTGTCAATGATCTCGTGCATGATTCACAACCTAACATGATAGTCACTTGTCAATGATCTCGTGCATGATTCACAACCTAACATGATAGTCACTTGTCAATGGTCATCAGACATCTATACTTTCCCAAATGATGTCACAAAGCAAGGTGCAGGTTGAATAATTTCTTCTGGTCGCTACCTTGATGATGCACAACCTAAAAGTTGCCTAAACAACCGGATTATGCATCAAACTACATCACCATCAGGTCTAAATACGCACAAGGAGCGCTTCAAATTGTGCACTTGATTTGTTGCATAAATAAGATGCACACCATCCATGCAATTTTATAAAATACTACATATACATTACGCAAAAAACACTAAGGCACTAAACATGGGCGCATCAGCTATCAAGTTAGTTGAGTATTGCATCGTCAAATTAGTTGATTGCTTTTACTAACTACTGGTACATGTACACATGCAACAAATGAGAGTTTCAATCGTTGGAACAAATTAAATGGACCGAATTGACCTTTTGTTTCGTACATATATATGCATGCACTGATCTAGGAAATTTGCAAATATAGGTACTGGAAGAATTCTGTTTACTGACAAATAAAACGTTCAGTTTGATTTAATTTGTTCATTTGTGTAAAAAAGAGAGCAAAAGTATACTAGTGGCCTGTTTTTAAGTTGTCGTTTTATGCTAAAAGATCATATGGATGGATCGAGGTACGTAGCTAGGGTCCATTTGGATATCGGAGCAGCCTCGATGGACATCGTTACCATACATGAACAACAAGGCAAGAGACCAAAAAGGCTAGCCCCATTCATATCTCATCCATCATCCTTAGCTCTAATAGTTAGTGCTTCTTCCTTTCTTTCTTTCTCAATGTATCTCTGCGTGTCACGGTCGAATATATATGTTGAAGGAAATCTAGCTTGCACTTCAATTCTTAGTCTCTAAGCAACCACCTCACCAATTGGTCTCATCCTTAATAATTTTTGTAGAAAGTCACCACTTTAAGCATGAAAACCTTTTATGGCTAACGACATGCACAATATATATTGCTAGCTCACATTATTGTATATTGTGCTTCATAAGTATGGTGTGCGTGCAACACATTGTGAGTAAAGTGACATAATTAATTCCCCCTGAAATGGATGTTTAAATAAACTTGATACACATGCAGGGTTTTGTGTAGTTAAACAAACATTCCAATAAATAAAGCACATACATATATCAAAATCCTACTTTCATTCTAAATTAGACCGATGGTATATGTTTTTGTGACTATAAAATTATATCGCTGAAAACTTATTTCGAATACGAATTCAGCGGTATAATTTTTGTCACATATGACCCATATTTATTTGGTCTAATTTATGGTCAAATTTCAATTTTAAGATGCACGTGCATCTTATTCATTGGAATCGAGGAATGAAGGGAGTACTTAATTAAACTCATGCCTTGACTATCATATTCTCTTCTACCAAATAATAAAGGGACTCCAAGACAATCCAACACAGTGTTTGCAATGTTCATACATACTTGGGCAGAGACCATCTGGATGATCCATACATGTTTATACTAATTCTATATCGAATTTGCCAGCTCGTTCGATGTATCAATTGATTCAACGCTATCCAACTATCTGAGTAGTAATTTAATTACATCCTATATGTCAATGTATATTTGTGCTCCTTTCCTTTATTTCTACAACGTGTAGAACATGCTAGTTCCCTTTATATATCTCTGAGTGAAAAATCTACCTTTTGGGTACATGTTTTTGATACTTTTCGACAAATGTTGCTTTTTATTGACTCATAATGTAGCATCGAGGGATACAATAATAACGACTATACACCCGGCCTCTGCATATCTAGGATACACACAACCAACACACGCAAACACACAAAATCACGCCAACAAATAGCAAAGTCAAATAAGACCGAAGCTAATGCCTAGATGCATAAAGAAAAAGAAAAAGAAATAAAAATCCCCTGAAGCGATTAAAACAGCGACCGATGATGTACCTTGGCAGCCATCTGTATCAATCACCTTTTGACAACGCATAGACTATGAGAAAGGTTCTTCAAAGACGACGCCTCCATGAAGGAAACGACACGGAAATGCCGCCGTCGCCTCATCCAACCGTCGAAGGTCAGATCGTGTGCTTTCAGTCTAAAGATCACGGCCGAGAAAACTCCAGGCAATGCCTTCATCAAGGTAACGACGCAGAAGATGCGACCATTGCAAAGTGTAACCAACAAGGGCCAGACTTAGAGTTTTCTCCCCAGGGCTCGAGACCGGGTACTTGAGAGGCACCACCCAACCGAAGTCTTTATATGATGCCCCCTCCAATTGCCACAATCTTAGCAGCTGCATACGCGCATAGTCCGAGTGAAGACCGTGTAAGGCGAGCAGATAGTCAATCCACGACAAAACTCATCACTACCACACAGCGAAGTCATCGATGAGGAAGGCTGGTCGTCGGCACTTGCCAAAATCCCATGTTCAGGACAATCCATAGTCCCGCACCGTCCTCACAAGTGGCGGCCAATGGCTAATCAGAACCAGACAACACAACCACACGCTACCACTATCTCCGTCATCCTCGTCCACGGTAGCAAATCATACCGAGTGAAGGACACAAATACCGTCATGCATCTATGGAGTGAACGGATACCGGTTGCAAATCTAGACCAATCTGACTTGGGCTAACATTACTGTTGCCGCCCGATTAGAAGTTTCAATCCCCTCAAATGGTAGCTGCCCAACCGATGCCGCACCCACACAGACAACTGGTCATGGGAGGCAACCTCAACCCCGGCCGGCACCGCTCGTCTGCGTGGACGGCGGCCCGCCAAGACTCACCGCGCCTCGGGGTTGCAGAGGCGCCCCGAGACCATCACGGGTTGGGGGACCATTGACATGCTTTTGATGCCAATCAGGGGTGTCAAAAAACCTTCGGTTTGGGTCCCGATTTCCCAGCAGCTGGAAAAGGGCCCTCTCCCGTCAGATTTAACGACCTAGTACATGATAGGGTGGATTTAACCCTTAAGTACCATTTCAAAAGTGGTGTTGAGGGAGGCGAAGGTCGTTCACCACCGCCGGCCACCTCGAGGGCAGTGCTGGCGGCATCCATGGCATTCCTAAACTCTTAAGCTACCCCTGCAAGTCAACATAACCAAGGCTCTACCATTCATCATGTTGCACCAAGCAGTCGAGGGATATTACGCCTCGGTGTCCAATGACCACGATCGTCACAGGTTTTTTTTATCAAGCTTTCGCTTGTATTATCTAATGAGGTGTTCTAAACAATAGATAGTATATCCTATAGTGTTATTCCTAAAGGTTCATATCTAACAAGTGCTGCTTTCCTCTTCAAATTTTGGGTCATAGAGTTCAGAGACATGATTTGGAGACCATTGGCCTCATCGTATACACGTTGTAAGATGAAGGAAAACATACTTGATTCTCCTTAATAAAGTGCAGTCTATGGTTAGTTAGAAATTCACATATCTCATTTGCCAGGGCGTGGCATGCTACCTGAATAAAATTGTTGTCATATTAACATCTTTTCAAAATTGAAAACTACATGAAATAATATAGTACCAATGTAATTAAGTAATCAACCTCTTTCATATAAATTCATTCATGTTGGCTGCCACAACAAGACGATTAACATACAAAATTGGCATTCTCACGCTAGCCCGTGTTGAAGACTAGTAGTTTGGAGTAATAATTAGGTGGCGATGATGGAGTATGGCTCGACGATGAAGAGCGGCCTCTGCCGGAGCTGCCGGCACCGCCGCACGCTCTGCACCAGCTCCTCCCTGTCCCCCACCCGCGACGTGAACAGCAGTGGCGCGCTCTCCTTCTCCTCGTCCTCCTCGTCGGACTGCATGCCCGTGGACGCAGCCGCCACCGTGGCCGCCAGCGTCGTCGTGGACGACGGCACCCGGCGCAGCCCTGGCGTCACGGTCGGAGCGGCTAATTCGTCGACGGTAGTTCTGGAGCAGCGCGATGGGGACGCGTCGTCTGTGGTGGCCGGCGCGCCGCCCACGAACTTGTTGATGACGATCCTGGAGCACCGCTGCGCCTTGCCGGACGCCACCACTAATTCCACCACCGTGCCCCTGTCTACCACCTCCACCTCGTCCTCCTCCTCCTCGAAGACATCGTCTTCCTCGTCGACGCTATTGTGTTCTTGCAGCATCTCTTCTTGGCCTGGCTGTTGCACCATGCTCTGCTTCTGGTGGTCGAGAACAGATCCCGAGGCAGGGCAGCAGTCCACGAAACAGAGCTTGAGGCGGCCTTCCTGGCGCTGGGCATGGAGGTAGACCTGGGGCTTCGCGGCCACGGCCTCCAGCACGAGGCGTCCGTCTCGGCGGTGCGGGCGCACCCGCAGGCACGGTCCGCCGTCGTCACCGGGGCGGCGAGACATGGACGGCAGCGGTGGCGGGAACGCGCGCTGCGGCCGGGCGCGGTGGTACTGCACCGCCTTCAGTGTCATCTCGGCCGCCGCCTCATCCTTCTCCTCCTCTTGGACCTCCAATGCCGGCGGCGAGAAGAAGTCAGCGGCGACGGCATCGTCGGTTGTGTGGAGCGAGGGCGGCGCGTAGAGCAGGGATGCCAGGTCGAGGAAGTCGCCGCGGGTGCCGGTCTCGCAGCCAAGGCTCTCGGTGCAGAGGCTGAGGCTCTCGTGGCTCATGGACCGCCGCACCGTCGCCATCGGGTAGCCGGCCTTGGTCTTCACCGCCGGAGGCTCGGGCTTGGTGGCGCAGTCGTTGTCGGCCGGGGCCTGGATGGCGTTCCACATGTCCAGCTGCTGCGAAGGTGGCATCGACGCCGGCATGCGAGTGCGAGTGCGAGTGTGAGGAGGAGAGACTTCTAGCGCCGGCATGACATGGCACACCGACACAGTCATCTCGGACGATCTACAGAAAGATCAGAGCGGAAGAAGAAGAAGAAGATCGCAGTGGTGGAGCTGAAGCTTCCTAGCGTTGTTGTGAAGTGGGATTGTGAGTGAGTGAGTGAGTGAGTGAGGTGGTGAGTGGGCAGTGAGTGGGTATTTGTAGGCGGGAAGGGGAGCCTTTTCAGCCGTCCAAATAGAAGTTACATTTATTTGGCTGTACACAAGTTTCAGTTGTGTGATGTAATCGGAAATCCAATTTGGCTTGCACGCGAAAAATGATTTCTAAAATATCGAAAAAAATCCCAACGCATCAGTATATTCATAGTCACATCCAAATGCTACTTGCAAAGTTTTAGACAAAAAGGTTAAAGTTTTGGCATGTGAAAAAAAAACACCAATGTTACCCCAAATTTGTATTTTTACCCACGAAACACTACTTCTCCGTTTCGCATGAAAATTATAAGCATGCTTGCGACACTAACACGCACACCCACAAAAAAAATCAGAGTTTTTTAAAATTATTTTACCACATCTTTTGAGTTACTGTTCATCCGGGAGCGAATGCTCCCGGGAGGCACAACGCGATGTAGTACGAATGCAAAACAAGAAAGTACATTCCATCTTCTCTTTTCTTTACAGCTAATAATGCTAGTACTAGTAAATTCACTGGATGTCAATGGGGGACAGCAAGCTAGGGGCATTTCAGCCTAAGCATCCCACTGTCTTCTGCTTTATTAGTTGTTTCCACTACTTACTAGCATCTTGAAAAATTCAGGCTTTATTAGGCGTTGCATGGATTCATGCATGCAATCATCAGTGATGTCACCCCACTACATAAATATCCCCTCCAATTCCCGAGCACAAGGCAACTTACTCCCTCCATCTATGTAAGGGTCTAATGTGTTTTTTTAAGATTTGTTTAACACAGCATAGATGCGAGCGCTCAATCATACGCGCATCCACTGACCCCTATGAACGCACACACGCACACCCTATCCCTATGAGCACCTTTGAGAGACTGAGTCGGCATATCATCTTGAGATTTACAAAGTCACCGTAAGGGTTTTTTAAGACTGCCTTTGACTATTCATAAGATTAATAGTATATGAGATGTATAATGTGAAAATTATACCATTGGAGGCTCCTTCCACATATGAATTTGATTGTATGGTTTGTGTAATTTGCATGTCATATATTGTTGCTCTAACATGTGGTCAAAGTTAGCCTCAAAAAAATGCATTAGGCCCTATATATATGGATAGAAGGAGTACTCTGCTTGTTTCCCTCTTGGTGCCTAACATATAGATGGTTACATATTGCATCGTGCCCACTACTAGCTAACAACCTATTCGTTCCAAAACTTACTTAGTGCATGCCATCCTTGATTATGCATAAGGAGCATTTTGTATTGATGTTCCTTTTTCATATGCATGCATGGTCACTACTAGCTTGTTGCCAAATTCATGCACAGGTCACTAGTATTAGTTTGATTAAGAATGATTAAATTGCATGCATAAGTTAATTAATTAAGAGCATATGGAAATGCAAAATGGAACATATATGTATGCAAGTTGGGGGGGGGGGGATGAGATGAGCAAGCTTCCGTCCTCTTTTTAGCTTCTCTCTTTCTGGCTTCTTTCCATCCATATGGAATAGAGTATATATACATGTAGCAGGGTGCATGGTCACCAAATTGTTTTACTTATTTAATCATTTTCTTTTCTCTTCCTCCTCTTAATTCTCTCCAAGCGGTACTGTTCACATGCTTATAGATGCCATTTAGTTCTCTTGGACATGGGTGCATAATCGTGTCCTCTTCTTCTATCTCTAGCCATTTTCCTAATTGGATCAAATTATTCTAGTGCTGCTTCTACTTAAAGCAAAATGCACATGCCTTTAAAGAAAAAATAAATATCTTGTTTTTGCTTATTCATATGAAAACTATTACTAGGTCCCTAATTAACTCATAAAAGTACATACTTTTATCTGAGAGTGCCGATTTTGATACCAGCCCCGTTTTAAAAAAATTAAATGAATAGTACTTTGTATAGAACACAAATTAATTAACTAGTTAGGCTAGATAATTGGAAGATACACTATTTATGGGGAAAATGTAATACATATTGTGCTGACGAACACAGCGGGTGATCTGTTTTTTCACTAAGAATGCGGGAAATTGCAATCAATGATCGCAACTGCGATCAGGGAAGGAACTCTAGAAAGAGGGGAAACACTCAACACAAAGTTTCGAAGGGGACCTCTCATCCGACTGCCTCTCGTGGGAGGCCAACATCCACTCTAATATTCTTGTAAGACAAATAGTATTATCTATAAAACATTAAATAATTGACTAGTTATATAGCCAGGTAATTGTTAGACAAACTTTTCTTCACAAATACAATAGGTGCTCTGCTTTTTCATTAAGGATGAGGGAAAAGAACTAAACAAAGAGGAAAAGCACTCAGCACAACCATTTTAAAATGGGACCCTATAGAAAAATGCCTCTTGCATGAGGGCAACATCCTCTCTAATTAGACATGCTAGACCGATCGACATGATGTGTTTATCTTTGCAAATCCTCCAGTTGTGCCCCTTCAACAAATGCGAAATCATGTAAAAAGGGAGTGGTAGGCTCGTGTTTTGCTCTTTGCTCTTCAACCTGTGAGAGAGACCCTACCATTGTTGAGTGTCAGTAGCCGTGTGTGGAATATATGTGACTGCTAAGGCAGGAAACAGTTCGAAACTACCTTATATGGAGCACATACAAATTTCCAAAATGACCCTTGTAAGGTAGCAAAATCGTTTTTCGGAAATAAAGTCTTGGTCAAGCTGATTTCGACGAGCCGAGTGTAGCCACATGGCGCAAACGAGACCGTTGTCATGTCCTCTAATTTGCAAATGATAATGTACGGCTTTCCGTTCTACACGCTGTTGTTCCTCCACCACTCGATGTAGCGTCATATCTGATCGGACGGCCCCCGTCGACCGTTGTGTCCTCACTTTGTCCTCTAGTTGTCCCCGATGAGAGAAAAGAAAACAGAACAAAAAGGTTCGTATTCGGTGCATCATTAGCTAGTTGAAAAGGATCGATCGATGGCAATGGAATCAGAGAGGGCTAAGCAAAGCAAAGCAGTATTAGTAAAGGCCAAACTAATTAAAGCGACGACACAGAAAGAGATTCTTTTGCATGCTTAGCTCGGTGTGGGCCCATCCACTCCCAGAATGGAACTTGTAGCTCTTAAGTTTCATTGTCTAGCCAGCTCAAGGTAAGTATGTTGTTTAAATTGATTGGAATGAGATGCATGGAGAACAATTGCTGATTTCATCGGGGGAAACCTAGGTGCATTGCCTTTTTTGGTAGTTGTATATTATATTTGGTGGAGATGTACGATGCGTGCACTTGGGCGTTTTATTTTTACTGGAACTAATTAATAACCCACTCAAGTCCAAAGTCATAACAATATTTCCTTTTTTTTTCTTTGTAGACGCACATTGTTGATGAAGTGTGAACCTGAAACCTTTGCCAAAAGAATGTCCACCTGCAAAAAAAAGGGAGAGAAGGGCCAGGTCTAAAAATATGTAAACTACAAGTTTGTAGAAAAAAATTCAATAGTCTATCAACAAAAAACACCAAAATTCACAGGTTAATAGATCATTGATCGAACGGTCAAATGTTTTATGATATCTTCTAGAACGTCTCTAAAGGCATCTAGGCCTTTTCATACCAACATTTTTCTTATTTAGATTGCTAATTAGTTATTTTTAAAAACTCAAGAAGAGGGCAAATGTTAATTGCCCCATAGAGAATACATATATAGGAAATATCTGTTGTGCAAAGTTTTAGAGACTAGATGATACCACGGGGAATATTTTGCCATATATTTCAACTTGATTCATTGTATGAAACATGAATATTTAAAGTAATAATATACAGTTTTGCTAGAACTCATCTACTCCCTCCTTCCATCTATATAGGGCCTAATGCATTTTTTAAGACCGCCTTTGACTATTGACAAGATTAATAGTACATGACATGCACAATGTGAAAATTATATCATTGAAAGCTCCTTTCACACACGAATTTAACGGTGTGCTTTGTGTAAGTTGCATGTCATATATTATTGCTCTAATATTTGGTCAAAGTTAGCCTCGAAAAACTCATTAGGCCCTATATAGATGGAAGGAGGGAGTAGATGAAATATAATTTGGTCTCATTCACCTTTTATAGCCATTGAATGCGATGCTATAAGATGCGTGTGTGCTGACGTGGGATGTATCTGTTCTTGTTTTCAAAGTGAATGAGACCAACAAGAAGAAGAAACTAACTTTTTTTTTTTTTGTGATTAGAAGAAGCTAGAGACAAATAAGAATGTGACAATTAGTTCTTGCTTTTCGATCTGGGGATGAATTAGAACGGATGGCCCAAAACTAACCTCTGTTGTGCAAAGATGTATAAGTGTCAAGTTTAAAAAATAGTTGGATATCGGATCTCTGATGCGCAAACTTTCCGGGATATGTTTGTTGCGGAGGCTCCCATGTGTGTGGATTTTTGCGAGATCTTCTTCTTTTGGACCATCGCTCACACCAAACCGTTTCATTGCATGCAGCACAGATTCCGAGACCGGCCTACCTATGACTGTACTAGTACTTACGGATCCCGAGATACAAGGAAAATCCAGGACCAGACGTGTCGATCTTCCAACTAAAGCAGAGCTACATTCAGAGAGAGAGAGAGAGAGGAGTAGCAGCAGCAGCATGTACGAGTAGTCCACGGAAGAAACGAATGGCCGGTGCTCCATCCGACATGTCAATCTTAGGCTTGTACCTGCAGGATCTTATCGCCATCTACCTGACGATAAAGCACACGCATCAACGGATAGATCGATCGATCGTACGTACGTACAGCTAGCAGCAGGTGAGCAACGGCGCCTAGCCACAGCTTTTCTTTCCTTTCCTCCCTCACTTTAGGGCCTGTTTGGTTTCAATAAGTCACCTAACTTATAAGTCAGGTGACTTAAAACCAGTGATTTATAAGTCATGTCTGTTTGGTTTTCACCTGACTTATAAGTCATCTGACCACACCTTTCCAAGCAACCCACATTAGGCTGGTCATAGTGGGGAGTAACTTAAACTAGTGTCATGCATATGACACTAGTCTAAGTTACTATCTTTATAGTGCAAAGTAACATAGTAGTAGTGTCATAGAGGACTTCATTAATTAGCTTTTAGACTCATCTTATCTTGAAAAGCGCTATGTTACAGTAACATATTATGTTACCACTTCTCATTAATTACATGCCACATAAGCAAAAAATTCTTGGAGTGCGCTATGTTACTTGCTAAGTTACTCCCACTATGACTAGCCTTATGCATGTGGTGGAACCCACGCAAAAGGGGGTGACTTATAAGTTTTAAGTTGGGGTGGAGCAACTTATGACTTATAAGTTTGGGTGACTTATAAGTTGGGTCTGTTTGGCAAAATAAGTCATTTTTTTCACTTTTCGACTTATAAGTTGGTGACTTATTTGAAACCAAACAGGCCCTTAGGGTCTATTTGATTCACAGGCACATGATTAAATTTCTTTGCACTTGCATCGTGCACATATACATACCATACACACATGCCAAAATGTAACTTGTATGCATTTATGTGTGTAGTTGTTATGGGTATCATAGTCCTATTGTTCGAGAGCAGATCGGACGGTGTTCGCATGTCTGCAAACAGAAAAATTAAACTAACATGGCATTAAAGTAATGAGGATCAGTGCAATTTTCACTTCACTTCATGAGCTCTTCCTCATCTCCATCATGTATGCCATGATATGTACAAGGCCTGATGTTGCTTTTGCAATAAGCCCAACAAGTAGATACCAGGCCAACCCAGGTGAGAGTTACTGGGCAGCGGTGAAGACTATTTTGAAGTACCTAAAAAGGACTAAAGAGATGTTCCTAATTTATGAAGGTGAGGAAGAGCTCGTCGTAAGGGGTTACGTCGATGCTAATTTCCAAACCGACAGAGATGATTGTCGATCACAGTCCGGATTCGTGTACATCCTGAACGGAGGAGAAGTGCACTGGATGAGTTCCAAGCAGGATACGGCGGCCGATTCTACCACAGAAGCCGAATACATTTCGGCTTGTGAAGCTGCAAAGGAAGGTGTTTGGATCCGGCATTTTCTGGATGATCTTGGTATTTTCCCAGTCTCGGTGAAACCGTTGGACCTCTATTGTGATAATTTTGGTGCCATCGCACAAGCCAAGGAGCCGAGGAATCACCACAAGGTCAGACATATAGATCGAAAATATCACCTGATACGAAAGATCGTAAAGAATGGTGATGTAGAGTTATGCAAGATTCACACGGATGCAAATGTTGCAGATCCATTGACTAAGCCGCTTCCACAACCCAAGCATGAGGGGCACGTTAGAGCTATGGGCATTCGATGTCTATTTGATTGACTCTAGTGCAAGTGGGAGACTGTTGGAGATATGCCCTAGAGGCAATCATGTATGATGATATTTCCTATTTGTTTATGAATAAAGATAGTCCTTGGACATTATCAATGATGTGTATCAGCAAGTACGTGACTTGTTTGTGGGACTATGCATTGTATGATGACTGTCCTAAAAGGTCCCTAGTCGAAAGGGCTGTGTGGACGCGCAGCCGACTAGACTAGCATATGACACAGTCGATGGCTTGGTCTCACTAGCCATGGAGCATTGGATGCTAACCGGATAATATGGACTTGGATAGGTCTGGTCGGATTCGACGTAGTCGGATCCGAGTCGAGATAAGGTCCAAGTCGGACAGACCCAACTATGAGACACAGTGATATGTCATCTATGAGTCTCTAGTACAACATACGTTCTATGTCCTAAGACCTGAGCTGACGCATGTACTCGGGATGGTGATAGACTTGCTTTGGGCCGACCAAACGCTACTACATCGGGTAGTTACAAAGGTAGGTTTGGGTTTGTCCGATCCCATTTGCGAGACATGGTCGAGCAAGATGGGATTTGCCCCTCCGGTCAGGAAAGATATACTCTGGGCCCCTCGTGTGATCCGACCAGGAGAAGCATGGCCATGTGACAAGGATTATGAGACAATCCGGGTAGTGGTCGGGATCATTGGAACGAGAAAGAGGTCGGGCTAGCACAAGGATGACAGTCTCACCTTGAGCCCGACAACATATATCGTGAGGCAAAGGGAACATAAGTGTGACATGTTGTACAAGTTCGCCTAACCAGCTTCATAGTCTTCTTGATGGTCGCTGTCGGTGTCAAAACCGGCGGATCTCGGGTAGGGGGTCCCGAACTGTGCGTCTAGGCGGATGGTAACATGAGACAAGGGACACAATGTTTTTACCCAGGTTCGGGCCCTCTCGATGGAGGTAAAACCCTACGTCCTGCTTGATTAATATTGATGATATGGGTAGTACAAGAGTAGATCTACCACGAGATCAAGGAGGCTAAACCCTAGAAGCTAGCCTATGGTATGATTGTTGTAATGTATGTTGAGCCCTACGGAATAAAGCCCTCCGGTTTATATAGACACCGGAGGAGGCTAGGGTTACACAGAGTCGGTTACAATGGTAGGAGATCTACATATCCGTATCGCCAAGCTTGCCTTCCACGCCAAGGAAAGTACCATCCGGACACGAGCCGGAGTCTTCAATCTTCTATCTTCGTAGTCTTGGAGTCCGGCGGATAATGATAGTCCGGCTATCCGGACACCCCCTAGTCCAGGACTCCCTCAGTAGCCCCCGAACCAGGCTTCAATGACGATAAATCCAGCGCGTTTATAGTCTTCGGTGTTGCAAGGCGGGTTCTCCCTTCAAATTCCATGTACCTGCCGAATAGTGTCCGGCTTCATCTTGAATACTGTGTTCCTCGGCTTCTACGCCAAATAATGGCCCTCTTCCACGGGTCGCACGAATGCGAAAAGCCAGGGCGTATTTTACATTCCACCCCCTAGTCGTGCGAGCCGTCCGCCTATAAAAGAGGCAAGAATCCAGATCCAAACCGCACCATCTTCCTCCCGCGAATACTCCCTTGAAGCGCCTTTGACCTAAAAGTCCATTCCACCATGGATCGTCGATGCGGCTCTTCTTCGCGCGCTCCCAGCCCACCGCCGGGGAGTTGGAGGAGGTGCTCTGTTTCGCACAACGAGCTAGTGAAGCTCCAAACGGGGGGATTTCTCCCTCCGGCCTTCATGGTCCCAGTCCGAGCCGGACTGGTTACTTATCAAGGTGGGAGACAAGCGGAGGACACTCCAAACCCCAATAAGGAGGAGCGTGTGTGCTTCGTCCCCTATCTGGTAAGGGGGCTCGGATTTCCAATACATCCATTCCTCCGCGGGCTCCTGAAGTTCTACGGACTCCAGCTCCACCACCTTACGCCCGCCTCCGTGCTGCACATCGCGGGCTACGTAGCTCTTTGTGAGCTATTCCTGGGCGTCGAGCCCCATTTTGCATTGTGGAAGAGGCTGTTTTGCCTCGTACCCCGCTCTCACGAGGGGTCCATATATCAAGTGGGCGGCGCCGAAATATGGCGCATCGCCGGGACCGGATACCTATCCGGTACTCCCAAGAAGGCGTCCGAAGACTGGCCCTCGGAGTGGTTTTATATAGGAGACGCTCCGCTGCCAGACCCAGTCCGGATCGGCCTCCCGGAGTTTAGTGCTGCTCCCTTGAAGGAACGCCTCAGCTGGCGCCCGCGGAGCCCCCGATTGGAGGAAGACAAGAGCGTCCATTATTTAATGGGTCGGATAAGATTAATGGCTCATTACGGCTTGACCATGATCGGAGTCATGGCGACATGCATTATGCGAGGGGTACAACCACTACAATACAAAGGCCACCCCATGTGGGATTTCAACGGGGAAGACGATGCCACTCGGCACGGCCGCAAAGGGCCGGATTCAACAGAGGATCTGGTAAAGGTCCTGTCCGGCTTATACAAGGGGGAGAAGGAGGATTTCCTTCGAACGAACCCTTTGAATGGGTTTTCCATGATCAACCCTAGAGGATGGGTAAGTGAACACCTTGAAGGGCTCTACCCGTGCTTTCGAAGTTTAAGCTTCTTACATTATGTCTTCGGCGCAGGATCTACGCCGGACTGTGGAGGACATGGTGAGTCCGGCTCCGCAACCCGAGGATCCGGAAGGATCCCTGGGTCCGGCCTCCGAAGAGGACCCGGACATAGAGGTGGAGCTGATCGACGGGGTGTATCACCAGCTCAGCATAGACAATGCTTTGGTCGCTATTATAGCAGACTACCCCGGACTAAGTCCGGCTTCCCAAGTGACCGCGACCGAAGTTCGGGCACCGTTAGCTCTTCCCTGCCCATTTCTGACCTTCGCAAACGATGGTATTTTGCAGGAAACGCTTTTACGGCAGGAAGCCGAGCCCGCGGCGGCTGACCAACAGAGGCCAGTCCGAACCAGCAGGCGGAAAAGGAGCGCAGTGCGGACGGAAGCGTCGCCGCAAAGGTATAGCTTCAGCTTGAATTTTCGAGCAACGTCCGAGGAAACGCTGAGTGCTCATGATCTTTGTAGGAGAAAAGCGCCGCCAGACTGCGGCGCAGGAATTGCCGATCCGACCAACACCGCCAGATCCGGCGCCCGCCTAGAGGGGAGGCAAGCGCAAGACGCGAGCGGATCCTTCTCCAATGGAGGATACCGGCTGCATCGTCCGCCACCAAGTCGAGGTGGAGCGCCATGAACCATAGGCGCCGCGGACAATATTTCATGAAGCATGCTTTTCCCGAGGCATTGGATGCCTTTAACGCGAGGGACGCGCATCTCCGTGCCGCTTCGTAACGGTTTTACGAGCCACGGAGCGGTATGTGAAAGACACGGGTAAGGAAATGTCAATGGTTGTATATACCAGTAGCCCCCGAGACTTAAAGTAGTTATGCTAACTGATTTAAGGATCAATTGGAAACGCAGGCTCTTACCAAGAAGAACTTCCAGTTGTCTCGGGAACTGCAATATTGCAAGGCCCAACTAGAGGCCGCACTTGCTGCCGCAGGAGGAGATACAAAGACCCCTCCTGGTAACACATTTTTATTAATAAACATAAGCGCTGTGCGACATGCGCGCAAGTCTAATAATGACATTGCAGGTACCGCGGACAAGATCCGGACAGCAAGCATTCTGCGCCCGACTAAAGGCGGCGAGTGTGCTGAATAGGGTTCAGCAGAAAGGAACAAGCTCCAGGATGCCAACGCCAAGCTCGGAGAAGAGCTGAAGGCGTTGAGCCGAGCTATCCGGCTCCGTTAAGGAGAATCAGCGGCCGTTGCGGCATTTATAGTAAGTGCTTGGCGGACTCTTTTGAAAAGAAGAGTTCGGCGAGGAAGTATTTTGACATGATTTGTCTTGTAGGTATACTCACGGGTCGTCCTGCAGAGGAGATGCCCATATCAACGGGTGATCAACTTCCCGAACTGTTGTAGCTACTCGAACGAGTTCGGCAGGCAATGAGCGGCGTCGTTCGGGCTTTATGGCCAGCCCTCACCCTACCCGAGAGCCTCAGGGAGCTTGCGGAGAAGCTGCAAGGAGTGCGGCAGTGCTTCCGTTTGTGGAAGATTTCGGCTTGCCGTCAAGGTGCCAGGGAGGCTTGGGCCATGGTGAAGACGTGGTACAAGAAGGCGGATCCCAACCATATGGCCGAAGTTGGACCGGTGGGACCCGATGGGAAGGAGATCCCTGTGAGTTTAGTGTACAGCCAGGTAGAGTTGGCTGCTAAATTTTCCCAACGGGACTGTAAACTGGACAGCCTGTTAGACGGGATTGAAGAGGAATACAATCAGTAAATTTTGACAATGTATGTTATCCTTTTAAATTGACATGTGAAATGCCTTCTAGCCGGATTGTAGATCGTTTGTCTTTGCCGACCTTTTCGCTTCGACCTCGGGACCCTAGAGTCCGGAGTGTGTCCGAATACCTCTTTGGTTGAGATACAACCGTGGTATGCATGGAGACCAGGCGTAGGGGTCATTAGTGCTTTATCAGACAAGTGCCCAACTAGTTATGTTATATTACATGGTTAGTAAGAAACATCTGCCAGGGAGAATAGTTCCGTTAAGGGTTCCTTTCGCTGGGAGGCATGCCCTAAAGTGCATGTCCGGACTGCAAAGAAAGTAGTAAAACATCTGGGGGCAGAAAAATGGGTAAAAAGTCATCTTTTAAATCACCGACCGAATATTCCCTTAAGAACGCTAGCTTTCGGCTTCACCCGTCGAGGTACACATCCGCTGCCCAGCGATAATAATCGCAGAGGTGCTCCTTTACCTCCTAACCGAACAATCGGGAACGTAGGGGTAAGCACAGGAGCCAGGGAACCCAGCTTGGCCAAAACTTAAGTCATATCGATGCATATAATGGCGAGTAAAAGGTACATGTGGAAGCTTGACACATGTGCTGGGTATGAAACCCGTATAATTGAGCTTCTGTAAAAGAAGCCCCCAGGAATAATGAGTGCGGATGGCACATCATGCGTATGCAAAAGATGCTGAAATGGGCCCGTAAGGGCTTTCAAATAAAAAGGATAAAAAGAGAAACAAAAGACAGCCGAAGTGTAAAATTTTGGATGGGGGAAGGGGACTAACTCTTAGTCCGGCACTATGCATAGAATCGTCTGAGGCGGGCTGCGTTCCATGGGTTCGGCTCGAGTCGGTTATCCGATGCGTTTCGCAGACGGTATGCTCCGCCGGTCAGTACTTGATCGATAATGAAGGGGCCCTCCCATTTGGGCTTGAGCTTGTCCTTTTTCTTGTCTGGCAGGCATAGAACTAGTTCACCAATGTTGTAAGTCTTGGCCCGTACTTCTCTGCTTTGGTATCTTCGGGCCTGTTGCTGATAGAATGCGTAACAAGCCTTCGCGACGTCACGTTCTTCTTCCAATGTGTCCAAGCTGTCCTGCCGATCGAGCTCGGCTTCTCTTTCCTCATACATGCGCACTCGAGGTGAGTCATGAATAATGTCGCAGGGCAACACTGCCTCTGCGCCGTATACCATAAAGAATGGTGTGAATCCGGTAGTACGGTTAGGCGTTGTCCGCAGCCCCCAGAGTATGGAGTCGAGCTCCTCGACCCACTGTGTGTCGGATTTAGTAAGTGACCTTACTAATCTAGGTTTAATGCCGCTCATTATTAGACCATTTGCTCTTTCCACTTGACCGTTGGTTTGAGGGTGATAGACCGACGCGTAGTCGAGCTTGATGCCCATGTTTTTGCACCATGACTTAACCTCATCGGCTGTGAAGTTCATGCCATTGTCGGTGATGATGCTGTGGGGGACTCCGTAACGGTGTACCACCCCTGATATAAAGTCTATCACTGGTCCAGACTCTGCCGTTTTAACTGGTTTGGCCTCTATCCATTTGGTGAATTTATCAACCATGACCAATAGGTACTTTTGCTTGTGGGTTCCCCCTTTAAGGGGTCCAACCATGTCATGCCCCTGGACATGACGGCCGGTGATGGGTATAGTTTTGAGGCGGTGGGTGGCATGTGGCTCTGATTAGCAAAGAGCTGACAACCGTAGCATCGCTGGACCAAGTCCTGCGCGTCTGCCCGAGCCGTCGGCCAATAGAATCCTGTATGGAATGCCTTTCCTACAAGGGCCCGGGCTGCTGCGTGGTGTCCGCCTAGTCCGGCATGAATTTCAGCCAGGAGGTTTCGCCCTTCCTCTTCGGAGATACACCTCTGAAGGACTCCGGTTGTACTTTTCTTGTAAAGTTCTCCCTCATGGACCTTGTAGGCTTTCGATCGCCGGACTATGCAGCGGGCCTCGTTTTGGTCTTCGGGGAGTTCCTGCCTAAGTAAGTAGGCTAGGAAAGGTTCTGTCCACGCGGCGATTACTGCCATGATAACGTGGGCTGAAGGTGTTATGTCGTTAGCCGAATCACCGATTGGTGCGGTTTCCTCCGGTTTGTTACTACCGGGCTCCTCTTCCCATAGTACGGATGGCTTGAAGAGCCGTTCGAGGAAGATATTTGGAGGGACAACATCACGTTTCGCACCGATGCGTGCCAGTACGTCGGCCGCTTGGTTATTATCTCGGGCTATGTGATGGAATTCAAGTCCTTCGAACCGAGCTGACATTTTTAGGATAGCGTTGCGATATGCTGCCATTTTCGGATCCTTGGCATCAAAGTCTCCATTTATTTGTGATATTGCAAGGTTTGAATCGCGCACCTCTAGGCGTTGAATGCCCATGGAGCGCCATCCGGAGACCATGTAACGGGGCCTCGATTGGCTGCGTTGTTGGAGTCCGTGTACATTATTTGAAGTACATCTTCGATGTGTCTCCGGTTGGGGACGTCAAGATGACGCCAGCCCCTAGTCCGCCAACATTTTGGAGCCGTCAAAATGCATAGTCCAATTGGAGTATCGCCGTACTCTTTAGGGAGTTCGCCATCCATTCGGCATTTAAGTCAGCCAAAACTTGTGACTTTATAGCTCGTCGAGGTTTGTAAGTTATGTCGAATGGTAAGAGCTCAATGGCCCATTTTGCAATCTTGCCCGTTGCGTCGCAGTTATTTATAATGTCATTGAGTGGTACTTCAGAAGCCACTGTTATTGAACACTCTTGAAAGTAGTGTCGGAGCTTCCGAGACGCCATGAACACCGCATATGCTATCTTCTGATAGTGCAGGTAACGGGATTTGCAAGGGGTTAACACAGTGGATACATAATACACTGGTTTTTGAAAAGGGAATTTATGCCCTTCTGTCTCTCGTTCGACGACGAGGACCGCGCTTACAACTTGATGTGTTGCTGCGATGTATAACAACATTGGTTCGCCCAGAGTGGGTGCAGCCAGGACCGGATTTGTTGCCAGTATGGCCTTTATTTCTTCGAGTCTGGCAGTGGCAGCATCCGTCCACTCAAAGTGTTCGGTGCGCCCAAGGAGGCGATAAAGGGGCAGCGCCTTTTCTCCTAGACGGGAGATAAAGCGGCTTAAGGCTGCCACGCATCCTGTTAATTTTTGTATTTGTTTGAGGTCCTTTGGAATATCCAAGCGTGATGAGCTCGGATTTTGGCTGGGTTTGCTTCTATTCCTCTACGGATACAATTAAGCCCAAAGCAGCTTTCCGGCTGATGCGCCAAAACGCATTTTTCGGATTCAGCTTGATGTCATATGCTCGAGGTTTTGAATGTGAGCCTCAAATCGTCTACTAGAGTTTCGACGTGTTTTGTTTTGACTCGTCGTCTACATATGCCTCATTGTTTTGCCGATCTGGGTGGCCAGACATGTTTGAATCATGTGCTGATATGTTGCGCCAGCATTTTTAAGTCCGAAGGGCATCGTGTTGAAGCAGAATGGTCCATATGGAGTGATGAATGTCGTTGCGGCTTGATCTGCTTCCGCCATCTTGATTTGATGATAGCCAGAGTATGCATCCAGGAAGCACAACGAATCGTGCCCTGCCGTGGCATCGATAATTTGATCGATGCGGGGGAGAGGGAAAGGATCCTTTGGGCAAGCCTTATTGAGGTCTTTAAAATCGACACAGAGGCGCCAGGATTTATGCTTCTTTGGTACCATCACCAGATTTGCTAGCCAGTCCGGATGTTTGATATCTCTAATGAATCCGGCTTCCAATAGTTTGGCTAGCTCTTCTCCCATGGCCTGTCTTTTGGGTTCGGAAAATCGCCGATGAGCCTGTTTGACTGGCTTAAATCCTTTTAGGATGTTTAGGCTGTGTTCTGCCAACCTGCGTGGGATTCCGGGCATGTCCGAAGGATGCCAAGCGAAGATATCCCAATTTTCCCGAAGGAATTCGCGTAGTGCGGTGTCTACTTCAGGGTTCAATTGTGCCCCAATGGAGGCCGTCTTTGTTGGGTCCGTTGGATGGACCTGGAATTTTATTATTTCATCTGCTGGTTTGAAGGAGGTGGACTTGGATCTTTTATCGAGTATCACATCGTCCCTGTTCACCGTAGAGCGCAGCGCGGTGAGTTCTTCTGCCGCTAAGGCTTCGGATAGTGCCTCGAGGGCTAGTGCGGCTGTCTTGTTTTCGGTGCGGAGTGCTATGTCCGGATCACTAACGAGAGTGATTATTCCGCTTGGCCCGGGCATTTTGAGCTTCATGCACCCGTAATGAGGTTCTGCTTGAAAAATTGTGAATGCCTCTCGCCCTAATATGGCGTGATACCCGCTGCTGAACGGGGCCACCTGGAACGTGACTTCTTCGGATCTGTAATTGTCCGGAGAGCCGAACACCACATCGAGTGTGATTTTTCCAGTGCAGCGCGCTTCCCGACTGGGGATTATTCCTCTAAAGGTTGTGCTGCTTTGCTCAATACGCTCCAATCGATTTCCATTTTCGCAGAGTTTCATCATAAATGAGGTTTAGTCCGCTGCCGCCATCCATGAGGACTTTTGTCAGTCGAGAGCCGTCCACTATGGGACTAAGTACCAGTGCGGCTGGCGCTCTGGTTGTTCGGAATTAGGCTCGTCGCTGGCGTTGAAGGTAATGGCTGTGTCGCTCCATGGGTTTGCTGTTGCTACTTGGTAGACTTCGGCGAGTCCGCGGATTGTTCGCTTTCGCGTATTGTTTGATGCGAAGGTCTCAAAGACCGTTGATACCGTGCTGGTATTGTTGGAGTGGTTTCCCGGAGCTAGAAGTTCCACGCCACTTTTGGCCACCTGCCGTAATATCCAACATGCTCGAAGGCTATGTGTCTGGACGGCTCCCTCTGCACTATGAAGTTTACAGGGTCCATTGAGCCATCCCTCCAGTACGGTTCCGTTTCCCTTATCGGGTTTCTGTTTTTTTGTTTTTGCATCTGGGGCCTGAGTGTAAGGCGCCCTTTTTCTGTGGACTGGGTTTGGGGCCGGATTATCCCAAAATTGATTTTCAGTTTTCCGGAAGCTTTCCATCGCACAGTACTTTTGTACTATGGACGCCAGATCGGTGAAGCGCGTAATTCTGCGACGATCAATGGCGTTCAAGATTCCCTTGTCCGTACAATTATTGCAGAAGATTGAGATTGCGTTTTCCTCTCGGCAGTCCTTTATCCTGTCCATGACCAGGAGGAATCTGGCCCAGTAATGATGTACTAATTCTGAAGGCTCTTGCCGTATTAGAGATAGATCGCATATGTCTGGGCGGGTGGGTGGAATAAAATCCAGATCCCTGCCCATCTTTGGGCTCAAAGGCCGAGGGGTTTCCGAATTCGGAAACTTAGTTTGCTGGCGACAATCCAGCGAGTCCGGGGCGATGCATGATTTCAAGTTCAATGCTTGATCGAAGTCCGTCCCTCCGCGGGAATCCGGCATGGAGGGTTTGGGAATCCGGACACGAATTGTTTTCAACACAGGCAAAGAGTTGCCGTATTGCTCCTCTACCACTGCGACATGGTGGGTGGCCTGGGGAGAGTTAATCTCTCTCAGATCGGTTTTAAGCCCAATCTGGTTGTAGTCCGTAGCGACTCCCAGGGAAGCGATGCGATCCAAGAGCTCGTTAACAGACAAGAGCTCTATTGGATCCAACCGTTTGGCAGCTTTAGGGCTGACACGAAGATTGCTTCCGACAACTTGAGAAGTCATTGCCGAAGCGGTGGCCGGACAGGCGGTCATGAGAAAACCGCCAAGCCGGATAGTTTGGCTGGCGGCCAAGGCCCCTCCGGAGAAAATACCGTCTTTGAAGACGAGTGAAGGCATCCGCTCTATCGGTGACGACACAGAGGAACTCTGAATGAAAGCACCAATGTCGGTGTCAAAACCGGCGGATCTCGGGTAGGGTGTCCCGAACTGTGCGTCTAGGCGGATGGTAACAGGAGACAAGGGACACAATGTTTTTACCTGTGTTGGGCCCTCTCGATGGAGGTAAAACCCCACGCCCTGCTTGATTAATATTGATGATATGGGTAGTACAAGAGTAGATCTACCACGAGATCAAGGAGGCTAAACCCTAGAAGCTAGCCTATGGTATGATTGTTGTAATGTATGTTGAGCCCTACGGACTAAAGCCCTCCGGTTTATATAGACACCGGAGGAGGCTAGGGTTACACAGAGTCGGTTACAATGGTAGGAGATCTACATATCCGTATCGCCAAGCTTGCCTTCCACGCCAAGGAAAGTACCATCCGGACACGAGCCGGAGTCTTCAATCTTCTATCTTCGTAGTCTTGGAGTCCGGCGGATAATGATAGTCCGGCTATCCGGACACCCCCTAGTCCAGGACTCCCTCAGTCGGCACGCCTTGCTAGACGCCGCTACCAACCGTGCAGGTCAGAGGTGATCCGAACTGTGACCAAGCCGACTTGAACCTAAGGGGCCGCGCGCTTAAGGGAAGGAACCTACGAGGTCGGTTCGTAGGACACTGGTCGGATGTGATCCGAACTGGACTAGGAACGTGACCAAGTAGACCCTAGGCTTTAGGGTCTGTGCGAGGCCCAAGTGTTGAGCGCGTGACGGACGCCTATATAAGGTGGAGGTGTAGCGCACTTATTTGGTTGATCGCTTCGGTGCTGCGACTAGGGTTTGCATGTGTTGCGAATAGCCACCTCCACTCGCTACCGACTGTGTGATCGGACCTAGCAGTCCACCGCACGGTGTTCCTCCTGCACGCGCGGATACCGTTAGAGGAGGTAAACTTGCGCCGCTCAGGTGAACTTATACGTGGGATCGGACGACCGGCTGTTCGAGGCAGATCGGACGAGGAGGAGACGATCCACGCGGACGCGCTGCCTCAACTCTACTTCCGCTGCACGGCACTGCGCGTCTAGTGGTAATGAACTGTGATCCATCACCCGTAGCATGTTCTTGATTGTTCTGCGTGTAGGAAATTTTAATTTGCAGTCGACGCACCCTACCGTAGAGCCCAACACAAAGCCCTCAACCACTTTCTCATATCGACATATATCCAAAACAAAAAGTCAAACTTGGCGCCACCGAGTTCATTTGACATAGCCACTGCCAGAAACCCTAGTCTGTTCAATCTCACCGACCGATAGGGATCTCGGTCTCACCGAGATGGGGTTGCAAACTCTCTGTTTCCCTTCGTAACATTTTGGTCTAACCAAAATGAGCGATCGGTCCCACTGAGTCTGCAATGCAAACTCTTTGTTTCCTTTTCGTAACGCTTCGTTACCACCGAGATGAGCGAATCGGTCCCACCGAGTTTTCCTGACCAACTCTCTAGTCAGCTTATTACCAAAGTCGGTCCAACCGAGTTTGTGTAATCGGTCTAACCGAGATTACGTTATGCCCTAACCCTAACGATATCGGTCCCACCAAGATGACATGTCGGTCCCATCGAAACTGTCTAACGGTCACATATGTACTGAATCGGTCCGACCGAGTTTTCTGATCCGGTCCCACCGAGTTTGGTATATTGGGTGTAACGGTTAGATTTTGTGTGGAGGCTATATATACCCCTCCACCCTATCCTCATTCGTGAGGGAAGCCACCAGATTATGCCTACACTTCCACTATCCATTTTCTGAGAGAGAGCCACCTACTCATGTGTTGAGACCAAGATATTCCATTCCTACCATATGAATCTTGATCTCTAGCCTTCCCCAAATTGCTTTCCACTCAAATCAGCTTTCCACCAGATCCAATCCTATGAGAATGAGTTGAGTGTTTGGGAGACTATCATTTGAAGCACAAGAGCAAGGAGTTCATCATCAACACACCATCTATTACCTTTTGGAGAGTGGTGTCTCCTAGATTGGTTAGGTGTCACTTGGGAGCCTCCGACAAGATTGTGGAGTTGAACCAAGGAGTTTGTAAGGGCAAAGGGATTGCCTACTTCATGAAGATCTACCCTAGTGAGGCAAGTCCTTCGTGGGCGATGGCCATGGTGGGATAGACAAGGATGCTTCTTCGTGGACCCTTCGTGGGTGGAGCCCTCCATGGACTTGCGCAGCCATTACCCTTCGTGGGTTGAAGTCTCCATCAACGTGGATGTATGATAGCACCACCTATCGGAACCATGACAAAAACATTCGTGTCTCCTATTGCATTTGCACTCTCCAACCCCCCCCTCCAGACATACTTTCAATCCTACAATTGGTATCAGAGCTTTGGTCTCCATTTTCCTTGATTTCCATAGCTTTTGGTGATCATAGCCTTGGTTTCACAACCTAGTAGAGTATGGCATCTAGCGAGGGAAATTACCACCGTAGAGGTCCTTACTTTGATGGTACTAATTTTGCTAGTTGGAAGCATAAGATGAAAATGCATATTGTTGGACATAACCCACTACTAGGGAAAACCCTAGTAGTAGCGCGGGTTTAAAGCCCACTAGTAGCGCGCGCTGCCGTGCTACTAATAAGGCGCTACGGCTATTACTTAGCAGTAGCGCGTGTGACACACGCTACTGCTAAGACACATAGCGGCAGCGCTTCTTCTGTCCCACGCTGCTGCTAATCTTGCTAGTTGCAGCGTGTTTACTAACAATCGCTACTAGTATTCTGTTTTTAGTGTATTTATTCTCCGTTATACAAATTTTTATACAATACCAATTATGAGGTTTATATCATTATGTCCATAATAGTGTGTCAAATGAAGGTGGATTAGGTTTAAGTGGAGGCAATATGTCGTGCATGTCAAAAGTATACTACTAATCCACACTTGATCTAGTTTGGACTAGTAGTACTTTCGATGTGCACCACATGTTGCCTCCACTTGAATCTAATCCACCAGCACAAGCTATTTAATCATTGTCTGTGTCAAAACCGGCGGATCTCGGGTAGGGGGTCCCGATCTGTGCGTCTAGGCGGATGGTAACAGGAGACGAGGGACACGATGTTTTACCCAGGTTCAGGCCCTCTTGATGGAGGTAAAACCCTACGTCCTGCTTGATTAATATTGATGATATGGGTAGTACAAGAGTGGATCTACCACGAGATCAAGAAGGCTAAACCCTAAAGCTAGCCTATGGTATGATTGTTGTAATGTATGTTGTCCACGGACTAAAGCCCTCCGGTTTATATAGACACCGGAGGAGGCTAGGGTTACAGTAGTCGGTTACAATGGTAGGAGATCTACATATCCGATTGCCAAGCTTGCCTTCCACGCCAAGGAAAGTCCCATCCGGACACGGGACGGAGTCTTCAATCTTGTATCTTCGTAGTCTTGGAGTCCCGGGACGATGATAGTCCGCTGTCCGGACACCCCTAGTCCAGACTCCTCGAGTAGCCTGAACCAGGCTTCAATGACGATTAGTCCAGTAGCGCATAATGTTCGGCATTGCAAGGCGGGTTCCTCCCTTGAATAATCCAGAGAAGATCATGAACACCAGGATAGTGTCCAGCTCTGCAAAATAAATTCCACATTCCACCGTAGAGAGAATAAAATATACACTAGTACAATCTGCTGACGCATTATGCGGCGTGACATCACACCGCTACCAGGCTTTTACTTGAATCGTTTTTTACTATACCACCTTAGCATGTTTAGCGAAGCGGTTTCCTTGGCACGTCTTGTCGAAGCAGAGATCGTGTTCCCCTTATTCCGGGATTCTCATCAATACGTGCGTGGGTAACCCAACCGTGCCCGTCGCCACGCCTCCTCTATCGAAGGTGAATCCCAAACGGTCACGGAGACGACTCTTGGTATTTTTCCCCTTTATAAGAGGACCAGGGTTCGTTCTTTTTCTTCAATCTCGCATCGAATCTCCTTCTTGCTCCCAGTTCCAACACCCAGAGCCCCAGATTCGAGCGCTTCAGATTCTTAACCATGTTCGGCTCCGACCTCCAAGGTCGGTGGATGCCGACGTGCTTAAGCTGCGTGGGGCCAAGTACCTGTCCTACGAGGTTTCGCACAGGTTGCCTGCCCAAGGGCAGGCCGTGCCCGCCCCCGAGCCCGGTGAGTTCGTTGTCTTCGTATCCCACCTCCGTCGGGGTTTAGGCTTCCCGACGGACCCCTTCGTGAGAGGGTTCATGTTCTACTACGGGCTGGATTTTCACGACTTGGCTCCGGAGTCCATCCTCCACATCTCCGCATTTATTATCGTCTGCGAAGCCTTCCTCCGCGTCACTCCCCACTTCGGCCTGTGGCTGAAGACCTTCAATGTGGGCGAAGATGATCGGGCGCGCGGAGTCTTGGCGGCGGGCGCTATAGCGAAGGGCCGATGCCCGTGGCCCGAGGTTCCTTTCAAGAGGAACTCGGACTGTGGCAGCAGGAGTGGTTCTATATCACACGCTCGAAGGCAGCAAGCAAAAGCCGCCGCCTTCATTCCGCCGGGACCTCCATGCCGATCGATGTCATGGGTGACCAAGGGCTCAATTGGGGCCGCTCAAGACGTGCCCTTATTGCAGGGCCGGATTCGAGACCTCAGGCGAGGGAGATCAATCTGGTTGTGGTGATGCAGGTTATGCTAATCAGGCATCTTCTGCCCTGCAAACGCTGTCCTCTCCGTCTATGGGAGTTCAACCCGGAGGGACCTCGGATTCTCCAACACTTCATGGGTGCGACACCTGTGGAGATGTAAAAGTTGTTCTTCGGACCGCAGGTAGCGCGTCCGGAATTGACCGAGGACGCAGTCCTAAGCCGCAATCGCCCGGATACTCAGGTAAATAGCTCAGAGTCCGGACGTTCTGTTTATCTGCTTTTCTAGAGTTCGCCTCCTGACCCATTACTCTTCACAGGAGTGGGTAGCGCGATCGAGGCTGATAAGGTGTCGGCCCCCTCCGGAGACCGTGACTGGAGCCCGTGGCTGCTGGGAATGTTTGAGGTCGCGCCCATGGAAGGGAGCGACGGGGAAAATAGAGGAGCTGTTATTTCGCCCAAAGGGGCGTCTGAAGAGGGGGGAATCAAAAACCCCTCCTTCCAGGGGGAGAAAAGGACCGCCTCCGAAGATCCGGAGGCCAATGCCCCTAAACGGGGGAAGAGGTCTTCACCGGGGGGTCCAGCGTCCGGGGAGAATCCGGACGTACAATCATCGCCAAAGGATCAGCCCTCCAGCGAGCCGTGAGTATGAAAAGGGGAGTTAATTGGTAAGGAAATACCTCCATTTGTGCTTCTGTGGGTAACCGAAATATTTATCTTGCAGTTCGGATCTGCAGCCTTCTCAGATGAGTTCATCTTCGGGGGACCTTCTTCCGAAGATGATGGAGAGCGAACGCCTCCGTCTGCTGCTGCGCCGTCAGATAAGGCGACGAGAGCTCAAGTATCGTCACGAGGGTATCCCCGAGTCCGGAGGGGCCAGAGAGTTCGGCACCCGCTAGTATCCGGCTGGGAGAACTGAAGAATCTGCTTGAGAGGGCGTCCATCTCAGAAGATCACCGTGCGTTGATGCGTACGGTGATTGGAAGGATTTCGTCCGCCGAGAGCGGATTGCGCAATGCCGCTATGAGTTTGCTGGCGGGGTTTGAGGTACGCGAGAATGACACACCCCTTTGTCTATTAACAGTTTTGCACATAAAAATGCGCCCTGTATAGATAGTAGCCCCTGAGACTCGGTAGGTTGTCGAAGACGACAGCGTGCCGAGGATCAACATCGCAAGTGATGAATGTTGCCGTTCCTATGCAGGTGGCGGATAGTCCGAGGGCTAGCCGGACTAGTAGAGTTGCCGAGTTGATGCGGCAACTTGACGTGGCAGATGCGGACATCGCACTTGTCAACCGGCGACTTGACGAGTCGCAAGGTAAATGAGTTCTTCCACAGTTTGCTTTATTAAGGGGGTCAAAGCCCTCCTTTGATAAATTATATGCTGTTTTACAAACGGTGCTGCTGCTGTGGAGAGTCTTCGGGCCGAACTTGCTCAAGCTAAGGAGCAAGCCCGAAGGAGTGACGCGGCTGCCTCGAGGGCGGCCGAGGAGTTGAAAGCCGAAAAGGCTGCACACGCCTTGCTAGGAAGAGATGGCGAATTGGCCGTGAAATTAAAAGATGCTGCCGACCGCAATGAGGCTCTTGAAAAGGAGCGCTTATCGGAGCGGGAAGACCTGAGGAAGGCCACCGCCGAGGCCAAGGATGCCCGTTCTGCAATGCGGGCCATGAAGGAGGAGCTGCGCCAAGCCGGAGATATCGTGGCTGGCAAGCCTTACCTGTTGCGTCGCCAGTTTATGGATCAGAAGTATGCTTAGTTTGGCCATCTGTGGAGTCCGGAGGATCCATATATGGACTTAGCGGCAAGTGTGGCTGATGCCGTTGAGCACTTCCGGAACCAGAAGGATCACAAGACGGAAGAGCTATTTTGGTCTCAATTCCATAGTCCGGATCGCTCACTTCCGTTGACCGACCGGTTGGCCGAATGGGCCGAGCTAAATAGATTGTCTAGACTTGCCATGACTGACATCGTGGCTCATGTCTGGCCAGAGAGGCCCAAGGCGACGAGCTACTTCGGCTTACTGCAACAATTTCTTGGAGCGGTGCCGCATATCGAGGAGATGAAGCGGTCGGCCTGCATCGAAGGCGCGCGGATGGCTCTTGCCCGTGTGAAGGCACATTGGACAGAGATGCATGCCACCGCTATTGCCGCCCAGGGTTCGGATGAAAGCCGGCTCCCCGCCGAGCATTATTTCGGGGAAGTTATGCGTGGCACTCATGTAATAGAGTCGCAGTGCTAAAAAAAATGTCACATTCAAATGAACATTTTAGCTTGTAAAATGATGATTATGCTATAACTGCTTTTTATACTTGTGCGTCCCAAGTAGTGAAACTTCTCCTATGCGGCCGTTTACGTATACGTTTGTATAACCTGAAAGATTGCAGTCTTCGGCTTCAGCCCCCATGCACAAGGTGCGGGGGTGTTCGCAAAAATAGCGCGTTTTCACACTTAATCTGACGTCTCGGTCCTGTTAAGGAGGTGGTAGCGTAGCGAACGAGGCAATCCGGACTATAATGCTTTATCACTTTCACTTAGCCAGTGGAGTTCGAGGGTGGGGCTACGATATAGCCCCTGGGGGCACCGCGCTTCTCCGAATTCGGGGCGCGTGTGTGCCTGACCGGGAAACGGTCCTTCGTCAAAGCGGGGAATTCTAAACATTCCGGTAGTCGATCGAGTGGTTGACCAGTCTCTCGCTGTATCATGACAGTCAGTTTTCGGCTTTCTCTACTGAGGTGCTCGCCCAGCCGAACTGGGGCACAATCGCAGTAGTTCTCCTGGTGCCGCGTTAGCCGATGATACGGAACGTAAGGCAGCAAAACACGAGCCGGGCAAACCCAACATTTGACCAAAGACATGATTCGGAGCTGATGCATATAATGCCTAACTCGAGACGCCGAACACTCCCTAAGGTGTTCGGTCTTTATAGTAATGGGCAGAACAATGCCCTAAGCCCCTAGTGTCTAGGTACGGGCATGGTCTTCTGACGCGGCCGATGCCAAAACGTCAGGCTCCGCTTTGGTTATAGGAAGGAACCAAGGGAGAATAGCAACAAGAGACAGTAAAAAAGGTTTACGCAGGGTCTTAATCTGAAAAGAATCCTCGCAACGGGTCCCTGCTGCACGTCTGTGCCTGTGTCTCCGTTGTGCCGTTATCCTAGACGGGTATGCACGTTGTTCATCTGTAAAAAGAGAGGAACACTTAGCTTGAAAACAATTCGTGCGAAGAAAGTTATGTGTGAAAGAAAAAATATAAATAAGTAAAGCGGGGTTTGAATGAACCCGCGCTTGTTTGTGCGCGCAGCCCCCTGTGAAGAGGTGTGCGGCTAAGGAACCCCTGGCCTACTGAAGCCGGACTCGTCTATCCGAGTCCGGGGTCTTTAAGTGACCCTCGCACCAGAATGGTGCCACGTGGACCGTGCATCTTGAGTGTAAGAGACGCGTAATGCAGTATGGCGTTGAAACGGACAAAAGCCTTTCGTCCCAAGAGTGCTTGATATCCACTTTTAAATGGGGCGATATGAAAAATTAGTTTTTCGCGCCGAAAATTGTTCGGTGATCCGGACACGACTTCTAGTAATAGGGAGCCTGTGCACTTGGCATAAGGGCCTGGCGTCACTCCTTTGAAGGAAGTGCGGCTGTGTCGAATTTTGGTAGGGTCTATCCCCATCTTACGGATTGTGTTTGAATACAGCAGGTCTAAGTCGCTGCCTCAGTCCATTAGGACTTTAGTAAATTGTAGTCCGTCGATTATGGGATTCAATATCAGGGGAGTCCGTCCCGCGTTTCGAACGCTTCTGGAATGGTCCAGGTGGTCGAAAGTGATTGGTTTTGATATCCAATCTCTATGGTCTGCTGGGTTGGACCGCGCGAAGCTCTTTTTAGAAAGTTCCGCACTATTTTTCCGTATTATCACATGAAGTGAATTTACTGCTTTGACCTCTTGTGGGAAAGTCTTTTGTTTTCCGGTGCTCTGCTGGTGGGGTTTATCGTCTTTGCTTGACGCGTCGAGCCCCTTGTGTTCGGCGTTTAGTCGGCCGGACTGTTTAAAAACCCAACAATCCCGATGGGTGTGGTTTGCAGGCCTTCCGGGGGTGCTGTGGATTTGACATATCCGACCCAAAATCTTGTTTAAGTTGGACAGCTCATCGCCGTCATCCTTAAGAGGCAATGTTTTGTTGTTTGGCCGCGAGCTTTTGAATCCGGCGTTGACTGCCGTGCTCTTTGGGCTTTTCTCTTTATTCCGGTGCTTCTCTTTTCTGCGCCGTGATTTTCCGTTTCCATCTCTTATCTCGGAAGTACTTGGGTCGCTGGTGCTGCATCTTGGTAGCTAGCTATCCTCTCCCGCACAGAAGCGGGTCATGAGGCTTGTTAGCGCGGACATTGTCCTCGGTTTCTCTTGGCCGAGGTGTCTGGCAAGCCATTCGTCTCGGACATTGTGTTTAAAAGCTGCTAAGGCTTCGGTGTCCGGACAGTTGACTATTTAGTTCTTTTGGTGAGGAACCTGTTCGAGAATTTCTTGTACCGACTCTCGGGCTGTTGAGTTATATGACTTAAATCATCGCATCCGGAGGGCGGACATAGGTCCCTTGAAAATTTGTTCTAAACGCTTCGTCGAGCTCTTCCCAACTTCCCACAGTGTTTTCTGGGAGGCTTTTAAGCCAATGACGGGCTGGCCCTTTGAGCTTGAGGGTAGGTATTTTATGGCACGAGATCATCTCCTCCGCCATGTGTATATGTAGTATGTAATCTTCTATCCAGACTCTGTGGTCCGTTGTTCCATCGTAGGCCTCTATGTTTATGGGTTTAAATCCTGCTGGGAATTCATGGTCCAGCACCTCATCGGTGAAACATAAGCGGGTGTCTTGGCGCCCCAGATTTGGGTGTGCCACTATCTTGGACACTTGACGTGTTGCCTTGCTTCCCGGGCCTTCTTCTTTGGCCGTAAATGGACTGGCTGGGCCATCTGTCTTTCGAGTTCATTAGTTGGTTTATGTCTGCGCGCCGCTTTCGAATTTGGCCTATCATCGGCCGTCTATCCAACCAGGCAGCCTCTTTATTTTTTGACGGTGGAGGCTCTATGGCCTCCTCGTCGAATTCTGGGTAGCAGCTTGCGCTTCGGGTAGCTCTTTGATTGGTGACCATTGCCGTATTTATCCGCGGTTTTGAACACTTTGCTCCATCTCATTCTGAGTATGTCTTCCGCTGTTTTGAGCTTCCACTTTTCCTTCTTCAGGCTTCTTGCAGTGTTGACGAGTCTTTTCCTAAGGTTTTTGCTTTCCGGCGGCGTGTCCAGCATGAGATCGTCCGGACTATCGTTTTCGCCGGGTCTGGACTGATTATCTGACTCGTCGTGTTCGGACGGTTGCTTATCTGCATGTTCGCCGTCCACTTGTGAGCCCTGCTGTATTACGGGCTCCTTAGGAGCATTGTTGTTGTCGAGGCGGGACTTAGGGCGGCGTCTGCGCCGCCGTTTAGGTTGTTTATCGGTGGGGTTATCTTCTGCCGCAGCCCGTTGGTCCTCGTTATCGCTCTCTTTTGGGGTATCCACCATGTATATGTCATATGAAGAGGTGTTCCTCCCGTGCCCTATAGGCGTTGTTTCTTGTTCGTCTCCGGCATCGTCGTCCATACCGTCGATGTCTTCGGAGTCGTAGTCTAGCATGTCGGTTAGATCGTCGACAGTGGCTACAAAGTGGGTGGTGGGTGGGCTCCGAATTTCTTCGTCGTCCGTATCCCAACCATCCTGGCCATAGTCCGGCCAGGACTCTCCCGATAACGAGAGATGCTTTAGCAAATTTAGGATGTCGCCAAAGGGCGAGTGTTGGAAGATGTCCGCGGCGGTGAATTCCATAACCGGCGCCCAATCCGAGTCGATTGGTAGGGGCACGGGAGGTTCGGAGTCCGGCAAGGAGTCCGAAACCTCGGAATCATGAGTTTCGCGGGGGACAAGATTAGCGTTCGGCTCCATCGCCGTGGAAGTTGAAGCCCCAAAGGCGGTGTCCATCCACCGATCCTCGGTCTGGGCGATTGGCTCCGGACTAATGGCCGAAGCGGATTCGTGTGTGGCCACTAAGGCACTGTCCGGCGGCAGAGCTAGATCATGCCCATCGTAACAGTGCGGCTCGCCTGGTTGTGGCTCGAGCCCGTCGAAGATCAAGTCTCCGCGGACGTTGGCCGTGAAGTTTAGACTTCCGAATCTGACCTGACGGCCAGGGGCGTAGCTTTCGATCTGCTCTAGATGGCCAAGCGAATTAGCCCGCAGTGCGAAGCCGCCGAATACGAAGATCTGTCCGGGGAGAGAAGTCTCCCCCTGGACAGCGTTGTTGGTTGAAGATGGCATCGGGCCTATCGGTGACGGCACAGAGGAACTCTCAATGAAAGCACCAATGTCGGTGTCAAAACCAGCGGATCTCGGGTAGGGGGTCCCGAACTGTGCGTCTAGGCGGATGGTAACAGGAGACGAGGGACACGATGTTTTACCCAGGTTCGGGCCCTCTCGATGGAGGTAAAACCTCACGCCCCGCTTGATTAATATTGATGATATGGGTAGTACAAGAGTGGATCTACCACGAGATCAAGGAGGCTAAACCCTAAAGCTAGCCTATGGTATGATTGTTGTAATGTATGTTGTCCCACGGACTAAAGCCCTCCGGTTTATATAGACACCGGAGGAGGCTAGGGATTACAGTCGGTTACAATGGTAGGAGATCTACATATCCATATTGCCAAGCTTGCCTTCCACGCCAAGGAAAGTCCCATCCGGACACGGGACGGAGTCTTCAATCTTGTATCTTCGTAGTCTTGGAGTCCGGCGGACGATGATAGTCCAGCTGTCCGGACACCCCCTAGTCCAGGACTCCCTCAATCATCATTATAGTCATTACCACCAATAGTATTTATTTAATCACCACTAACACTAGCTAATAATATTCATCATAGTCATTACCACCAACACTAGTTATTTAATCATCATAGTAATAGTGTAGCACATCATCATCTTAAACTCATTTCTAGCTAGCTAATCACTCCTGCTGCTCTCTCTTAGGTAAAATAACATAAAACATGTGTAGCTCTCCTCCTTCATCAAGTTGGAGCATGCAGATGAACCTGTCTCCTAATCATGGGATGCGCTTCTGTTTGCTGGCCCCTAGTACTTCTCTGCGCTCCTTGATCACAAATTTGGTCCAGTCTTTCACTATTAAGAATCTGTCGCTAATCCTGAATGCACTACAGTGATCTGTAGGATATCTTGGCCGTAAGCTAATAATACTCATGGTACCTTTAGTCTTGATCCCATGAGGCACAACATTCATCGGGAGTCCCTGTTGAAGAACATCGTATGGTAACATACTTAGCAATGAAGTTTAGCTTCAAAAATAATGTATGGAAAAGATGCACTGAGGACAAATAGTAAAAATCTTACCATCCTTCCTAAATAGATGTGACCGTAGTTCATTACGAACACTATTGGTCGCACGTTTTTAGTACTAACATTTCTAAATCTAGGAAGAAAAATTGTCTTGATAGTATCAAGATCCGCAAGCCATGAAACATAATGACTTAGCTCCCTGCAGTTTAGTTCAGCCCCGGCACAATAGTAGGTCCTGTCTACCAAGCGCTGGACATGTTTGCTTGAACCGAAATAAGCTGACAATATAAATTAGTTGTCAACTATTTTTGAATAAACAATATCAAAGACATAAATATGATTGAGAAACTCACATAATGGTAGAACTGGAGGCGTCTGTACATCGACCCAGATGTCGGTATTACCTTCAATATCATCTTCCGGACGAATATCAAAGGTGATAACCATATAAGGCTCAAATGCACAAGTCTTGCATAGTGCTCGCCATGTTTTGCATCCAAAATAGGTGTAGTCGTCTGAATTTTATAATTTTGCGTGGAAAATATAACCATACTCGGTCTTCAAGTAAACTTTATTTACCTCCATAGTACGACTGAAACATATCTTATCTAATACAAAAACTCTTGCATGGTAGGGGATACGCTAGTAGAATAGTATAAATAAATAAATTATAAGTTGAAGCAAATGAAGAAGATGTCATGCTTAATTACGAAAAAAGACTTGTCGTTGTGACTTACTGTATCCACTTCGAAGTTCTCGTCTAGCTTGATGCTGAAGCACCTATCATCATCTAGGAAGATTCCTGCATGTGCCGTGCTCGTCTTCGCAAAGATTTGCAAATACCGAAATCCTTTTTCGTCGTCGGACATTTCCTATGTTCATAGTTGAAACATTAATTGAAAATCGATCGAAGACAACTACCAGGATACTCAACACACAAATCCGGGGCACTCGATATTTCCTACATATTCTGGCACAAGTCATGCCAAAATTCACAGAAAAATCTGGCATGACCTTTGCTAAAATAGGACATATCGAGCGTCTGAAATTTGCCGGAACAGAAATGAATTAACACTCCGGCAAAACATAGGCCACTCGGAGGTGTAACCTGCAAACATGATCGTCCACTTGGGCAAGCACATATCCTATTTGAGAAACACAAGATATACAACAAGTTCTTACTAAATAGTTCTATTAATTCAACTAGTTCTTACTAAAAATATAATTACTATAAATAAAAATAAACTAGTACCTAGTTCTTACTAACTAATTAGTACCTAAGAACTATAAATAATAATTTTACTCGTTTGATGATTCATTTCATAAATTTGATTTGTTTCCACCCTTACATGAACCCTAACTAATTTGAGCCGCATCCGCGTCCGATTTGTTTCCACCCTTACATGAACACTAACTAATTTGATGCAACTAAAATATGAAGAAACCCTAGGCAGAGGTAGGGGAGAGGGAGGAGCAGGCGTGCTCACCTCGGGTGACTGCGACGAGGGAGGGGCAGGCGACGTAGAGGTCGGGGTCGGGGCTCGGGCGCGCGACGAAGGGCAGTGTCAAGGTCGGGGGCGGGGGCGGTAAGGGAGTCCTGGACTAGGGGGTGTCCGGACAGCCGGACTATCATCATCCGCCGGACTCCAAGACTACGAAGATACAAGATTGAAGACTCCGTCCTGTGTCCGGATGGGACTTTCGTTGGCGTGGAAGGCAAGCTTGGCAATACGGATATGTAGATCTCCTACCATTGTAACCAACTCTGTGTAACCCTAGCCTCCTCCGGTGCCTATATAAACCGGAGGGCTTTAGTCCGTAGGACAACATACATTACAACAATCATACCATAGGCTAGCTTCTAGGGTTTAGCCTCCTTGATCTCGTGGTAGATCCACTCTTGTACTACCCATATCATCAATATTAATCAAGCAGGACGTAGGTTTTACCTCCATCGAGAGGGCCGAACACAGGTAAAAACATCGTGTCCCTCGTCTCTGTTACCATCCGCCGAGATGCGATTCGGGACCCCTACCGAGATCCGCCGGTTTTGACACCGACATTGGTGCTTTCATTGAGAGTTCCTCCGTGTCGTCACCGATAGGCTTGATGGCATCTTCAACCAACAACGCTGTGTCTGGGTGAGACTTTTCTCCACGGACAGATCTTCAGATTCGGCGGCTTCGCATGCGGGCTAATTAAGCAGCCATCTGGAGCAGATCAAAAGCTCGCCCTGGCCATCAGTCGATTCGAAGCCTAAACTTCACGACCGATGTCGCGGAGACTTGATCTTGACGGATTCGAGCCTGGCCGAGCGCCGCCAGATCACGATGGGCATGATCTAGCTCTGCCGCCGAATAGTGCCTTGGTGGCCGCACATGAATCCGCTTCGGCTATCAGTCCGGAGCCGATCGCCCAGATCGAGGAGCGGCGGGTAGACGCTGCCTCGGGGGCTTCAACTTCCACGGCGATGGAGCCGAACATCGATCTTGTCCCCCGCGAAACTCGTGATTCCGAGGTGCCGGACTCCTTGCCGAACTCTGAACCTCCCACGCCCATGCCAATCGATTCGGATTGGGCGCCGGTTATGGAATTCACCGCCGCGGACATTTTCCAACACTCGCCCTTTGGCGACATCCTAAATTCTCTAAGGAACCTCTCGTTATCGAGAGAGTCCTGGCCGGACTATGGCCAGGACGGTTGGGGTACGGACGATGAAGAAATTCAGAGCCCACCCACCACCCACTTTGTAGCCACTGTCGATGATCTAACCGACATGCTAGACTACGACTCCGACGACATCGACGCTATGGACGACGATGCCGGAGACGAACACGAACCAGCGCCTACAGGACACTGGAAGACCACCTCGTCATATGACACATATATGGTGGACACCCCAAAAGAGGGGGACGGCGAAGAAGCAGCGGAGGAGGATTCTTTAAAGAAGCAGCCTAAACGCCGGCGTAATCGGCGCCGCTCTAAATCCCGCCAAAGCAAGAATGGAGATTCCAGCATAGGAGATAATAATACTCCAGAGAGCGCCGAAGACAATCGCCTCCCGCAAGACTCAGAGCAGGAGGATGCAGAAGCAAGCCCTCACGAGAGGGCGGCAGACAAAGAGGTTCAGGATCATAACCACATGCCTCCCTCCGAAGACGAAGCAAGCCTCAACGATGACAAATTCTTCATGCCAGAGGATCCCGTCAAACAAGAGCGGTTCAAACGCAGGCTTACCGCCACTGCAAGAAGCCCGAAGAAAGAAAAGCGGAAGCTCAAAACAGCGGAAGACACGCTCAGAATGAGATGGAGCAAAGTACTCAAGACCACGGACAAATACGGCAATGGTCACCAATCAAAGAGCTACCCGAAGCGCAAGCTGCTACCAGAATTCGACGAAGAAGCTATAGAGCCTTCACCGTCAAGAAATAAAAAGGCTGCCTGGTTGGATAGACGGCCAGATGATAGGCCGCACTCTGAAGGCAACCCGCACATAAGGAACACGGAAGGCGGATAGCCCACCGGGTCCATCTACGGGCCAAAGAAGAAGGCCACAGAAGCAAGGCAACCGTCAAGTGTCCGAAGACGAGGGCGCACCCAACTACTGAGGGTGTCGCACACCCACTATGTTTCACCGATGAGGTTTGGATCATGAATTCCCAGCAGGATTCAAACCCATAAACATAGAGGCCTACGATGGAACAACAGACCACAGAGTGCGGATAGAAGATTACATACTACATATACACATGGCGGAGGAGATGATCTCCACGCCATAAAATACCTACCCTCAAGCTCAAAGGGCCAGCCCGCCATTGGCTCAAAAGCCTCCCAGAAAATACTGTGGGAAGTTGGGAAGAGCTCGAGGATGCGTTTAGAGCAAACTTTCAAGGGACTTATGTCCGCCCTCCGGACGCAGATGATCTAAGTCATATAACTCAACAGTCCGGAGAATCAGCGCGGAAATTCTGGAACAGGTTTCTTACCAAAAAGAACCAAATAGTCGACTGTCCAGACGCCGAAGCCTTAGAAGCTTTTAAACATAATGTCCGAGATGAATGGCTTGCCAGACACCTCGGCCAAGAAAAACCGAGGACAATGTCCGCACTAACAAACCTCATGACCCGCTTTTGTGCGGGAGAGGACAGTAGGTGGCAAGATGCAAGACACCAATGACCCAAGTACATCCGAGACAAGAGATGGAAGCGGAAAAACACGGTAGCAGAAAAGAACAGCGCGGAATAAAGAGAAAAGCCCAAAGAGCATGGCGGTCGGCGCCGGATTCAAAAGCTCATGCCTAACGACAAAACAACGCCCTTAAGGATGACAGCGACGATCTGTCCAACTTAAATAAGATCCTGGGTCGGATATGTCAAATCCACATGTCACATCCCTAGTCTAGTATGACCTAGACTACCTAGTAATGTGTGCATCATGTTTAAATATCATTTAAATTTGAAATGAGGATTTGAGAAACCCTCAGAATCATTTTTAGAAATGACCCAAATAAAAATTTCTCCAAAAGGGTCCAAGAAAATGCTCATGTTGCCCTCTGAAAATATTGGACAGAGATAAAAATCAAACCAATATTTTTAAGAGCTCATAATTATTTATTTTGGGCATTTGGATTTAATGCATAAATATTTGCATTGGAAATATATTAGTTATATATATTAATATATGTCCAAAAATTATGCCACTTGTTGAGGAGCCCTGGAATAATATAGTTAGCTCCTACAAAAATGGGCATAAGGAAATAAATTGATTTAGTATTATTATTAAATCAAACAGATGTCAGAAAATTAGAAAACAGAAATAAAAAAGAGGTACTTACCTGGGCCTCCTCCCTGTGCAGCCCAGCAACAGCCAGCGCCGGCCCAGCCCACTGGCGCCCTCCTCTGTCGTCTTCGTCCTCGGCAGGAGATGGAGTGCGTGCCCGGCAGCAGGCCGCCGCGCCACGCCACCTCCCTCTCTGCCTGCCTGCCCTCTCCCCTCCTCGTCTGGATACCCGGGAGACGCCACGCACGCCCCGACCTCACTCTCCCCAGCCCTCTCCTCTCTTCTCCCTCGCTCTCTCACGCGCACGGCCGAACGCGCCGATCGCCGCCGTTCGCCGTTGCCGCGGCCACCGGCCACCCCTCGCCCCTCCGTAGAGCCCAGAAGCTCCGCCACGACCCGCTCTACCCCTCGCTGCTGAAGCACCTCCGGACGGCCTCCATCGTCGCCACCGTCGTCGTCTTCATCGCCGGCCGCTGTAGATCTCCGGCGACCGTACGCCGCCGTCCGGCCTCCCCCGAGCCCTCCGACGACGTCTTCGAGCCCACCGTGAGCCCCCGCTTCGGTTTCCCCTTCCCCCTTGCCTTCTCGTGCTCTGTAGCTAGCCCCGCCATCGAAGCCGAGCTTCGGCCGCCGCCCCGAGCTTTGCTTCGGCGAGCTCTGGCCACCCCAGCTCCCCTACCGCTCCACCGGATCTTGCGAGCCAAGCTACGCCCGGTGCTCTCCGACGACGTCCCTGTGGCCCGTAACGCGGACGCCGCTGCGTCCAGAGGTCGCTGCCGACAACCTCGCCGGCCTGACTGGTGGGCCCTGTCGGCCAGGTGATTAGCTTAGTGCTAATCACCGTTAACTAACCCCCCCTGACACTGACAGTGGGCCCTAGCGCCACTAATCTTTTAGTTAGGATTAAATTAACCCTATTTATTCCCCTGTCACTGACATGTGGACCCCACACGTCAGGTTTGACCTGGTCAGCGCCGTTGACCTGCTGACGCAAGCATGATGCAGTGCTGACGCAATTAACTATTTTCTGGAATTAAAATAAATCAGAAAATTCCAGAAAATGATTTAAACTTCAAAAATTCATAGAAATTCAACCGTAGCTCAGATTGAAATAATTTATATATGAAAAATTATCAGAAAAATGCAACATTTCCATCTGTACTAGTTTCATGCATGAAAAACCATCTTATACATGCTGAATATGAGAAAACACATTATGGCATATTAAGAGACTTAATTTAGAGTTGCATTTGAGCTTTTGGTTCAAATGGACTTCAAACCAAATGATTACTAGTTGCATTAGCTCAACAACATCACATCTTCATGCCATGTTCATGCATCATATTGTTGCATATGTTTGTGTATTGATTGCCGACACTGTTCCTTCTCGATAGGTCCTGCTCCGGAGTCCATTCCAGAGTACCTGTCAGTGAAGCAGTGCCTTCCTTGTTGATATACCAGGCAAGCAAACCCCCCCTTGTTCATTCCGATAAAATCCTACTCTCTCGCTCCTGCTCTCAGTTATTGCATTAGGACAACAACGATTCATCTGCTACTTTGTGCTGCGGTAGTTGAACCCATTCCTCTGCATGACTGTCATTGCCACGATAAATAGTTAAAACCCACTAGCATGTGTAGGAGTTGATTGAGCCCATGTTGTGTTCCTACCATGCTATGCCTGCTATTGCTTAGAGTTGTGTCAGGTCTGATTCATTGGGAATGAATTGGAGTGTTATGAGTTGTTACGGTCTTTGAGAGAGTTAAGTGTGTGAACACGATTTGGTAAAGGTAGCGGTGAGAGGCCATGTAGGAGTACATGGTGGGTTGTCTCCTTGGAACCGTCCTTAATCTTGAGTTCTATGTATGTTGTCCAATGACTCGATACTACCACACATTGGGTTCCGGTAACTCGGCCCCTCTCGACTTATTAACCAACTTGATCTCTGTCCAGGAGTCGCAACTAGTTTCTGGTGTTTGTAGGTAGTGTTAGTAGTCTACCAAGTGGCACCCGGCCAGGTGGGCTTGGGACAGACTAGGCACAAGTGGCACGGTGTACCAAGCGTAGATCCATCCGGCGAGGTGGGCTTGGGAACCCTGTTCACATCGTTTGGGGCCGTGAGCGACACCCCGGGCGGATCTCCTTGCGGATGGAACCCGAATAGGCGATAAACCTGGACTAGAGTCTTGTGTGGTTAGTCAGGTCGTGGCCGACTCCCTCGCCAGGCTTCCGCTTGAAGGTTGCCGAGATACACGACGTGTACATGGTGGTAAGTGGCGAGAGCGTGTGTGAAGAAGTACACCCTGCGCAGGTTAACATGATCTATTGAATAGCGGGTCATGGATATGGACTTCTTGGATGCTTACATGGTACATAGACAACTTGAAGTGGATACTATAAAATGCTCAAGACAAGTGTGAGTGCTATGGATGGCCTTCTCGTAGGGAGACGGGGATGAATCCATAGTAGTGTATTGTGTGGTGATTAGTGGACTCGTGTGCGCCATATCACCTCAAAGAAGTTCTGGTAGTCGTAGAATAGGATAGCCACAGTGTCAAAGCTGGCTTGCTGCAACTAAACCCCACATTACCCTCTTGATACAAATGCATGTATGATAGGATCTAATGTAAGTCTTGCTGTGTACCTTTGTACTCATGTTGCTTTATTTATGTTTTTTGCAGCGGAGACTTCGGTCTTACTAGTGTTCTCGTGGACTTCGACGAGTAGCTTGTACCTCAGCTACGATCTTGATCGGATGTTGTAGATAGTCAGGCTCTTCAGCCTTTTTCATTTGTAGATGTCTGTACCCAGACATGTAATGCTTCCGCTTGTTGCTTGTATGCTCTGTGTGATGGGTCTTGTGACCCCTGTTTGCAATAAATGCTATGATGGCTCTTGAGCCTTTATCTATATGAGTTGTTGAGTTATCTTTGTGATGCCATGTTGTACAGCACATACTTGCATGTTATGCGTACGTGTAATGTGTATTGTTATGTGTGGGACCTGACTATCTAGTTGTTTATTCTTAGTAGCCTCTCTTACCGGGAAATGTCTCCTAGTGCTTCCACTGAGACATGGTAGCATGCTCTCTTGCTCCGGAACACTTAGGCTGGCGGCATGTGTCCTTCTTCGTTCTGTATACATCCCTTCGGGAAATGTCACGCGATGAATACGGAGTCCCGTTAGCCCGCTACTGCCAGTTCACGAGTCTGCTAGCCCAGCGCTTCTGACTGGATTCACTCGTGATGACCGACACGTTCGATCTTTGGGTCATGGATGCTGTCCCTGTAAGGTTGTGCCACTTTGGATTTACGACTAGCCATGTCAGCCCGGGCTCCTTATCATATGGATGCTAGCGACACAATCATATACGTGTGCCAAAAGGCGCAAACGGTCCCGGGCAAAGGTAAGGCGACACCCGTGGGGATACCGTGCGTGAGGCCGCAAAGTGATATGAGGTGTTACATGCTAGATCGATGTGGCATTGAGTCGGGGTCCTGACAGCTTTGGTATCAGAGCCTGACTGCCTGTAGGATTACCAAGCCAAACTGGTCGAAGTTGAGTCTAGAAATTCTTTAGTTATGTAAGGGAATTGATTGTGGGAAGGAACGTAAGGCTCTTTTTACTCCTTATACCTCATGGCCTTCTGATCTGAGTCATCCTATCTTTCCTGCGGGGTTAAGGAACTAGGGTTTCTCTTCCGTCTATCAGGATCACGTGTTACTACTCCGTAGTCCCATAGGATTGGTTGATCAGAGTCATACCCCAGTTTCGAGTACTTCCGGTGTAGCCTGTTTAGTATGATCTCATAACCTTAAGTGGTGATGTTGAGTGTGTTACTACCCCATTTTAGCAGGATGTCTCATTCTGAGCATTTTACTGCCGTTATGCTGCCGGAATTGCCCTAGGAGTTCGAGAGTTACTAATTTCCTTGTCCTACATTCTATAGCCCATAGTTGATCTTGATTCCGCCTTTTGTTTCGTTCTCGGGATGTCATCGGCTAAGCGAAGTTCATTGTTCATAGCCGAACCACGAAGATGGTAGGGATGAGGATCCTCCGACTAGCCTTCGTTGACAGAGTTCATGTTAGAGATGGGAGAAACAAGCGTGAGTCTAATCGCTTGTTGGCGCGTGTCGAGAGAACACCGCACATCGGTTCAAAGTGCGCAACCATTCATGACTTCATTCGCTTGCACCCACCTACCTTCCATCATTCCATCGAGCCACTCGATGCGGATGGTAGCTCCGTAGCATCACTCATAAGCTGCGTTCCGCGAACGTAGCTGAAGATGACAAGGTCACCTATGCCACATACCACCTGGAAGGTCCTGCTAGTCTTTGGTGGCAGAACTATGAGGCTATGCTTCTAGCTGGCCAAATTCCTACTTGGAGGGATTTCACTGAGGCTTTTCGCGAGCATCACATTCCCGAGGCCCTCATGGATCGCAAGAGAGAAGAGTTCTGTAGTTTCACCGAGGGTAAGATGGCCGTTGATGCTTATAGTAGAGAGTTTGAGAACCTTGCTCGTTATGCCACAGAAGAGGTGTCCACGGACGCCAAGAAGCAGGCTAGGTTCCGGAAGGGTCTCAACCCCAAGTTGCGTCGTGATCTCCACCTGCATCATTGTGATACATTCCAAGCTCTTGTGAACAAAGCCATCAATGCAGAGACAGCTCAGCTCACTTACGAGGAGTCTCGTAAGCACACCCGTGATTTGGGATCTTCCTCCGGTTCTAGTTCTCAGAAGCGTCGGATTTGGGTTCCGAACTCCGCTCTTCCTTCCAGATATGCACCGAGACCATCCTATGTGGTGCCTTCCCCAGCTCAGTCATATTCTCCACCCAGGCCTATTGGTGGACCGCCTGCCAATACGGGTCCACGTTCTACCTCCAAGATTTGTTACAAGTGCGGAGAGCCAGGCCACATTGCCCGATTTGCACTCGGACGAGTTGCTCCACCCCAGCCCGAGAAGTCATTGGCCATGGTAAGCCATCACGCAAGATGATTAGTGCCGGTCAGCTCACCCCGAACTTGGACTTGTGCATCACGTCTCGGCTAAAGCGCCATGATGATCCGGATGTCGTTCTTGGTACACTCCTTGTCAGCTGTCACCCAAAGATCGGTTCTATTCGATCTTGGAGCATCTCATTCCTTCATTTCAAAGCTATGCCGCTTGCACGACATGTCATTTTGTGATATGCCCTCCCACTACTTATTCAAACTCAGGGATCCAAATGGCAAACTTCTAGTGTAAGCCATGGTAGCGAAATCCTTGTTGACAGACTTGTATTCCTTGCATCACTTATAGCCCTCAAGTCTTGGATATTAACATCATCTTGGGTATGGGTGGATGAAAGCTCATTACGCCAAGATTGATTGTTACACCAGTCCGTTCAGCTTACACACCCATCGGCAAGATAGTCTTTATCTCCACGAGTTGCAAAGCGCCAACTCTATTCTCTTAATGCCAGCCCTCTTCCGGACCTTGAAGATATCCGGTAGTCCGTGACTTTCCGGATGTCTTTCGGAGGAACTGCCGGTGTTCCACGATAGAGATGTAGAGTTCGTCATAGATCTTATCCGAGAACTGCTCCAATCTCTAGGAGACCTTACAAGATGGCACCCTTAGAACTAGCCGAGCTTAAGAAACAACTTGATGAGTCCTTGCAAAAGGGTTTCATCCGTCCTAGCTCTTCTCCTTGGGCTTGCCCGTCCTCTTCGTCAAGAAGAAGGATGGTACGGACGGATGGTTGTAGATTATCGTCCGTTAATTTGGTCACGATAAAGAACAAATATCCGCTCCCGGGATCAACGATCCGTATGATCAGCTCGTTGGATCCTCGATCTTCTCAAGATGGATTTGAGGTTAGGCTACCACCAAATCAAAATCAGAAATGGGGACATTCCCAAAGCGGCTTTTGTCACTCGTTATGGCGATCTGAGTACACCGTTATGTCCTTCGGTCTAACCAGCGCCTGACCACATTCTCCCTTTGATGAACTCGATCTTCATGGAGTACCTAGATAAGTTCGTCGTGGTTTATCTCGATGATATTCTTATTTACTCGAAGAGCGAGGAAGAGCATGCGAACATCTTAGACTTGTGCTAGAAAAACTCGAGAGAGCACCGCCTTTCATGCCAAGTTCTCCAAGTGTGAATTTTGGTTGTCGAAGTGACCTATCTAGGCCACGTAATCTCGGTAAGGGCATTGCTGTCAATCCCGAGAGAGTTAAGGCCGTTCTTGATTGGACTCCACGAAACCGTTAAACAAGTTAGGAGTTTCCTTGGTCTAGCCAGCTATTATCGCCGCTTTGTTGAAAACTTCTCCAAAGTAGCCAAACCCCTCACGGGACTTCTCAAGAAAGATAAAAAGTTTGAGTGGTCCCCACGGTGTGAGTACAGCCAGAGGCGAAAAAGGCGCTGACTTCTGCTCCCATACTTGTGTCACGGATTTCACTAAAGACTTTGTTATCTACTGCGACGCCTCACGACAGGGACTAGGCTGCATTCTTATGCAGGATCGTCATGTGATTGCCTATGAATCTCGACAGTTGCATCCACATGAGGAGAATTATCCTACACATGATCTAGAGCTTGCGGCCGTAGTCTATGCACTCAAGACTGGCGACATTACCTTCTTAGTAGCGTTGCGAGATCTACACGATCACGAGTCTCAAGTATATCTTCACCCAACCGGATCTGAACCTTAGGCAAAGACGTTGGTTGGAGTTGATCTCAGATTATGATCTAGGGATTACCTACACCCCAGGCAAAGCCAATGTCATGGCTGATGCGCTAAGTCATAAATCCTATTGCAACAATCTCATGTTGCAGCAGGGTCAACCACTTCTCCATGAGGAATTCTGTAAGCTTAACCTTCACATTGCTCCTCACGGATTCCTTTCTACCTTGGTGGCGAAGCCTACTATTGTGGATCATATCATAGAAGTCCAGAAGCATGATACGGGAATCTCCCGAATCACGAAAAATATCTCCAAAGGAGTAGCTGGTTGTTTCTCTATGGATGAACGAGGTGTTGTTTACTTTGGGAACCGCCTGGTGGTTCCCAAAAAGCAACATCTTCGACAACTGATCCTTAAAGAGGCGCATGAATCCCCTCTCACGATTCATCCCGGTAGTACTAAGATGTATCGGGACCTCGCCGGAGGTTACGGTGGACTAGGATGAAGAGAGAAATCGCCGACTTCGTTGCTAATTGTGGCGTTTGTCGTCGCGTTAAGCAGAGCATCGAGACCTCTTGGCACCCTTCAGCCTTTAGCTATTCCTGAATGGAAATGGGATAAAGTTGGTATGGACTTCATCACCGGCTTTCCCAGGACCAAGAAAGGGAATAATGCTATCTTCGTAGTCGTTGATCGTCTATCCAAAGTGGCGCACATCCTTCTGCTCGAGAGAGTATCTTCGCTAGTCACTCGTGACTTATATATTCTCGAATAGTATCACTTCATGGTGTTCCACTAGAGATCAATTCAGACCGTGGTAGTCTCTTCACTTCTCATTTCGGGAGAGTTTCCAAACCGCCATGGGAACCCATCTTTCCTTGATGCCGCTTTCCACCCTCGGTCAAGTGGTCGGGTGGAGCAGGTCGACCAAATTCTCGAAGACATGCTTAGAGCTTGCGTTATCTCATTCGGTATGGATTGGGAGAAATGTCTTCCTTTTGCCGAGTTTGCTTATAACAATAGCTATCAATCCAGTCTCAAGAAAGCTCCTTTTGAGATACTCTATGGGCGAAGATGTCGAACACCGTTGAACTGGTCGAAACGGTGAAAGACAATTCTTTGGACGGACATGATCCAGAGGCGGAAGAGCAAGTTAGCATCATTCGTGAGAATTTGAAAACAGCCCAGTCTCGTCAAAAGAGCCAGTATGATCGTCATCATAAGGATATGACTTATGAAGTTGGCGACAAAGCTTACCTTGGGGTTACTCCCTTGAAGGGTACCCATCGTTTCGGTATCAAGGGCAAGTTGGCTCCTCGTTACATTGGTCCTTTTCGCATTCTCGCTAAGCGAGGAGAGGTTGCCTACCAGTTGGAACTACCCCACATCTTTCTCGAGTTCATGATGTTTTCCACGTCTCTCAACTCGAGCGTTGCTTCTCGGATCCTATCCATGAGTGGACCACAAACGCTTGATCTCCAAGATAACCTCACATACCGAGAGTACCGGTTTGCATTCTTGATCAAGCGAGGCGTGTCACTCGGCGTCATAACATCAAGTTTCTCAAGGTTCAGTGGTCTCATCATTCCGAGAGAGAAGCTACTTGGGAGCGAGAAGATCGTCTTCGATTGGAGTACCCCACCTTCTTCCCGTCGACCCCTGAATCTCGGGACGAGATTCTTCCAAGTGGGGGCGAGTTGTCACATCCCTAGTCTGGTATGACCTAGACTAGCTAGTCATGTGTGCATCATGTTTAAATATCATTTAAATTTGAAATGAGGATTTGAGAAACCCTCAGAATCATTTTTAGAAATGACCCAAATAAAAATTTCTCCAAAAGGGTCCAAGAAAATGCTCATGTTGCCCTCTGAAAATATTGGACAGAGATAAAAATCAAACCAATATTTTTAAGAGCTCATAATTATTTATTTTGGGCATTTGGATTTAATGCATCAATATTTGCATTGGAAATATATTAGTTATATATATTAATATATGTCCAAAAATTATGCCACTTGTTGAGGAGCCCTGGAATAATATAGTTAGCTCCTACAAAAATGGGCATAAGGAAATAAATTGATTTAGTATTATTATTAAATCAAACATATGTCAGAAAATTAGAAAACAGAAATAAAAAAGAGGTACTTACCTGGGCCTCCTCCCTGTGCAGCCCAGCAACAGCCAGCGCCGGCCCAGCCCACTGGCGCCCTCCTCTGTCGTCTTCGTCCTCGACAGGGAGATGGGCGCGTGCCCGACGCGCGCGCTCTCCGCCGCGCCACGCCACCTCCCTCTCTGCCTGCCTGCCCTTTCCCCTCCTCGTCTGGATACCCCGGGAGACGCCACGCACGCCCCGACCTCACTCTCCCCAGCCCTCTCCTCTCTTCTCCCTCGCTCCCTCACGCAAGACGGCGAGCGCGCCCGATCGCCGCCGTTCGCCGTTACGCTGCCACCGCCACCCTCGCCCCTCCGTAGAGCCCAAGCTCGCCACGACCCGCTCTACCCCTCGTCAAGCCAAGCACCTCCGGACGGCCTCCATCGCCGCCACTGTCGTCGTCGTCTTCATTGCCGGCATTGTAGATCTCCAGCGACCGTGCGCCGCCGTCCGGCCTCCCGAAACCCTCGACGGCGTCTTGAGCCCCTTGTGAGCCCCGCTTCGGTTTCCCCTTCCCCCTTGCCTTCCCGTGCTCTGTAGCTAGCCCCGCCATCGAAGCCGAGCTCCGGCCGCCGCCCCGAGCTTTGCTCCGGCGAGCTCCGGCCACCCCAGCTCCCCTACTGCTCCACCGGATCTTGCGAGAGCAGGCTACGCCCGGTGCTCTCCGGACGACGCCGCCAGGTGGCATGTACGCCGACGCCGACGCGTCCAGAGGTCGCCGCCGACGACCTCGCCGGCCTGACGGGTGGGCCCCGTCGGCCAGGTGATTAGCTTAGTGCTAATCACCATTAAATAACCCCCCCTGACACTGACAGTGGGCCCCAGCGCCACTAATCCTTTAGTTAGGATTAAATTAACCCTGTTTATTCCCCATCATCGCGGCGTGTGGACCCCACACGTCGGGTTTATTCTGGTCGGCGCCGTTGACTCGCCGACGCATAAGCATGACGTGATCTTGACGCAATTAACTATTTTCTGGAATTAAAATAAATCAGAAAATTCCAGAAAATGATTTAAACTTCAAAAATTCTTAGAAATTCAACCGTAGCTTAGATTGAAATAATTTATATATGAAAAATTATCAAAAAAATGCAACCTTTCCATCTGTACTAGTTTCATGCATGACAAACCATCTTATACATGCTGAATATGAGAAAACACATTATGGCGTATTAAGAGACTTAATTTAGAGTTGCATTTGAGCTTTTGGTTCAAATGGACTTCAAACCAAATGATTACTAGTTGCATTAGCTCAACAACATCACATCTTCATGCCATGTTCATGCATCATATTGTTGCATATGTTTGTGTATTGATTGCCGACACTGTTCCTTCTCGATAGGTCACCTGCTCGAGTCCGTTCAGTACTGTCGATTGAAGCGATGCCTTCCTTGTTGATATACCGAGCAAGCAAACCCCTTGTTCATTCCGATAAAATCCTACTCTCTCGCTCCTGCTCTCGGTTATTGCATTAGGACAACAACGATTCATCTGCTACTTTGTGCTGCGGTAGTTGAACCCATTCCTCTGCATGACTGTCATTGCCACGATAAATAGTTAAAACCCACTAGCATGTGTAGGAGTTGATTGAGCCCATGTTGTGTTCCTACCATGCTATACTGCTATTGCTTAGAGTTGTGTCGGGTCGATTCATTGGGAATGAATTGGAGTGTTATGAGTTGTTCTAGTCTTTGAGAGAGTTAAGTGTGTGAACACGATTTGGTAAAGGTAGCGGTGAGAGGCTATGTAGGTGTACATGGTGGGTTGTCTCTTTGGAACCGTCCTAAGCCTTGAGTTCTATGTATGTTGTCCAATGACTCGATACTACTACACATTGGGTTCCGGTAACTCGGCCCCTCTCGACTTATTAACCAACTTGATCTCTGTCCAGGAGTCGCAACTAGTTTCTGGTGTTTGTAGGTAGTGTTAGTAGTCTACCTAGTGGCACCCGGCCAGGTGGGCTTGGGACAGACTAGGCACAAGTGGCACGGTGTACCAAGCGTAGATCCATCCGGCGAGGTGGGCTTGGGAACCCTGTTCACATCGTTTGGGGCCGTGAGCGACACCCGGCGGATCTCCTTGCGGATGGAACCGAATAGGCGATAAACACGGACTAGAGTCTTGTGTGGTTAGTCGGTCGTGGCCGACTCCTCGCCGAGCTTCCGCTTGAAGGTAGCGAGATACACGACGTGTACATGGTGGTAAGTGGCGAGGCGTGTGTGAAGAAGTACACCTGCGGGGTTAACATGATCTATTGAATAGCCGGGTCATGGATATGGACTTCTTGGATGCTTACATGGTACATAGACAACTTGAAGTGGATACTATAAAATGCTCAAGACAAGTGTGAGTGCTATGGATGGCCTTCTCGTAGGGAGACGGGGATGAATCCATAGTAGTGTATTGTGTGGTGATTAGTGGACTCGTGTGCGCCATATCACCTCAAAGAAGTTCACAGTAGTCGTAGAACAGGATAGCCACAGTGTCAAAGCTGGCTTGTCGCAACTAAACCCCACATTACCCTCTTGATACAAATGCATGTATGATAGGATCGATGTAAGTCTTGCTATGTACCTTTGTACTCATGTTGCTTTATTTATGTTTTTGCAGCGGAGACTTGGTCTTACTAGTGTTCTCGTGGACTTGACGAGTAGCTTGTACCTCAGCTACGATCTTGATCGGATGTTGTAGATAGTCGGGCTCTTGACCTTTTTCATTTGTAGATGTCGTACCCGGACATGTAATGCTTCCGCTTGTTGCTTGTATGCTCTGTGTGATGGGTCTTGTGACCCCTGTTTGCAATAAATGCTATGATGGCTCTTGAGCCTTTATCTATATGAGTTGTTGAGTTATCTTTGTGATGCCATGTTTCTGACACATACTTGCATGTTATGCGTATGTGTAATGTGTATTGTTATGTGTGGGATCGACTATCTAGTTGTTTATTCTTAGTAGCCTCTCTTACGGAAATGTCTCCTAGTGCTTCCTTTGAGCCATGGTAGCATGCTCTTGCTCGGAACACTTAGGCTGGCGGCATGTGTCCTTCTTCGTTCACGTATACATCCCGGGAAATGTCACGCGATGAATACATGAGTCTGTTAGCCGCTACTGCCGGTTCACGAGTCCTGCTAGCCCAGCGCTACAGCCTGGATTCACTCGCGATGACCGACACGTTCGATCTTTGGGTCATGGATGCTGTCCTGTAAGGTTGTGCCACTTTGGATTTCGACTAGCCATGTCAGCCGGGCTCCTTATCATATGGATGCTAGCGACACAATCATATACGTGTGCCAAAAGGCGCAAACGGTCCCGGGCAAAGGTAAGGTGACACCCGTGGGGATACCGTGCGTGAGGCCGCAAAGTGATATGAGGTGTTACATGCTAGATCGATGTGGCATTGAGTCGGGGTCCTGACACCACAGTAACCCCGGAAGGCCTGCAAACCACACCCATCGGGATTGTTGGGTTTTTAAACAGTCCGGCCGACTAAATGCCGATCACAAGGGGCTCGACGCGTCAAGCGAAGAAGATAAACCCCGCCAGCAGAGCATCGGAAAACAAAAAACTTTCCAACAAGGGGTCAAAGCAGTGAATTCACTTCATGTGATAATACGGAAAAATAGTGCGGCACTCTCTAAAAAGAGCCTCGTGCGGTCCAGCCCAGCAGACCGTAGAGATTGGATATCTAAACCAATCACCTTCGACCATCTGGACTATTCCAGAAGCATTCAAAACGCGGGCCGGACTCCCCTGATTTTGAAACCCATAATAGACGGATTACAATTTACTTACGTCCCGAGGGACGGAGGCAGCAACTTAAACCTACTGTATTCAAACACAATCCGTAAGATGGGGATAGACCCTATGAAAATTCGACACAGCCGCATTTCCTTCAAAGGAGTGACGCCAGGCCCTCACGCCAAGTGCACATACTCCATATTACTAGAAGTCGTGTTCGGATCACCGAACAATTCTCGACGCGAAAAATTAATTTTTCACATCGTCCCATTTGAAAGTGAATATCAAGCACTTTTGGGACGAAAGGCTTTTGTCCGCTTTAACGCCATACTGCATTACGCGTCTCTTACACTCAAGATGCCCGGTCCAAGTGGCGTCGTTTCAGTGCGAGGGTCACTTAAAGACCCCGGACTCGGATAGACGAATCCGGCTTCAGTAGGCTAGGGGCTCCCTAGCCAAATACCTCCTCGCAGAGGGCTGCGCGCACAAACAACCGCGGGTTCATATAAACCCCGCTTTACTTATTCATATTCCTTCTTTTACACATATTTTTTGCACGAATTGTTTTCAAACTAAGCGTTCCTCTTTTTTTTTCAGATGAACAACGTGCGTACCCGTCCATGATAACAGCGCAACGGAGACACAGGCGCAGACGTGCAGTATGGACCCGTTATGAGGATTCTTTTCAGATTAAGACCCTGCGTAAACCTTTTTTACTGTCTCTTTTTGTTATTCTCCCTTGGTTTCTTCCCATAATCAAAGCGGAGCCTAACGTATTGGCATTGGCCGCGTCAGAAGACCATGCCCGTACCTGGACACTAGGGGCTTAGGGCATTATTCTGCCCATTATTATAAAAGACCAAACACCTTAGGGAGTGTTCGGCATCTCGAGTTAGGCATTATATGCATCAGCTCCGAATGATGTCTTTGGTCAAATGTTGGGTTTGCGGCTCTGTGTTTTGCTGCCTTACGTTCGTATCATCGGCTAACGCGGCACCGGAGAACTCTGCGATTGTGCCCAGTTAATTTGGCGAGCACCTCGATGAAAGCCGCCCGATTGTCATGATACAGCGAGAGACTGGTCAACCACTCGATCGACTACGGAATGTTTAGAATTCCCGCTTTGACGAAGGACCGTTTCGGTCAGCACATCTGGCGCCCGAATTCGGAGAAGTGCGGTGCCACCAGGGGCTATATCGTAGCCCCACCCTCGAGCTCCACTGGCTAGGTGAAAGTGATAAAGCATTATAGTCCGGATTGCCTCGTTCGCTATGCTACCACCTCCTTAAACAGGACCGAGACGTTGGATTAAGTGTGAAAACACGCTATTTTTGCGAACACCCCCGCACCTTGTGCGTGGGGGCTGAAGCCGAAGACTGCAATCTTTCAAGTTATACAAATGTATACGTAAACGGCCGAACAGGAGAAGTTTCACTACTTGGGACGCACAAGTATAAAAGTCAGTTATAGCACAATAATCGTGTTACAAGCTAAAGTGTTCATTTGAACATAACGTTTTTCGAGCACTGCGACTCTATTACACGAGCGCCACGCATAACCTCCCCGAAATAATGCTCGGCGGGGAGCAGGTTTTTATCCGAGCTCCGGGCGGCAACAGCGGTGGCATCCATCTCCGTCCAATGCGCCTTCACGCGGGCAAGAGCCATCCGCGCGCCCTCGATGCAGGCCGACCGCTTCATATCCTTGATATGCGGCACCGCTCAAGGAATTGCTGCGATGGCGAAGTAACTCGTCGCCTTGGGCCTCTCTGGCCAGACATGAGCCACGATGTCAGTCATGGCAAGTCCGGACAATCTATTGAGCTCGTCCCATTCGGCCAACTGGTGCATCGGCGAAAGCGGCGGTCCGGACTATGGAATTGAGACCAATACAGCTCTTCAGTCTTGTGATCCTGCTGGCTCCGGAAGTGCTCAACAGCATCAGCCGCACTTGCAGCTAAGTCCATATAAGGATCTTCCGGACTCCACAGCCGCTCAAATTGAGCATACTTTTGATCCATGAACCGGCGACGCAGCAGAAAAGGCTTGCCAGCCACAATATCTCCGGCTTGGCGCAGTTCCTCCTTCATGGCCCGCATTGCAGAGCGGGCATCCTTGGCTTCGGCGGTGGCCTTCTTTAGGTCTTCCCGCTCCGATGAGCTCTCTTTTTCAAGAGCCTCATTGCGGTCGGTAGCATCTTTTACTTTCATGGCCAATTCGGCCACCTCTTCCCTGCTTCGGCAGTGCGTAGCCTTTTCGGCTCTCAACTCCTCGGCCGCCCTCGAGGCAGCCGCGTCACTCCTTCGGGCTTGCTCCTTAGCTTGGGCAAGTTCGGCCCGAAGGCTCTCCACAGCAGCAGCACCGTCTGTACAACAGCATAAAATGTATCAGGGGAAGACTTTGACCCCTTAATAAAGCGACCGCGGAGAACTCATTTACCTGGCGACTCGTCAAGTTGCCGGTTTACAAGTGCGATGTCTGCATCCGCCACGTCAAGTTGCCGATTTAACTCGGAAAAACCACTAGTCCGGCTAGACCCTGGACTATCTGCCACCTGCATAGGAACGGCGGCATTCATTACTCATGATTTCGATCCTCGGCACGCCGTCGTTTTCGACAACCTACCGAGTCTCAGGGCCTACTATCTATACAGGGCGCATTTTCATATGCAAAATTGTTAATAAAGAAAGAGATGCGTTATTTTTGCGTACCTCAAACCCTGCCAGCAAGCTCATAGCGGCATTGCGCAATCCGCTTTCGGCGGACGAAATCCTTCCAATCACCATACGCATCAACGCACGGTGATCTTCTAAGATGGACGCCCTCTCAAACAGATTCTTGATTCTCTGGCGGATACTAGCGGGTGCGAACTCTCGGCCCCTCGACTCGGGATACCCTCTGTGACGATACTTCAGGCTTGTCAGCCTTATCTAACGGCGCAGCAGACAGAGGCGTTTCGCTCTCCATCATCTCCGGAAGAAGGTCCCCCGAAGATGAACTCCTCTGAGAAGGCTGCAGATCCGAACTACAAGATAAATATTTCGGTTACTCATAGAAGCATGAATGGAGGTATTTCCTTACTATTTAACTCCCCTTTTCATACTCATGGCTCGTTGGAGGGCTGATCCTTTGGCGATGATTGTGCGCCCAGATTCTCTCCGGACGCCGGACTCCCCGGTGAAGATTTCTTCCCGCGCTTAGGGGCTTTGGCCGCCAGATCTTCGGAGGCGGTCCTCTTCTCCCCCTGGAAGGAGGGGTTTCTTCCCCTCTCTTCGGACGCCCCTCGGGGCAAAATAATAACTCCTTTATTTTCCCCATCGCCCCTTCCGTGGGCGCCACCTCCAACATTCTGACCAGCACGGGCTCCAGTGCGGTCTCGGGGAGGGGGGCCGGACACCTTATCAGCCTCGATTGTGCTACCCACTCCTGTGAAGAGTAATGGGTCAGGAGGCGAGCTCTAGAAAAGAAGATAAACAGAGCGTCCAGATTCTGAGCTATTTACCTGAGTATCCGAAGCGATTGCGGCTTAGGCTGCGTCCTCGGCCAATTCGGACACGCCACTTGCGGTCGAAGAACAACTTATACATCTCCACGGGTGTCGCACCCATGAAGTGTTGGAGAATCCGAGGTCCCTCCGGGTTAAACTCCCACAGACGGAGAGGACGACGTTTGCAGGGCAGAAGATGCCTGATTAGCATAACCTGCATCACCATGATCAGATTGATCTCCCTCGCCTAGAGGTCTCCAATCCAGCCCTGCAATAAGGGCACGTCTTCGGACGGCCCCCAATTGAGCCCCTGGTTGACCCATGACATCAGTCGGCATGGAGGTCCCGGGCGGAAAGAAGGTGACAGCTTTTGCTTGCTGCCCTTCGGAGCGGTGATATAGAACCACTCCTGTTGCCACAACCCGAGTTCCTCTTGGAAGGAACCGTCGGGCCACGGGCCGTCGGCCTTTTTGCTTATGGCCGCCCCGCCGCACTCCGCTTGACGCCCCCCGATCATCTTCGGCTCCACCTTGAAAGTCTTCAGCCACAGGCCGAAGTGGGGGGTGACGCGGAAGAAGGCTTCGCAGACGATAATGAATGCGGAGATGTGGAGGATGGACTCCGGAGCCAAGTCGTGGAAGTCCATCCCATAGTAGAACATAAGCCCTCTCACGAAAGGATCCGTCAGGAAGCCTAAACCCCGACGGAGGTGAGACACGAAGACAACAAACTCACCGGGCTCGGGGGCGGGCACGGCCTGCCCTTGGGCAGGCAACCTGTGCGAAACCTCATAGGCCAGGTACTTGGCCTCACGTAACTTCAATATGTCCTCCACCGCGACGGAGGAGGGCATCCACCGACCCTGGAGGTCGGAGCCGGACATGTTGAGAATCCGGCGCTCGAATCTGAAGCTCGGGTGTTGGGCTGGGGGCGAGGTGGAGATTCGATCACGAGATTGAAGAACAAGGGCGGGCCTTGGTCCTCTTATAAAGGGGAAAAATACCAAGAGCCGCTTAGTGACCGTCAGGATTCACCTTCGATAGAGGCGTGGCGGCAGGAGCAGTTGGGTTACCCACGCGCGTATTGATGAGAATCCCGGAATAAGGGGACATGATCTCGCTTCGACAAGGCGTGCCAAGAAGCGCCGCTAAGCGTCTTTGAGGTGGTACAGTAAAAAACAATTCAAACAATGGCTTGGTAGTGGTGTGATGACGCGCCGCATGATACGTCAGCAGATTGAACTGGTGTACATTTTATTCTCTCTACGGTGGAATGTGGTATTTATTTTGCAGAGCCGGACACTATCCTGGTGTTCACGATCTTCTCTGTATTATTCAAGGAAGGAACCCGCCTTGCAATGCCGAACATTATGCGCGCCGGACTTATCGTCATTGAAGCCTGGTTCAGGGGCTACTAAGGGAGTCCTGGACTAGGGGGTGTCCGGACAGCCGGACTATCATCATCCGCCGGACTCCAAGACTACGAAGATACAAGATTGAAGACTCCGTCCCGTGTCCGGATGGGATTTTCCTTGGCGTGGAAGGCAAGCTTGGCAATACGGATATGTAGATCTCCTACCATTGTAACCGACTCTGTGTAACCCTAGCCTCCTCCGGTGCCTATATAAACCGAAGGGCTTTAGTCCGTAGGACAACATACATTACAACAATCATACCATAGGCTAGCTTCTAGGGTTTAGCCTCCTTGATGTCGTGGTAGATCCACTCTTGTACTTCCCATATCATCAATATTAATCAAGCAGGACGTAGGCTTTTACCTCCATCGAGAGGGCCCGAACCTGGGTAAAAACATCGTGTCCCTCGTCTCCTGTTACCATCCGCCTAGACGCACAGTTCGGGACCCCCTACCCGAGATCCACCAGTTTTGACACCGACAGGCGGCGTCCGGGGCGGCGTTGAGGTCGGGGGCGGGGGCGGCGTTGAATCTGGGGTCGGGGGCGGTGTAGAGGGTGTGCGGAGAGCGCGCGGCGGCCGACGGGCGACGACGGCGGTGAGAGCGGAGGAGTTGGATTTTGGGAAGTGGCCGTGGGGAAGGACGAACCCGTGGTTAAGTCAGAAGTAGGAGTAGCGCGTTCCGGAAAGCGCGCTACTGCTACATTAGCTACAGCGCGTTCCGTGATACACGCTACTGCTACTCCTTTCTCCTTTTTCCCTTTTCATTTATTTTTCTTCACATTTTATTTTACTCCTTTCACCTTATTCTATTTCTTTCCTTTTCAATTACCTTTCTATATGGTGTCCATTTAATTTTAGATCATTTAGCAGTAGCGAGTTTAGAGGAAAACACGCTGCTACAAAGAAAGTAGAGGTAGCGCTGTTCGGTGTAGATTGCTACTACTATCTGTAGCCTGTGGGATAAGCCGTGGGTATTTTAGTAGTAACATGTTTAGAACAAGGCGCGCTACTGCTAGAACTTTAGCTGTAGCGGTTTTTGCATCTTGGCCATTGCTACTTAGCACCAAAGACGCTTTTTGACCCACGCTACTGCTAAAGTTCTGTGTATAAGGTTTTCCCTAGTAGTGACCCCGCCGTTTGGGCTATTGTGTGCATTGGCTTGCAAGGTGAATTCTTTGATGGGAGAGAACCGAACCGTGAAGCTACTATGGAAGAGTTGAAGATGCTGCAATACAATGCTCAAGCTTGTGATATCCTCTTCAACGGATTGTGCCCCGAAGAATTCAACAAAATCAGCCGCCTTGAGAATGCAAAGGAAATTTGGGATACTTTGATTGATATGCATGAAGGTATCGACTCCGTCAAGGAATCCAAATTGGATGTGCTTCAAAGTCAACTTGACAAGTTCAAAATGAAGGATGGTGAAGGTGTCGCTGAAATGTACTCTAGACTTGCTCTCATCACAAATGAGATTGCCGTCTTAGGAAGTGAAGAGATGACCGACAAATTCATCATCAAGAAGATCCTAAGAGCCTTGGATGGAAAATATGATACCATGTGCACATTGATCCAAATGATGCCCAATTACAAAGATCTCAAGCCAACGGAAGTCATTGGAAGAATTGTTTCTCATGAGATGTCACTCAAGGATAAGGAAGAGCTTCACAACAACTCAAGTAGTGCTTACAAAGCCTCATGTGATGCTCATACATCATCAAGTGAGAAACAAACCTTCAATGAGGAATTGAGCTTAATGGTGAGAAACTTCAACAAGTTCTACAAGAGTAGAAGCAAGGAAAGAAGCTCCAAGTCAAGGTCCTACAATGACAAAAGATCTTCGAGTCGTGAACGTAATTGCTACAATTGTGGAAGACCCGGACACTGTTCCAATGAGTGTATAGCTCCTTACAAAAGGAGAGAAGATTCACCCAAAAGGAGAAGTAGAAGAGAAGAATCACCACCAAGAGAGAGGAGGAGTAGAGATGATCACTATGAACGAAGAACCTCCCGGAGAAGCAAGGATTTGGAAAGGAAGGACAAATCATCAAAGAGCTACATAAAGCAAAGAGATCAAGCTCATGTTGGTGAATGGGTATCCGGTTCCGACTCCGACCATCACTCCGAGAGAAGCTATCACTCCGACTCCGAATATACTCAAGATGAAGGTGTTGCCGGTCTAATACCTGTGTCAACCAACTCCTACGACATATTTGACTCACCAAATGAAAGAATTGGAAGATGCTTCATGGCTAAAAGCCTAAAGGTATCACACCCCGAGTATGTTGATTTCAATAGTGATGAAGATGACTTGTTAGTTGATGATGATTTACTTGTTGACAACTCTAGTGATGAATACTATGATGAAACGTCAATTAATCATGCTAATCAAGATAAAATGAATGACAATGATAAGGAGAAGATTGAGCATCTAACTAATGAACTAAACACTCTTAAGTTAGCTCATGAAACTACCTTGGAAGGTCATCAAGAACTTTTAAAGACTCATGAGAAGTTACAATTTGAAAAGCTCAACCTTGAGCAAGAGCATGAGTTTTTAAAGGCAATCAATGATGATCTTCGCAAGAAAAGTTCTTCTTACATTGCCAAACATTTACTCTTATCTACTTACATGCCTCAAGTAAAATCTAGCAACAACAGTAAGAAAGATTCTTCTTCTAGTAGTAACAATAATCATGCTAAATCCAATGTTGTTGCTTCTAGTAGTTCTCTTGATTCCACTAATGATTCTCTTAGCCAAGTTACACTTGAGCAAGAAAATAGTTTATTTAAGGGAATTATAGAAGGGTGTCTACAAAAGTCTTGCCGGGAGTAAGCAATTCGAAGAAATTGTATGCAATCAAGGAAGGCACCGGAAGAATCAAGGTGTTGGTTTTGAACAAAAGTTCAATGTCAATGGAGTTGAGTGGGAAGAAGATCAATACCCCAAGACGAAGTTTGTTCCCCAACAAGAGAAGTATGATCCTACTTCTTTCCAAGGGACACAAGCTCAAGATGATCTTCCACCACAAGACCACAAGCAAAAAGGCAAGGACAAGCTTCAAGAGGAGATTGATGCATTTGAAGAAGCTCCCAAGGCCTTGGTCAAGTGGGTCCCAAGACTACATCAAGTTCCACTACTACCCCAAGGATTCCCATCAAGATGATGTGGATCCCAAAGAACAAGAACTAGAGAGTTCTTGAGGGTGACTCTGCCAAAATTCTTCACTCACATCATTTTGGCAAGGACAAGTGCAATCAACTTTCACATCGTGCACTAGTTCAAGGAGTCACATACCCTCTTGTTGGTAAGATAAGGGACAAGGTAACCTAATGCTTTCATGGACATCATCTTCTGTGTGCATCACTCTATGTCTATGTATATCCTTGTTTGTTCCTTGTGGTACTAACCTGTGTAGGTATTGAAAGTGTAACTCACTCCAATGGATTGCTTCAAATGATCTACAACAACATTGAGCATCCACATCTCCAACACCTAAATGAAGTCATCATCGACAAAACCCAAGGTTAGTTCATCCCTCTTAAGGGGGATCTCACATATAGGGGGAGCTTTACTCTAAAGAGTTGAGCTAAAGCAACTCTAATGGTGTGAACACAACAGTGCTTTATGTAAAAGTGGTAACCATACTTGTGCTTAAACGATGAGTATGACCTATGATCAAATGTTCTCGTTTGACTCCTAAGTCAATATACTCATATATAGCCTAGTCATCGCCAATTGTTTGATAGATGCTAGTATTGGTTGTGCATGCTTTGCCAAATACTTCATTTGCCATTTTATTGTGTGACCATGTCGTTTGCATATTTTACTCATTTGAGGACATCCACTTGTTGTTTTGTATGTTTGGTTTCTTTTTCTTTTGCCAAGTGGATGGACAAGAATGCCTAAGAACCTTCTCTAGCTATCTATGCTTTTCTCATCTCAAATTCTATTCATGCTACATCACAAAGTTTGATAAAGTCAGATTCAAACCACTCTATGTGAGGAGCACTCGGAGTCCCCGATTTGTCACAGACTTAAACTTCCAAAACTTCTTTGTGCATTTCGGTCTGACCGAGAAATCCATTTCGGTCACACCGAGTTCACTAAGTTGATCTAGGTCCGCATCTCGGTGCAACCGATTTGAACACTTTGATCACACCGAGTTGCAGCAACCGCTTGCGATTCTGCAATCTCGGTGCCACCAAGTTGTTCCACTCGGTCACACCGACATGATCGGGATATAAATACCCATGGGTGAGATTTTGGAAATTACTTCAAATCCTCTCAGCCCGCGCATGTCCTGCTCTGCCTCCTCGGGTCTCCGGATCGTCTTCTCGCCACCAACGACCTCCCGCCGTTGGAATCTACCACTGTCGACGAAATCTACTCTGTCGTCACCGCCGTAGCAAACACTCGCCGTTCTAGGGTACATGTTGGACCTCTTGTGCTGTCATTTTCACTCTGATTCCTAGAACAAGGTCAGTGCCATGTTTCTTGCCACGAATGAGATTAATCTGTCCTGCTAGATCGTCCTTAGGTCTAGATTGATCCGAAAATTTTAGGGTTAGCTCTCCGCAGAACTCATTTTGGACCGAACGAAATGTAGAAATCGGTCTCACCGATTCGGCTTAGGCCATTGCACATGCGCTTTTCGGTCTGTCTGAATCGTGCAAATCGGTGTGACCGAGTTCAGGATTCTGTGAAACCCTAGAAATCTTGGTGCCACTGAACTTTGACTCGGCCCATCCGAGATCACTAGCTTAGGTTCCAAGTGTTGCTTCGGTATCACCGAGTTTGTCAATTTGGTAGCTCCGAGATCACTTCTGTAGAGAACTAAAACTAAGTTTTTGACTCAATTTGATTTGCAAAACCTCTGTACTTTGTGTTGCTCATCTACTCTACCTCATCTACAACCTATTCACAGGGTCAGTTGACAGTTTGCCGACAAGATGTCTAACCAGAGTGATAGCCAGAACAGGTCTGAACAACAAGAATAGTTGAGTGAGGGCAATAGTCCCTCCAGCAGCTATGATGAGGGCAGCAGGAGCACACCTAGTAACTTGCCCAAGGCAGCTACTAGAGCAAGGAAGAAGAGAAATTCCGATTCAGAGGATGAGGACTATATCACTGCTGAGGATGCGGCCACTTCCAAGAAGAAGGTAGTGAAGAAAATTTTTGGCACAGTTGCATCAACCAAGCCAGGCATGAACAGAAAGGCACCAGCAAAAAGAGTTCATATGTCTAAGTCCAGAGCCTCCACTCAAGAAAGTTTGGGATCTGAACCCAAAGAGGCTGTTGCAGAAGGGAAGAAGAAGGAAAGAAAGAGAGGGAGATGGTGCAAGAAAGTTGATCCAATGGCAGAATTTGAGAAGCACTCTTCTGATGAGGAAGATGAAGAGGAAGAGGATGCTACTCCAGCTCCTAAGGCTCAGAAGCTCATGGAAGATGCTATAAAGTCAGGGGCTGCTCCCAAGCCCACACTTGCTCCCAAAGCTACTGCTCCAGCCACAAAGACTGCACCCAAGAGGAGTACAAGGAATATACCTGCTGAGGAGAAAAACAAAGCCCCAGTGCCTGAAGTGGAAGAGGAAGAAGCTGAAGCCCAAGTGCTAAGGAAGCTCAAGCTAAGATTCCAGACCATAATGATGCACATCCTGTTGCAGAGGACATGAAACTTTGAAAGGATGCAGGTTTAAGACTTTGGAGAAAGAATGACCCATATGCTGTAAGAAGGAGAACTGCTGTGGATTACATGTTGTTCACTAAAGAACATCAGGATTTCTATGAAACTGTATTGCTTGAAAAGAAGCCCATAGTGTGTGACATGAGATGGGTTGATTGGACCTACATTAAAGAAAATGAAGATCACTTCCCAGGTGTCTTTCACAGCTTCAAGGACTGTGAAGTTGACAAGTTTGTTGGCTAGAAGCTCACAAAGTGGAATGATGAGCTGATCATGCAATTCTACTTGACTGCTCATTTCTATCGAGATGACATAATTGTATGGATGTTAGAGGGTACAAGGTACCAATCTACAGTTGATGAGTGGGCTAGATTGATCAATGCCCTAGAAGCTCATGAAGATGACTTGGATGTCTATGCCAAGAAGAAGAAGGATCATAACTCAATGGCTAGCATGTATAAGGAGATTCCTGATGCAGACCTGGAGACTCACAAGTCTGGCTCAGTGAAGCACTTGCTATCAGGGCTGCCTACTATCAATACCATTCTGAGGCACACTCTGTTGACAAAATCAGGAGATCACATAATGATAAGAGGACACTCCATCAACTTGCTCCATATATTTGATGTCCCTCAAAAGTTCAAAGTGATGAGTTTGATTGTTGAGATAATCAAGAGGACAGCTGCAGATCAGAAGAGGTCTTGTGGGCATGCCCCACAAATTCAGGTGCTTATCAACTCCAAGATGGGCACAGGCACATGTCTATTGGACAAAGAGCATCTACCGCTCAGGCTAGATTTTGAGGATAACACTATTGTTATGGATGAGAAAGACCCTTCCTCAGTGCAAGCTCATGAGAAGAGAGAGAAGGAAAGGGCAGAGAAAGCTGCAAGGATGCCAACAGCTGAAGAGGCATCTCAGGTGTACTTGAAGAGTAAGCAAGATCAGCTTGGATATCTGATTCAATCCACCTTGAGGATTGAGAAGGTCTTGGCCACCCTGACTCAAAACCAGGAGAGCTTGGAGAGGATCATTGAGCAGAAATTCTATGATCTTGATGTCAAGGTAACTGAAATTCAGTCAGTGGTTGAGCAACTTCAGGAGGAAGTCAAGGAGAAGAAGGGCAAGTCTACTACAAATGCGTTCACTAGAGTGCCAAGGAGTCAAAGGACTGTTCTGGTGCCTGTTCCAGATACAATAGCTACTACATCTGCACCAGCAGCCACAGCTTCAGTGCCACTAGCTCCAGCTTCAGCTCCATCAGTTCCAGCTACTTCAACAGAAGCTTTCCTCCTTGGAGTCATCTCTACACAACCTCATGAAGACCAATCTTGAGAGATGGTTATTTTCCAGTTTTTGGTAACTTGTTGCCAAAGGGGGAGAAATATTTATAGATCATAGTGAGGGAGTCCTGGACTAGGGGGTGTCCGGACAGCCGGACTATCAATATCCGCCGGACTCCCAGACTACGAAGATAGAAGATTTAAGACTCCGGCTCGTGTCCGGAAGGTACTTTCCTTGGCGTGGAAGGCAAGCTTGGCAATACGGATATGTAGATCTCCTACCATTGTAACCGACTCTGTGTAACCCTAGCCTCTTCGGTGTCTATATAAACCGGAGGGCCTTAGTCCATAGGACGAACATTACTTCTCAACAATCATACCATAGACTAGCTTCTAGGGTTTAGCCTCCTTGATCTCGTGGTAGATCTCCTCTTGTACTACCCGTATCATCAATATTAATCAAGCAGGACGTAGGGTTTTACCTCCATCGAGAGGGCCCGAACCTGGGTAAAAACATTGTGTCCCTCGTCTCTTGTTACCATCCGCCTAGACGCACAGTTTGGGACCCCCTACCGAGATCCGCCGGTTTGACACCGACATTGGTGCTTTCATTGAGAGTTCCTGCGTGTCGTCACCGATAGGCTCGATGGCATCTTCAACCATCAACGCTGTCGGTGAGACTTTTCTCCCGGACAGATCTTCGATTCGGCGGCTTTGTCTGCGGGCCAATTCTCTTGGCCATCTGGAGCAGATCGAAGCTTCGCCCCTGGCCGTCAGTCGATTCGAAGCTTGAACTTCACGGCCGATGACCGCGGAGACCTGATCTTGACGGACTCGAGCCCTGCCAGCAGCGACCGCCTTGTGTCGATGGGCATGATCTAGCTCTGCCGCCGGACAGTGCCTTGGAGGCCGCACCCGGATCCGCTCCGGCCACTAGCCTGGAGCCGATCGCCAAGTCGAGGGTCGGTGGATAGACGCCGCCCCGGGGGCTTCAACATCCACGACGATGGAGCCGAATACCAATCTTGTCCCCAGCGAAACTCGTGATCCCGAGGCACCGGACTCCTCGCCGGACTCCGAGCCTCCCGCGCCCCTGCCAATTAAACCAGATTGGGCGCCGGTTATGGAATTCACCGCCGCGGACATCTTTCAGCACTCGCCTTTTGGCGATATCCCGAACTCTCTGAAGCATCTCTCGCTATCGGGAGAATCTGGCGGACTATGGCGGGGCGGTTGAAATGCAGACGACGAAGAAATTGAGCCCACCCACCACCCGCCGTAGCCACCGCCGAGGATCTAACCGACATGCTAAACTACGACTCGATGACATCGGCGCTATGGACGGCGATGCCGGAGGCGAACAGGACCAGCGCCCACGAGGCACTTTGGAAAACCACCTCGTCATCACGACGTCTACATGGTGGATACCCCAAAAGAAGGGGATGGCGAAAAAGCAGCGGAGGAGGATTCTCTAAAGAAGCAGCCCAAGCGCCCGGCGTCGTGGCGCCGCTCTAAATCCGCCACAACAAGAATGGAGATTCCGGCACAGGAAATAAAAATACCCCAGAGAGTGCCGAAGACAAACCCCTCCAGCAAGACTCAGCGCAGGAGGATAAGGAAGCAAGCCCTCACGAAACGGCGGCAGAAGAAAAGGTCGAAGATCACAACTATATACCTCCCTCCAAAGACGAAACAAGCCCCAACAACGACGAACTCGAGGAGCCCGTCGAACAAGAGCTTTTCAAACGCAGGCTCATCGCTCCTGAAGAAAGAAAAACGGAAGCTCAACACAGCGGAAGACGCGCTCCGAATAAGATGGAGCAAAGTACTCAAGACCGCAGATAAACACGGCAACGGCCACCAATCGAAGAGCTACCCGGCGCAAGCTGCTCGAGTCGATGAGGAGGCCATAAAGCCCCCACCGTCAATGGCCCAGCCAGTCCATCTCTGGACCCAAAAGACAGCCCCAATAAGCAAAGGAACACATCAAGTGTTCGACGATAGCAACGCATACAAAGTGCTGGGCGCCGCACACCCACTATGCTTCACCGGCGAGGTCTTTGGATCATGAATTCCCAGCAGGGTTTAAACCCATAAACATAGAAGCATACGATGGGACAACAGACCACAGAGTCGGATAGAAGACTATATATTGCATATACATATGGCGAGGAGGCGATCTCCACGCCATAAAATATCTACCCCTCAAGCTCAAAGGGCCAGCCCGTCATTGGCTCAAAAGCCTCCCGAAAACTCTTGTTGGAAGTTGGGAAGAGCTCGAGAAGCGTTTAGAGCAAATTTTCAAGGGACTTATGTCCGGCCTCCGGATCTGAGATGACCTAAGTCACATAACTCAACAGCCGGAGAGTCAGCATGAAATGCAGAACAGGTTCCTTACCAAAAGAACCAAATAGTCATTGTCCGGACGCGAAGCCTTAGCAGCTTTTAAGCACAATGTCCGAGACGAATGGCTCGCCAGACACCTCGGTCAAGAGAAACCGAGGACAATGACCGCATTAACAAGCCTCATGACCCGCTTCTGTGCAGGAGAGGATAGCTAGCTGGCAAGATGCAGCACCAGCGACCCAAGTACATCCGAGATAAGAGATGGAAATGGGAAATCACGGCGCAGAAAAGAGCAGCGCCGGAATAAAGAAAAAAGCCCAGAGAGCACGGCAGTCAACACCGGATTTAAAAGCTCACGACGAAATAATAAAGCTGAGGCAGTCAAGGATGACAGCGACGAATTGTCTAACCTACACAAAATTCTGGGTCGGATATGTCAAATCCACAGTACCCCCGGAAGGCCTGCAAATCACACCCACAGGGATTGTTGGGTTTTCATACAGTCCGGCCGATTAAACGCCGAACACAAGGGGCTCGACGCGTCAAGCGAAGAAGATAAACCCCGCCAGCAGGGCACCGGAAAACAAAAAACTTTCCTCCAAGGGGTCAAAGCAGTAAACTCACTTCATGTGAGGACACGGAAAAACAATGCGGCACTTTCTAAAAGAGCCTCGCACGGTCCAACCAATGAGACCGTAGAGATTGGATATCGAGCCAATCACTTTCGACCACCTGGACTACTCCAGAAGTGTTCGAAACTCGGGACGGACTCCCCTGATATTGAATCCGTAATAGGCAATTGCAATTCACAAAGCGTCTTAATGGGCGGAGGCGGTGACTTAAACCTGCTATACTCAAACACAATCCGTCGGATGGGGATAGACCCTACCAAAATTCGACACAGCCGCACTTCCTTCAAAGGAGTTCGCCGAGCCCTTACGCCAAGTGCACAGGCTCAATATTACTAGAAGTCGTGTTGGGTTGCGAACAATTTTCGACGCGAAAAGTTAATTTTCCATATCGTCCAATTTAAAAGTGAATATCAAGCACTATTGGGACGAAAGGCTTTTGTCGCTTCAACGCCATACCACATTACGCGTCTCTTACACTTAAGATGCCGGTCCACATGGCGCCATTTCGGTCGAGGGTCACTTAAAGACCCGGACTCGGATAGGCGAATCCGGACTCAGCGGGCTAGAGGCCCCTAGCCGCATACCCTTTCACAAGGGCTGCGCAAGACGACTAACAGCGGTTTCATATAAACCTAGCTTTAATTATTTACACTTACTCTTTTGCATATTTTTCGCACGAACTGTTTCTAAAACTAAAATGTTCCTCTCTTTCTACAGATGAACAATGTGCGTAGCCGTCCAGGATAACGGCATAGCGGAGACACTGGCGCAGAGCGTGCGGTAGGGACCCGTCGCAAGGATTCTTTTGATTAGGACCCTCGTAGACCTTTTTATTCTGTCTCTTGTTGTTAATCTCCTCGGCTTCTTCCTATAGCCAGCGAACTGGCGCTTTGGCATCGGCGCGTCGAAGACAATGCCGTGCTTGGACACAAGGGCTTAGGGCATAATTCGCCCGTTATCATAAAGTCCGAACACCTTCGGAGTGTTCGGCGTCTCAAGTTAGCCATTATATGCATCAGCTCGAATCATGTCTTTGGTCAAATGTTGGGTTTGCCGGCTCACGTGTTTTGCTGCCTTACGTTCCGTCTCACCCGGCTAACGCGGCACCAGGAGAACTACTGCGATTGTGCCCCAGTTCGGCTGGGCGAGCACCTCAGTAGAGAAAGCCGAAAACTGACTGTCATGATATAGCGAGAGTCTGGTCAGCCACTTGATCGACCATTGGAATGTTTAGAATTCCCCGCTTTGACGAAGGACCGTTTCCCGGTCAGGCACATACGCACCCCGAATCCGGAGTTGTGCGGTGTCATCAGGGGCTATATCGTAGCCCCACCCTCGAGCTCCATTGGCTAAGTGAAAGAAATAAAGCATCATAGTCCGGATTGCCTCGTTCGCTACGCTACCACCTCCTTATAACAGGACCGAGACGTCGGATTAAGTGTGAAAAAGCGCTATTTTGCGAACACCCCAGCACCTTGTGCAAGGGCTGAAGTCAAGACGCATCTTCGGGTTATACACAAGTATCATAAGCGGCCGCATAGGAGAAGTTTTACTACTTGGAAGCACAAGTATAAAAAGCATTCATACTATAATCATTAATTTACAAGGTATTGCGTTCATTTGAGCGTTACATTCTTTGAGCACTGCGCCTCTACTTTCTGAGCACGCGCATGACTTCTCCAGTAGTGCTCGGCAGGAGCCGGCTTTCATACGGACCACTGGCAGCAGCGGCGGTGGCATCCATCTCCGGATAATGCACCTTCACACGAGCAAGGGCCATCCGCGCCCTCGATGCTGAGCCGACCGCTTCATCTCCCTTATATGCGGCACCGCACCAAGGAATTGCTGCAATAAGCCAAAGTAGCTCGTCGCCTTGGATCTTTCTGGCCAGACATGGGCCACGATGTCAGTCATAGCCAGGCCGGACAGTCTATTCAGTTCGGCCCATTCGGCCAACCTGTCCATCAGCGGAAGGGGGCGATCCGGACTGAGGAATTGAGTCCAATATAACTCTTCCGCCTGATGATCCCCCGGCTCCGGAAGTGCTTAACGGCATCGGCCGCTTTTCGCAGCCAAATCCATATACGGATCTTCGAACTCCACTTTGCCGCTCAAATTGGCGTGCTTGACATCCATAAACCGGCGTCGCGCAAAGCGGCTTGCCGGCCGTGATTTCTCCGGCTTGGCGCAGCTCCTCCTTCATAGCCCGCATTGCAGAGCGGGCATCCTTGGCTTCGGCGGTGGCCTTCTTCAGGTCTTCCCGCTCCGATAAGCGCTCCTTTTCAAGAGCCTCGTTGCGGTCGGTAGCATCCTTTAATTTCTTGGCCAATTCGGCCACCTCCGCCCTGCTTAGGCAGTGCGCCGCCTTCTCGGCCTTCAACTCTTCGGCCGCCCTCATGGCAGCCGCGTCACTCCTTCGGGCTTGCTCCTTAGCCAGAGCAAGCTCGGCCCAAAGGCTCTCCACAGCAGCAGCACTGTCTGTATAAACAGCATATAACTTATCAGAGGAGGGCTTTAACCAACTCAACAAAGCGGCTGCGGAGAATTTATTTACCTTGCGACTCGTCAAGTCGCTGATTGACAAGTGCGATGTCAGCATCTGCCACCTGTATCAAAACGGCGGTATTCATTACCTAAGATGTTTAGATTTTCGATCCTCGGCACGCTGTCGTTTTCGACAACCTACCGAGTCTCAGGGGCTACTATCTATACAGGGCGCATTTTTATATGCAGAACTGTTAAAAGACAAAGGGGTGCATCATTTTCGCATACCTCAAATCCGCCCGACAAGCTCGGGCGGCATTACATAATCCGCTTTCAGCGGACGAAATCCTTCAACCACCGTGCGATTAACGCGCGGTGATCTTCGAAATGGGCGCCCTCTCAAGCAACCTCTTGATTCTCGGCGGACTCGGTGGGTGTTGAACTCTTTGGCGCCTCCGGACTCGGGGCGCCCTCCGTGACGACACTGCCGGGCTCGCTTTGCCTCATCTGGCGGCGCGTCGACGGAGGCGTATCGCTCTCCATCATCTCCGGAAGAAGATCCCCCGAGGATGAACTCATCTGAGATGGCTGCAGATCTGAACTGCGATATAAATATTCCGTTACCTACAGAAGTAAAAACGAAGGTATTTCCTTATTAATTAATTTCCTCTTTCATACTCACGGCTCGTTGGAGGGCTGGCCCTTCGGCGATGATTGCGCTTCCGGATTCTCTCCGGACGCGGACCCCAGTGAGATTTCTTCCCACGCTTAGGGCTTTGACCTCCGGATCTCGGAGGCGGTCCTCTTCTCCCTCTGAAGGAGGATCCTTGGTTCCCTCCTCTTGATCGCCCTCCAGGCGAAATATTAGCTCCTTTATCTCCCCCATCACCCCCTCTATGGGCCCGACCTCCAACATTCGACCAGCCACGGGCTCCGGTCACGGTCTCTGAGGAGGGCGGACACCTTATCAGCCTTGATTGCGCCACCCATTCCTGTAAAGAATAAAGGGTCAGGAGGCGATCTTTTGAAAGGCATACACATAGAATGTCCGGACTTTGAGCTATTTACCCGAGTATCCAAGGCGATCGCGGCTTAGTCCGGCATCCTCGGCGAATCCGGACCGCCACTGCGGTCAAAGAACAGCTCGTACATCTCCGAGGGTGTCGCACCCATGAAATCTGGAGGATCGAGGTCCCTCGGATTGAACTCCCATAAGCGGAGAGGGCGGCGTTTGCGGTGGTAGGAGGTGCACGATTAGCATGACTGCATCACCTTGACCAGGTCGATCTCCCTTGTTTGGAGGTCTCGAATCCGGCTCGTAGTGCGGGCACGTCCTTGGGCGGCCCCAGTTGAGCCCTTGGTTGACCCACGACATCAGCTGCCATGGAGGTCCCGGGCAGAAAGAGGGCGGCGACTTTTGCTTGCTGCCCACAGGAGCAGATGATGTAAAACCACTCCTGCTGCCACAATCCCTGTTCCTCTTGGAAGGAACCTTTGAGCCACGGGGCATCGACCTTCCTGCTTATGCTCGCCCGCCGACTCCGCAGCGCCCCCAATCATCTTGGCTCCACCTTAAATGTTTTCAGCCACAGGCCGAAGTGGGGGATGACGCGGAGGAAGGCTTCGCAGACAATGATAAACGCGGAGATGTGGAGGATGGACTCCGGAGCCAAGTCGTGGAAGTCCAGCCCATAGTAGAATAGGAGCCCCCTCACGAAAGGATCCGTCGGAAGCCTAATCCCGGCGGAGTTGAGATCGAAAACAGCGATTCGCCGGGCTCGAGGTTGGCACGGCCTGCCACAGGGCAGGCAACCTGTGCGAAACCAGAGGCGGTGCTTGGCCTCACGCAACTTCAAAATATCCTCCTCCGTGGCGGAGGAGGGCATCCTGACCACGGAGGTCGGGCGGACATTGTTGTGGATCCAAAGCGCTCGAATATGAAGCTCTAGGTGTTGGAACTGGGAGCAGAGGAAAGATTCGATGCGAGGTTGAAAGACAAGGACAGGCCTTGGTCCTCTTATAAAGGGGAAATAATACCAAGGGCCGTCTCCGTGACCGTTTGAGATTCCCCTTCGATAGAGGAGGGAATAAAAGGGAACACGATCTCTGCTTTGATAGGACGTGCCAAGGAAACCGCTTCGCTAAATGTGCTGAGGCGGAATAATAAAAACGATTCAATCGAGGGCTTGGCTGCGGTGTGATGTCATGCTGCGTAAATACGTCAGCAGATTGAGCTAAGTGTATTTTATTCTCTCTACGTTGGAATGTGGAATTTATTTTGCAGAGCCGGACACTATCCTGGTGTTCATCATCTTCTCCGAATTATTCAAGGAGGGGAACCCGCCTTGCAATGCCGAACATTATGCACGCCGGACTTATCGTCATTGAAGACTGGTTCAGGCTCTTGAGGAGTCTGGACTAGGGGTGTCCGGACAGCCGGACTATCAATATCCGCCGGACTCCCAGACTACGAAGATAGAAGATTGAAGACTCCGGCTCGTGTCCGGAAGGTACTTTCCTTGGCGTGGAAGGCAATCTTGGAAATACGGATATGTAGATCTCCTACCATTCTAACTGACTCTGTGTAACCCTAGCCTCTCCGGTGTCTATATAAACCGGAGGGCCTTAGTCCATAGGACGAACATTACATCTCAGCAATCATACCATAGGCTAGCTTCTAGGGTTTAGCCTCCTTGTTCTCGTGGTAGATCTACTCTTGTACTACCCATATCATCAATATTAATCAGGCAGGACGTAGGGTTTTACCTCCATCGAGAGGGCCCGAACCTGGGTAAAAACATTGTGTCCCTCGTCTCTTGTTACCATCCGCCTAGACGCACAGTTCGGGACCCCCTACCCGAGATCCGCCGGTTTTGACACCGACACATAGTCTTCTAGAGAGAGAGGAGAGTTGCTTTTTGTCTCTCTTTGCGCTTTATTTGCTTGAACTTTATTGTGTGTTTGCTTGATACACTATGCATTTTGTGAGATACTTGGATGATCATGTGTTTGATCATATGCTACCTTTAATGTGAGCTTGAATGATATTATCCTTCATATCCATCTATGAACATTCACTTTGCTTGGTGATGAGTGCATGTTTTCAATTATTATCATTTTGAGCACTCCACCAAGATGTATGTGACATGGAAGAGTGACTCATGATCCTAACACATTGTGCATTTGCAGTCCAAAGAAAATTGTAAATAATGCAAAAATTTAGGGGGAGCTCTTCCTTGTTACATACTTCTCAAAGCGACGATGCATTTTAATCTTATTATCATTTGTTGAAGCTTTGATCTGTATGTTATCGTCAATTGCAAAAAAGGGGGAGATTGGAAGTGCAACTATCACTGGGTGGTTTTGGTAATGATTTACAACATATAGCTCATTGAACTAATGCCATTTCAAGATAAATATTTCAGGAAAGTTCAATGATTGGCATGGCATGCATAAGGATTGTGGAACCCTCAAAATGCTAAGGATAAAAGATTGGCTCAAGCTCTAAAGTCCAAGACTCTCCATTCTCTATTTTAGTGATCCAAGATCACATTGAGTCTATAGGAAAGCCAATACTATTAAAAGGGGATGATGTATTGGTTAATGGCTTGCTTGCTCAAAATGCTTAGTGATATGCTCCAAAGCCCTCAACCACTTTCTCATATCCACATATGTCCAAAACCAAAAGTCAAAGTCGACCACACCGATTTGATTCATCCGGCGCCACCGAGTTCATTTGACATATTCACAGCCAGAAACCCTAGTCTGTTCGGTCTCACCGAGATGGGGTTGCAAACTCTCTGTTTCCCTTTGTAACATTTCGGTCTAACCGAAATGAGCGATTGGTCCCACCGGGTCTGCATGCAAACTCTTTGTTTCCTTTTCGTAATGCCTCGGTCCCACTGAGATGAGCAAATCGGTCCCACCGAGTTTGCCTGACCAACTCTCTGGTTAGCTTATAACCAAAGTCGGTCCAAGCGAGTTTGTGTAATTGGTCCAACCGAGATTACGTTATGCCCTAACCCTAACGATATCGGTCCCACCGAAACTGTCTAACGGTCACATATGTACTGAATCGGTCCGACCGAGATTTTTGATCCGGTCCCACCGAGTATGGTATATTGTGTGTAACGGTTAGATTTTGTGTGGAGGCTATATATACCCCTCCACCCTCTCCTCATTCACGAGGGAAGCCATCAAATTATGCCTACACTTCCAGTATCCATTTTCTGAGAGAGAGCCACCTACTCATGTGTTGAGACCAAGATATTCCATTCCTACCATATGAATCTTGATCTCTAGCCTTCCCCAAATTGCTTTCCACTCAAATTAGCTTTCCACCAAATCCAATCCTATGAGAGTGAGTTGAGTGTTGGGGAGACTATCATTTAAAGCATAAGAGCAAGGATTTCATCATCAACACACCATCTATTACCTTTTGGTCTGTGGTGTCTCCTAGATTGGTTAGGTGTCACTTGGGAGCCTCCGACAAGATTGTGGAGTTGAACCAAGGAGTTTGTAAGGGCAAGGAGATTGCCTACTTCGTGAAGATCTACCCTAGTGAGGCAAGTCCTTCGTGAGTGATGGCCATGGTGGGATAGACAAGGTTGCTTCATCGTGGACCCTTCGTGGGTGGGGCCCTCCGTGGATTCGCGCAACCGTTACCCTTCATGGGTTGAAGTCTCCATTAACGTGGATGTACGATAGCACCACCTATCGGAACCATGACAAAAAGATATGTGTCTCCTATTGTGTTTGCACTCTCCAAACCCTTCCCTTTACATTCTTGCAAGGTGCAAGCTTTACTTTCCGCTGCTTATATACTCAGTGCATGCTTGCTTGAATTGTGTTAAGATTGCTTGACTTGTGCTAAGTTGTTAAAATCTGCCAAGAACTAAAATTGGGAAAAGGCTAAGATTTTATTTGGTCAAGTAGTCTAATCACCCCCCTCTAGACATACTTTCGATCCTACACCCGGTCTCCCAACTACCACCATGAGACCGGTAAAACAGAAAACCTATCAAGGGCAAAAATTTGCCTTGCACATGGTCCATTTGAGCTAGATGATGACTATCTTGACTCCCTCAAGTTGGACCACCTTTCTTGATTGCGTTGGGACGATGAAGACTAGATGATAGCTACCCCTTACTCCACTATGGGTGAGCCACTCTTTTGCACATCTTCACAAGTCCATTGTCACCACAATGGATGACAAGCTTTAGGCATTTATCTCTTCGTGATGCTCCACTTAAACTTGCACACCGCAACCATACCATGGGATCACTTGATCCCTTGGTACATCTTGTTTGCTTCGTATGTTGATCAACTTGATTCACTCTTTGACTTACTCTTGATCAACCTCTCACAAGACCAATCTTTAGGTAATTCCTTGAATAGCACCTTGGTCGACACAACCTCCCCTTGAAACCAACACATGTATTCCAAGAAAAGCCAATGGACAAAACCTTCAAATATAACTCAAGGAAACCATTAGTCCATAGAGATTGTCATCAATTACCAAAACCAAACATGGGGCCACCCCACGTTCTTTCAACGAGCCAATGGACTCAACATGAGTGGCATCAAGCCTTGCCTGGTCCACTCTTTGAAGGAATCAGACTGCCATTGGGTTGAGGAGCTCGACTCCATCCTATGGGGGCTGCGCACCACTCCTAACCGATCTACATGCTACATCCCGCTCTTTATGGTGTACGGTGCTGAGGTATTCCTCCCATGTGACCTTATCCATGATGCACTCAGAGTACGCATGTACAAGGAGAAGGAGGCCGAGCTGGATTGGTAGGATGACCTAGATGCCCTAGAAGGAGAATGCGACATTGTTGTAGTGCGTTCCGCATTCTATCAACAACAAGCATGGCGTTACCAAAACCAGAAGGTTCGGGCAAAGGCATATAATGTAGGAGAGCTCATCCTCCACCTCCCTAAGAAACGGAAACCCAAGCTTTCACCCAAATCGGAGGGCCCCTTCATTATAGATGAAGTACGCACGGGAGGAGCATACCGCCTTCACCGCCCATCGGCTAACCATCTCGAACCAAACATGTGGAATGTAGCTCTGCTCCGGCGTTTCTACGCCAAGTTCGGCATCGTCACCATCACTTTTTGGTTTTCTTCGTCTCTTTATTCTTTGGAGACCCCCCCCCCCTGACAAATAGTCCGGATAAACTGCACTATGCCAAGTCGCTATTGTACACATCCTCGGATGTACTACCCAGGTTTGCCTGGGGCTCTTTTTAAAGGATCTCATTAATATGATTGTCATACAATGTGTTCACCTTTCTTATCCTTCTCCTATCTTTTAAGCCATCATATGCACCTGTTTGACTTAAGTCCTTTGCTAAGCTGGGTTTCCTAGTTCCTTGATACGTCTCCAACATATCTATAATTTTTGATTGTTCCATGTTATTATATTATCTGTTTTGGATGGTTAATGGGCTTTAATATGCTCTTTTATATTATTTTTGGGACTAACCTATTAACCGGAGGTCCGGTTCCAGTTTCTGTTTTGTTTGCCTATTTTAGAGTTTTGCAAAAAAGGAATAACAAACGGAGTCCAAACGGAATGAAACCTTCGCGATGATCTTTCTTCGAACGAAAGCAAACCAGAAGACTTGGAGTTGAAGTCAGAAACGCCACAAAGCGTCCACGAGGCAGGAGGGCGCGCCCAGCGGGGTAGGGGTGCCCCCACCCTTATGGGCCCCTCGTAGCTCCACGAACGTACTTTTTTCGCCTATATATACTCTTATACCCTAGAAACATCTGGCAGAGCCACGAATTTTTTTTCCACCGCCGCAACCTTCTGTACCCGTGAGATGAATCTTGGGGCCTTTTTCGGCGATCTGCCGGAGGGGGAATCGATCACGGAGGGCTTCTACATCAACACCATTGCCTCATCGATGAAGCGTGAGTAGTTTACCACAGACCTTCGGGTCCATAATTATTAGCTAGATGGCTTCTTCTCTCTCTTTAATTCTCAATACAAAGTTCTCCTCGATGTTCTTGGAGATGTATTCGATGTAATACTCTTTTGCGGTGTGTTTGCCGAGATCCGATGAATTGTGGATTGATGAACAAGATTAACTATGAATATTATTTGGTTCTTCTCTGAATTCTTATATGCATGATTTCAAATCTTTGCAAGTCTTTTCGAATTATCGGTTTAGTTTGGCCTACTAGATTGATCTTTCTTGCCTTGTGAGAAGTATATAGATTTGGGTTCAATCTTGCGGTGTCCTTTCCCAGTGACAGTAGGGGCAGCAAGGCACGTATTATATTGTTGCCATCGAGGAGAAAAAGATGGGGTTTATATCATATTGCTTGAGTTTATCCCTCTACATCATGTCATCTTGCTTAATGTGTTACTCCGCTCTTATGAACTTAATACTCTAGATGCATGCTGGATAGCGGTTGATGTGTGGAGTAATAGTAGTAGATGCAGGCAGGAGTCGGTCTACTTGATACAGACGTAATGCCTATGTTGATGATCATTGCCTTAGATATCTTCATAATTATGCGCTTTTCTATCAATTGATCGGCGGTAATTTGTTCACCCACTATAATACATGCTATCTTGAGAGAAGCCACAAGTGAAACCTATGGCCCCCGGGTCTCTTTTCCATTATACCGCATCTATTTAAATATCGTTTACTATTTTGCAATCTTTACTTTCCAATCTATACAACAAAAATACCAAAAATATTTACTTTATTATCTCTATTAGATCTCACTTTTGAGAGTGAGCGTGAAGGGATTGACAACCCCTTTATCACATTGGTTGCAAGGTCCTTGATTATTTGTGCAGGTACTAGGTGACTTGTGTGTCATCTCCTACTAGATTGATACCTTGGTCCTCAAAACCGAGGGGAAATACTTACGCTACTTTGGTACATCACCCTTTCCTCTTCAAGGGAAAAACCAATGCAAGCTCAAGAGGTAGCAAGAAGGATTTCTAGCGCTGTTGACGGGGAGATCTATGCCAAGTCAAGCCATACCAAGTAGCCATCATAAACTCTTCTCCCTCGCATTACATTATTTGGCATTCGCCTCTCGCTTTCCTCTCCCCCACTTCTAAAAAGATTTTCGAAAACATTTGCCTTCTCTCGTTGTTCTCTTGTTTGCCTATCTTTGCCTTTCTATCGCCATGGCCGAACCAAAAGGGACTAAGGGTTTTCTCCCAGGTTTTAATACTTTGGGTAATCCCTTTGTCCTCTCTAAGCTCATAAATAATGATGTTATGGAAAGACCTACCGGGGTTACTGATGAGAGTTTGAATAATTTTGATGAAGATGACCCCAGAATGTTTTGTCATTTGCTTGATGAATCTTTGAAAGATGCTTGGGATAGGCTATTAAGGATCCTAGCCAGCTATCTGCCCCAGTATCAAATTGAGATATACTTAAAAGGTTTTTGGACTCTATATTTTAAGAAGGTTTTCTTGAGGGGGATTCCATCGATAACTATGAAAAGATGAAAGCTATATTTGGGCACCCCACAAGTGAAAAGGTTGAATCCACCTCTCTTTTGTGTTTTTATCAGAATGAAATTATCAAAGAGATGAAAGCTACCTTAGATGCAAATTTTCATAGTGTGCTTAATGTTTCTTCTACCATTAATGGCCACGTGCTTTCACGAAATATAAAGATAAGTGCTTTAGATAAGAAATTCTCTCTTTATCACCAAAAGGGAGAAGATGACAATACCTGTATCTATTCGTATTTCGTGCCTAGCTAGGGGCGTTAAATGATAGCGCTTGTATGAGGCAACCCAATTTTATTTTTGTTCCTGGCTCTTTGATCCTGTTTAGTAATAAATAATTAATCTAGCTTCTGTTCCGATGTGGTTTTATGTTTTAATTAGTGTGTGTGCCAAGTAGAACCTTTGGGAAGACTTGGGTGAAGTCTTTGCGATCTTGCTGTAAAAAACAGAAACTTTTGCGCTCACGAGAATAGCTGTCATTTTTTACAGGAGAGTGCTTTTAAGTTGATTCTTCTTGCAGATGATTAATAGACAAATTCCTCACGTCCACCATATTTAGGAATTTTTAAAGTTATAGAAATATTCGAAAGTTACAGATTACTACAGACTATTCTGTTTTTGATAGATTCTATTTTTCGTGTGTTGTTTGCTTATTTTGACAAATCTATGAGTAGTATTGGGGGGTATGAACCATAGAGAAATTGGAATACAGTAGGTTTAACACCAAAATAAATAAAGAATGAATTCATTACAGTACCTTAAAGTGGTGGTTTATTTTCTTATACAAACGGAGCTCATGAGATTTTCTGTTGAAGTTTTGTGTTGTGAAGTTTTCATGTTTTGGGTAAAGATTTGATGGATTTTGGAATAAGGAGTGGCAAGAGCCTAAACTTGGGGATGCCCAAGGAACCCCAGGGTAAAATTGAAGGACAAACAAAAGCCTAAGCTTGGGGATGCCCCGGAAGGCATCCCCTCTTTCGTCTTCATCTATCGGTAACTTTACTTGAGGCTATATTTTTATTCACCACATGATATGTGTTTTGCTTGGAGCATCTTGTATGATTCAGTCTTTGATTTTTAGTTTACCACAATCATCCTTAATGTACACACCTTTTGGGAGAGACACGCATGAATCAGAATTTATTAGAATACTGTATGTGGTTCACTTATATCTTTTGAGCTAGACAATTTTGCCCGAGTGCTTCACTTATATATTTTTAGAGCACAGTGGTGGTTTTATTTTATAGAAATTATTGATCTCTCATGCTTCACTTATATTATTTTTAGAGTATTTTAGAACAGCATGGTAATTTTCTTTGGCTATAAAACTTGTCCTAATATGATTGGCATCCAAGATGGATATAATAAAAACTTTCATAAAAAGTGCATTGAATACTATGAGAAGTTTGATTCTTGATGATTGTTTTGTATTAGAGTCATGCTAGTAGAGTAATTGTGAATTTGCGAAATACTTGGTTTGAGGTTTGCACGTATGGTAACCATTGTGTAACAAATTTGAAGCATGAGGTGTTTCTTTGATTGTCTTCCTTATGTGTGGAGGTCGGGATCGCGCGATGTTTAACTCCTACCAACCCTTCCCCTAGGAGCATGCGCGTAGTGCTTGGTTTTGATGACTTGTGGATTTTTGGAATAAGTATGTGAGTTCTTTATGACTAATGTTGAGTCCATAGATTATACGCACTCTCACCCTTCCACCATTGCTAGCCTCTCTAGTACCCAATTTTCGCTGGTACCATAAACCCACCATTTACTTTCCTCAAAACAGCCACCATACCTACCTATTATGGCATTTCCATAGCCATTCCGAGATATATTTCGATGCAACTTTCCACCGTTCCGTTTACTATGACACACTTCATCATTGTCATATTGCTTTGCATGATCATATAGTTGACATCATATTTGTGGCAAAGCCACCATTCATAATTCTTTCATACATGTCACTCTTGATTCATTACACATCCTGGTACACCACCGGAGGCATTCATATAGAGTCATATTTTTTTCTAAGTATCGAGTTGTAATCCTTGAGTTGTAAATAAATAGAAGTGTGATGACCATTGTCCCGTGTGAGGAAATAAAAAAAAGAGGCCAAAGAAGCCAATGAAAAATAAGGAGGCCAAAGAAGCCAAACAAAGAAAAAATGTGAGAAAAAGAGAGAAGGGGCAATGCTACTATCCTTTTTCCACACTTGTGCTTCAAAGTAGCACCATGATCTTCATCTTAGAGAGTCTCTTATTTTGTCACTTATACTAGCGGGACTTTTCGTTATAGAACTTGGTGGGCTTCCTCAAAATGCCCTAAGTCTCTGTGAGCAAGCAAGTTGGATGCACACCCACTTAGTTTCTTTTGTTGAACTTTCATACATTTATAGCTCTAGTGCATCCGTTGCATGGCAATCCCTACTCACTCACATTGATATCTATTGATGGGCATCTCCATAGCCCATTAATATGCCTAGCTGATGTGAGACCACCTTTTTTTGTCTTCTCCATAACCACCACTCTATTCCACCTATAGTGCTATGTCCATGGCTCACGCTCATGTATTGCGTGAACGTTGAAAAAGTTTGAGAATACTAAAGTATGAAACAATTGCCTTGCTGAAACCGGGGTTGTTCATGATTTGAATATTTTTGTGTGACGAAGATGGAGCATGGCCAAACTATATGATTTTGTAGGGATGAACTTTCTTTGGCCATGTTATTTTGAGAAGACATGATTGCTTTGTTAGTATGCTTGAAGTATTATTATTTTTGAGTCAATATTAAACTTTTGTCTTGAATCTTTTGTATCTGAAAATTCATGCCACAATAAAGAAAATTACATTGATAATTATGTTAGGTAGCATTCCAAATAAAAAATTCTTTTTTTATCATTTACCTACTCGAGGACGAGCAGTAATTAAGCTTGGGGACGCTTGATACGTCTCCAACGTATCTATAATTCTTGATTGTTCAATGCTATTATATTATTGTTTTGGATGTTTAATGTGCTAAAATAAGCTCTTTTATATTATTTTTGGGACTAACCTATTAACCGGAGACCCAGTGCCAGTTTCTTTTTTGTGTGTGCTTATTTTAGAGTTTTGCAGAAAAGGAATACCAAACAGAGTCTAAACGGAATGAAACCTTCGCGATGATCTTTCTTGGACCGAAAGCAAACCAGAAGACTTGGAGTTGAAGTCAGAAATGCCGCGAGGCGTCCACGAGGAAGGAGGGCACACCCGGGGGGTAGGTGCGCCCCACCCTCGTGGGCCCCTCGTAGCTCCACTGACGTACTTCTTTCGCCCATATATACTCTTATACCCTAGAAACATCAGGGGAGGCACGAAGCCACTTTTCCACTGCCGCAACCATCTGTACCCATGAGATCCCATCTTGGGGCCTTTTCCGGCGATCTTCCAGAGGGGAAATCGATAAAGGAGGGCTTCTACATCAATACCATTGCCTCTCCGATGAAGCGTGCGTAGTTTACCACAGACCTTCGGGTCCATAGTTATTAGCTAGATGGGTTCTTCTCTCTTTTTGATTCTCAATACAAAGTTCTCCTCGATGTTCTTGGAGATCTATTTGATGTAATACTCTTTTGCGGTGTGTTTGTCGAGATCTGATGAATTGTGGATTTATGAACAAGATTATTTATGAATATTATTTGGTTCTTCTCTGAATTCTTATATGCATGATTTGATATCTTTGCAAGTCTCTTCGAATTATCGGTTTAGTTTGGCCTACTAGATTGATCTTTCTTGCCATGGGATAAGTGCTTAGCTTTGGGTTCAATCTTGTGGTGTCCTTTCCCAGTGACAGTAGGGGCAGCAAGGTATGTATTGTATTGTTGCCATTGAGGATAAAAAGATGGGGTTTATATCATATTGCTTCAGTTTATCCCTCTACATCATGCCATCTTGCTTAATGCATTACTAAGTTCTTATGAACATAATACTGTAGATGCATGCTGGATACCGGTCGATGTGTGGAGTAATAGTAGTAGATGGAGGAAGGAGTCGGTGTCGGGGGGATTAACCCCGGGCAGGCAATGGAACCCGGATCCTTTTCAAAAACAACGGGGCCAACATCGCCCCTCAAGTCGACCCACGCTTGGCCGGGTCGCTCGACCCGGCCAGGTCCCGCAACTGGGCCAAACTCTCCAACCCGGCCGGGCTCCTCGACTCGGCTCAACGACCAGCACAAGACGACCAAACCCGACATGCCAGGACTTCCCCGACAAGCAAGCTCTGCTCGTGGCGCGTTCCTCAACCCGACCACGGGTCAGCTCCCATCCCATCCAGGCCGTACGATGGGACGAGCCTTCATCCACCAGATGACCAAGGCAACAGTGCCCTGCCCATCTCTCTGGTCAGCCGAAACATAGCAACAGTCCCCTCACCTACCCGCTGACTAGGGCCGGCGTGGCAACAGTGCCCCCATCATCACCACTGACGCCAGCAAGTGACGACATGACCGAACGCCACTGTACCCGACTCGAATCGGCCATTCCTTGACGAACGACAAGACGGCGCACAGTACCCCTAGGCCCACGGGGCCTGCACCTAGGGGAACCCAGCAAACCACAGGCACCCGGCAGGTCCCAGCTCGGGTCCTCAGACGCTGACGACCCGGTCGTACAGCTTTGTAACATTACCATTGTACCCCTGGGGGTTGGCCTATAAAACCCCCCAGGAGCGCTCTCACATACGGGCAAGCAAGATAGCAGGAGTAGTAAGCATACAGGAACTACCAACCGATCCATAGAGCACGCTCGGTAGAAGGAGCCTCCTAAGCCCTGGCCGGCCTTCTTCTTCCTCGATACAGTTCTAGGAGCAACCTGTACTATCACATATCAACCAAACTGGGCAGGACTAAGGGTATTATCTCTCCGGAGAGTCCCAAACCTGGGTGTGTCTTGCGTCCCATGCTCGCTCATGCCAACATCGCATCTGGAGCCCACCAGCGCCCTCGAGCCTCCTCGTCTTTTTAGCCATCCCATGGCATCTGTCGTGCGCCCACCACGACAGTTGGTGCCCACCCTGGGGCAGCTCGAGGATCTGGCCGGGAGCATGCTTCAGACGGGGCTCCCCTCCGACTCCGATGAGCCCGTCATGCTGGTGGACGTCGTCGTCGACGCACTCGTCGCCTCTTTTGCCGCGTTGCGCATCTCCGATGCACCCGCGACTGATGAGTACCCCAGTGAGGTACTCGGCTACTCCGACTCTCCCCTCTCCCTCGGTGGCAGCATTCTCGCCGGGGCAATGGACGTCCACGTGGAGGTTTTCATCACTGGAACCGACGCCTCCTCCATGTCAAGCCCGACAAGGAAGGCTGCCGAGGCCAAGGCCGCAACAGAGCGGGCGGCCTCGTCCAACCTGTTGCGCGCCGCGATGCAGAGCCTCTGCGTCCCCATCGGCACCGGCGTCAACGCCTCTAACGTTGCCGAGGCCCGAGCCCAGCTCGAGGAAAGACGCCAGCAGTTGCTGGTCCTGACCGAGATGCTTGCCGCCACGCATCATCGCCTGGACTCCACTGAGCTAGGGAGCAATGCTGCCTATGGTTTCACGCCTACCACTGCCGAGCCGAGCCGGGTCGCCGACGTGCGAGCCCAGGGCGGAGTGATCGGCCGCGCCCTCGGCGCCATCCTGACCATCTACGAGACTCCGGTGAAGAACATGTGCGCTGCCCAGGCGGCCGTGGTCGGCCCGGATCAGCTCACAGGCGAGGAACTGAAGGAGCACATCAAGCGGATGCATGACCTCCTCAAAATGGCAAACGCACAGCAGAACCGCCTCAACCAGCTCGCCCAGCAGGCCGGCTTTGGCTCCGCCCACGCTGCCAGACTCGGTGATCTTTAGCACACGGGGTCCTCGCCTCCCGGCGAGGCACACTCTGGCCGCACCTGGACCCGATGGCTGCCGGCGGCTTAGGCAATGAGTCGGCCCTGGGAAACCGACGCGGACCCGGCCAGCCCGGCCGGCGTCCGACTCCAACCAACCCAGGCCCCCGCGGTCCAGTCACCAGCCGACTTGGCACGTGCGCCATCGACGACACCGACGCCCGCTACCGCCTCGACCGGATTGCTCTCTCTCTTGAGGTGGAGGAGAGCGGCACCGTTGGGCCGGCGTGCTTCGGCCCGCGCATCCGGGAGGAGCCCTTTTCGAAAGGGTTCACGCTCCCCCGCGACACCCCCAAGTACAACAGAGCAGTGAAGCCGGAGGACTGGCTCACCGACTACACCATCGCCATCGATATCACTGGCGGCAACCATCGACTCGCCGTGCGCTACGCACCGCTCATGCTCCAAGGGTCAGCCCGCAGCTGGTTGAATAGTCTGTCGGTGGGCACTGTCAACACGTGGGTCGACTTTGAGCAGGCCTTCGTCCGAAACTTCATGGGAACCTACAAGCAGCCTGGCCGCCCCAGCCACCTTGCTATGTGCGTACAGGGGCCGACAGAGACCGGCCGCGAGTACCTCGCATGCTGAACCGAGCTCCGGAACAGCTGCGAGGGTGTCCACGAGGTTCATGCGATCCAGTACTTCATCAACGGGTGCCGAGATGGCATCCTCCTCAAGCGCAAGCTCCAACGCTCCGAGCCGGACACCATGGCCACGCTCATGGTCACGACGGATAAGTACGCCAACACCGACTCCGCCATGAAGATCCAGGTGGCACTGGAGGAAGTCGGCAAAGCGAAGCCGGTTCCCCCACCGAAGCCGGCCGACGAAAGTAGCCGGCAGTAGCACCAGCAGAACCACAAGAGCAAGGCCGACTAACCGGCCCAACGCTACTACAACCGGCTCATCACGACTGCTGAGGCCGTGGCGGACCCGGCAACCAAACACTGGCAGACCTGCAAGGTAGCATGGCAGCCCGCCATGAGCTTCGAAGAGATGCTCGACGCCCCTGCAAGCACCACAGCGGCGCAAGGCCGTCCACGCACACGCTCCGGCAATGAGGCATCACCAAGCGAATCATGCAAGGCGATGTCCTACCCCATCCTGCTCAGTCTCCGGGCGCGAGTCAGCCGCCTCATCCTCCACCGCCGCCGCCGGCCAGTGGCGCAATGCGCGATGACGCCTACCCGGACCAAAACACGGCCGACATCGTCTTCACCAGCATTGGCAACGACAAGCGCAGCGAACGTCTCCACCGCCAGGAGGTGAACACCTTCATCCCGGCCAAGCCGGAATAAATGCACTGGTCGAACAACTCTCCAAGAGGCCGAGTCACTCGTCCTCAAGTGCGAGGGATGCCGGCGCTTCAGCAAGCGCAACCACGAGCCGGCGTCAGCGCTCCACACCATCCCAATCGATTGGCCCTTCGCCGTCTGGGGACTCGACATGGTGGGACCCTTCAAAACCGTCTGAGGCGGCATGACGCATCTGCTGGTGGCGGTGGACAAGTTCATCAAGTGGATCGAAGCATGGTTAATCAAGAAAATGGATGGGCCAACAGCCGTCCGGTTCATCAAAGACATCACGGTACGCTACGGTATGTCGAACAACATCATCACGGACAACGACACACTTTTCGCCAAGGGCGCGGTTGCGCAATACTGCTCGGTCTTTGGCATCCGCCTCGACCAGGCTCTGTTGTGCACCCACAGTCCAACGGGCAGGTTGAGCGGGCCAACGGCCTCATTCTATCCGGCATCAAGCCGCGGCTCGTCGAGCCGCTCACCCGGCAGGTGGCTTGACGAACTGCCGGCCGTCCTCTGGAGTCTCCGAACCACGCCAAACCGGTCGACCGGGTTCACCCCGTTCTTCCTTGTCTATGGAACCGAAGCCGTCATCCAGACCGACGTCGAGTTTGACTCGCTGCATGTCGCGATGTACACTAAAGCCGAAGCCAAAGCAGCCCACAATGTACATTGGAACCGCAGAAGCAAGCCGTAGTCATCACCAGCAATGACTCTGCCATCTTCAGCATGCTCCGGGTGGAACTCGTCGTGGAAGGCGAAACCGGCGATGTAGGTGGCCCGGGAAGCAATCCGGCTCCATCACGCCGAGCAGCTTCTCGCGGCTGGCGCGCTGCTGCTCCGAGTCGGCCTGCTGTCCCATCAGCACGTCCAGCTGTAGGTCCGCGTGCCAAGATAGCACGAAGCGGACCGCCATCTCGGCACCGGCGCGACCGGCGGAGACGCGCCACTATTGGAGCCAGTCCGGCCCCATCTGCAGCCAGCGCACCAGCCGTGTGAAGCTGCTCGGTGCGACAGAGCCCGGCCAGAGGGCCTCCATCATCGTCGTGCCGGCCTCGGACAGTCGCCCCATTTGATCACCCAGAACCCGCAAGCGGGCGTCGGCGGTGGTCACGATCTCCAAGAATGTCCAAACCACCCGCGGGTCGGTCCCGGAGCCGGCGACCCCCAGCGGGTCGCACTGGAAGCGGATGGCCTCCTCCGCAAGCTGCTGCATCTCCGGGAAGGCTCCTGTTAGAAAGCAAAGCAAGTCAGAAAAAAGACACTAAGTACAAGAAGCCGGATCCCAACCAGGCAAAACTCAAGAAAAAGCACTTACTGGAGAAGGATTCTTCTAGGTGCTGCGCTTCGAGCAACGTACCGAGCCACTCCCGATCAATGGTGCAGTCATGCTCCTCGAGCACCATCTCCAAGTCGGGCGCCTTGGCAAGGGCCATCTTCAGCTCGGCGTCCTTGTCCTTGGGCGCCTTCTTGGACGCCTCGTGCCAGCGGGCCTCCTCCTGGCGGGCCGCCTCTGCCGTGGTCACCTGCTCCTTCAGGCATTCAACCTCGGCCTCCAGCTGGCCCTTGTCATCGGCCAACCTACCGCGTTGCTGGTCTGCCTCGACCAGGGCCCGCTGAGGGAGTCCTGGATAAGGGGGTACCCGGACTACCGTACTATATACTTTCGTCGGACTGTTGGACTATGAAGATACAAGACCGAAGACTTCGTCCCGTGTCCGGATGGGACTCTGCTTGGCGTGGAAGGCAAGCTTGGCGATTCAGATGTAGATCTCCTTCTCTATAAACCGACTCTGTGTAACCCTAGCCCCTCCGGTGTCTATATAAACCGGAGGGTTAGTGCGTAGGACTCATCATCATCAACAACAATCATACCATAGGCTAGCTTCTAGGGTTTAGCCTCTCTGATCTCGTGGTAGATCAACTCTTGTAATACTCATATCATCAAGATCACTCAAGAAGAAAGTAGGGTATTACCTCCACCGAGAGGGCCCGAACCTGGGTAAAACATCATGTCCCCAGTCTCCTGTTACCATTGGCCTTAGACGCACAATTCAGGACCCCCTACCCGAGATCCGCCGGTTTTGACACCGACATTGGTGCTTTCATTGAGAGTTCCTCTGTGTCGTCGCTACAAGGTTAGATGGTGATACGTCTCCAATGTATCTATAATTTTTGATTGTTCCATGCTATTATATTACCCCTTTTGGATGTTTATGGGCTTTATTTTACACATTTATATCATTTTTGGGACTAACCTACTAACCGGAGGCCCAGCCCATATTGCTGTTTTTTTTGCCTATTTCAGTATTTCGAAGAAAAGGAATATCAAACGGAGTCCAAACGGAATGAAACCTTCGGAAGCATGATTTTTGGAACGAACATGATCCGGAGAGCTTGGAGTGCAAGTCAAGAAGTTGCCGAGGAAGCCACGAGATAGGAGGTCACACCCCTCCCCCCTATAGGGTGTTCCCCCCTGTCTCGTGGGCCCCTCGGGCGGCCACCGACGTACTTCTTACTCCTATATATACCTACGTACCCCGAAAACATCCAGGAGCACCATGAAACACAACTTCCACCGCCGTAACCGTCTGTATCCGCGAGATCCCATCTTGGAGCCTTCGTCGGCACTCTGCCGGAGGGGGAATCGACCATGGAGGGCTTCTACATCAACATCCTTGCCCCTCCGATGAGTTGTGAGTAGTTTACCACAGACCTACGGGTCCATAGTTATTAGCTAGATGGCTTCTTCTCTCTTTTTGGATCTCAATACAATGTTCTCCCCCTCTCTTGTGGAGATCTATTCGATGTAATCTCTTTTTGCGGCGTGTTTGTCGAGATTTGATGAATTGTGGGTTTCTGATCAAGTTTATCTATGAATAATATTTGAATCTTCTCTGAATTCTTTTATGTATGATTGAGTTATCTTTGCAAGCCTCTTCGAATTATCAGTTTGGTTTGGCCTACTAGATTGATGTTTCTTGCCATGGGAGAAGTGCTTAGCTTTGGGTTCAATCTTGCGGTGTTCTTACCCAGTGACAGAAAGGGTTGCAAGACACATATTGTATTGTTGCCATCAAGGATAACAAGATGGGGTTTATATCATATTGCATGAGTTTATCCCTCTACATCATGTCATCTTGCTTAATGCGTTACTCTGTTCTTATGAACTTAATACTCTAGATGCAGGCAGGAGTCGGTTGATGTGTGGAGTAATAGTAGTAGATGCAAGAAGGAGTCGGTCTACTTGTTATGGACGTGATTCCCATATACATGATCATGCCTAGATAATCTCATAACTATGCGCTTTTCTATCAATTGCTCGACAGTAATTTGTTCACCCACCGTAATACTTATGCTATCTTGAGAGAATCCTCTAGTGAAACCTATGGCTCCCTGGTCTATCTCTTATCATATTTGCTTTCAATCTACTTTATTTGCATCTTTACTTTCTGCATCTATATTATAAAATACCAAAAATATATTTATCTTATCTTACTATCTCTATCAGATCTCACTTCCGCAAGTGGCCTTGAAGGGATTGACAACCCCTTTATTGCGTTGGTTGCGAGTTCTCATTTTGTTTGTGTAGGTGCGTGGGACTTTTGAGGAGCCTCCTACTGGATTGATTCCTTGGTTCTCAAAACTGAGGGAAATAATTACGCTACACCTGTTGCATGACCCTCTCCTCTTCGGGGAAAACCAATGCTAGCTAAAGACATAGCAAGAAGGATTTGTGGCGCCTTTGCCGGGGAGGTCTTCGCTCAAGTCAAGACATACCAAGTACCCATCACAAACCCATCTCCCTCGCGTTATATTATTTTCCATTTGCCTCTTGTTTTCCTCTCTCCCACTTCACCCTTGCGTTTTATTCGCCCTCTCTTTCCCAATCTCCTCATCTCTTTTTTGCTTGCCATTTTTTTCTGCTTGCTTGTGTGTTTGATTACTTGTTGCCATGGCGCAAGATAATACCAAATTGTGTGATTTCTCGAATACCAATAATAATGATTTCCTTAGTACTCCGATTGCTCCTCTTAATGATGTTGAGTCTTGTGAAATCAATGCTACTTTGCTCAATCTTGTTATGAAAGATCATTTCGCCGGCCTTCCTAGTGAAGATGCCGCTACTCATCTAAACAATTTTGTTGATTTGTGTGATATGCAAAAGAAGAAAGATATGGATAACAATATTGTCAAATTGAAGTTATTTCCATTTTCACTTAGAGATCGTGCTAAAGTTTGGTTTTTGTCTTTGCCTTAAAATAGTATTGATTCTTGGAAGAAGTGCAAAGATGCTTTTATCTCTAACTATTTTCCTCCCGCTAAGATTATCATTCTTAGGAACGATATTGTGAATTTTAAACAACTTGATCATGAGCATGTTGCCCAATCTTGGGAAAGAATGAAATTGATGCTTCACAATTGCCCTACTCATGGTTTGAATTTATGGATGATCATACAAAAATTTTATGCCGGTTTGAACTTTGCTTCTAGAAATCTCTTAGATTCGGCCGCGGGAGGCACCTTTTTGGAAATCACATTAGGAGATGCTACAGAACTTCTTGATGATATTATGGCTAATTATTCTCAGTGGCACACCGAAAGATCTTCTAGTAAAAAAGTGCATGCTATAGAAGAAATCAATGTTTTGAGTGGAAAGATGGATGAACTTATGAAGATGTTTGCTACTAAAAATACTCCTCTTGATCCTAATGATATGCCTTTGTCTTCCTTAACTGAGAATAATAATGAATCTATGGATGTGAATTTTGTTGGTAGGAATAGTTTTGGAAACAATGCTTATAGAGGAAATTTTAATGCTAGACCGTTCCCTAGTAATTCCTCTAATAATTATGGAAATTCTTACAATAATTCTTATGGTAATTTTAATAAGATGCCCTCTGATTTTGAGAATAGTGTGAAAGAATTTATGATTTCTCAAAAGAATTTTAATGCTTTGCTTGAAGAAAAATTGCTCAAAGTTGATGATTTGGCTAGGAACGTTGAAAGACTTTCGCTTGATGTTGATTCTCTTAAACTTAGACCTTCTCCTCCTAAGCATGATATCAACGAGTCTCTCAAAGTAATGAGAATTTACATTGACGAGTGCAAGGAAAGAACCGCTAGATTGCATGCTAAGAAAGATAGCTTTATAAAAGCGTGTTCTTCTAGTTTTCGTGAAAATAATGATGAGGATCTTAAAGTTATTAATGTGTCTCCTATTAGATCTATGTTTTGCAATATGAATTTTGATGATTATGGGGCTGATGATGAATCAACTTTGCCTAGAAGGCGTCCCAAGAATTCGGAGTCTTTAGATCTTGGTGCTAATTTTGGTAAAAGTGAGATTGGAGAATCCTCAACTTCTAATAACATTGAACCTACTATCTCGGATTCCAAAGAATTTTATTATAATAATTGTTATTTAAAAGGTTGTATTTCCTTGTTGCAATCTGTTGTTAATTCTCCTCATGCTTATAGTCAAAACAAAGCTTTTACCAGACATATTGTTGATGCCTTGATGCAATCTTATGATGAAAAACATAATTTGGAAGTTTCTATACCTAGAAAACTTAATGATGAGTGGGAACCTACTATAAAAATTAGAATTAAAGATTATGAGTGTTTTACTTTGTGTGATTTGGGTGCTAGCGTTTCCACGATTCCGAAAACTTTATGTGATATTCTAGGTTTCCATGATCTTGAAGATTGCTCTTTAAATTTTCACCTTGCGGATTCCACCATTAAAAAGCCTATGGGGAGGATCAATGATGTTCTTATTTTTGCAAATAGAAATTTGGTACCCGTAGATTTTATCGTTCTTGATATAGATTGCAATCTTTACTGCCCTATTATTCTTGGTAGACCTTGCCTTAGAACAATTGGTGCGATTATTGATATGATGGAAGGGAACATTAGATTCCAATTTCCCTTAAAGAAAGGCATGGAGAACTTTCCAAGAAAGAAATTCAAATTACCTTATGAATCTATCATGCGTGCTACTTATGAATTTAGTGCCAAAGATGGCACTACTTAGATCTATCTTCGCTTTTATGCCTAGCTAAGGGCGTTAAACGCTAGCGCTAGTTGGGAGGCAACCCAATTTTCTTTATGTTCTTTGTTTTTGTTCCTGTTTAGTGTTAAATTTTGTTTCTACTTTCTGTGTAGATGTGTTTTCATGTTTTAGTTAGTGCTTGTGCCAAGTAGAACCTATAGGATAACCTATGATATGAGTTGATTTAATTATGCTGAAAAACAGAAACTTTGCGCTCACGAGAAAAAATTCAATAATTACAGAAACGTGATTTCGCATTGATTCTGTTTGCTGCTGATCAATAAAAAAATTGTCCAGTACGTTCTATTTTGGTAACAGTTTTAGAGTTCCAGAAGTTTGCGTTAGCTACAGATTGCTACAGACTGTTCTATTTTTGACGGATTCTGTTTTTCGTGTGTTGTTTGCTTATTTCAATGGATCTATGGCTAGTAAATTAGTTTATAAACCATAAGGAAGTTGGAATACAGTAGGTTTAACACCAAAATAAATAAAGAATGAGTTCATTGCAGTACCTTATGTGGTGGTTTTGTTTTCTTTCACTACCGGAGCTTATAAGATTTCCTGTTGAGTTTTGTGTTGTGAAGTTTTCAAGTTTTGGGTAAAGCTTTTATGTACTATGGAATAAAGGGTGGCAAGAGCCTAAGCTTGGGGATGCCCATGGAACCCAAAGATATTCAGCAATAGCCAAAAGCCTAAGCTTGGGGATGCCTCGGGAAGGCATCCCCTCTTTCGTCTTCGTTCATCGGCAACTTTACTTGGAGCTATATTTTTATTCGCCACATGATATGTGTTTTGCTTGGAGCGTCGTGTATTAGATTAGTCTTTGTTTTTTAGTTTACCACAATCATCCTTGCTGTACACACCTTTTGGGAGAAGCCTATTTGATTAGAATTTGCTAGAATACTCTATGTGCTTCACTTATATCTTTTGAGCTTGATAGTTTTTGCTCTAGTGCTTCACTTATATCTTTTAGAGCACGGTGGTATATTAATTTTGAAGAAATTGCTAGTATCTCATGCTTCACTTATATTATTTTGAGAGTCTTTTAGAACAGCATGGTTTTTGCTATGATCATAAAGTTGGTCCTAGAATGATGAGCATCCATGTTGGGTATAATAAAAACTATCATAGAAAGTGAATTGGATGCTATGATCAATTTGATGCTTGATAATTGTTTTGAGATATGGAGGTAGTGATATTAAAGTCATGCTAGTTGGGTGATTATGATTTTGAAGAATGCTTGTGTTGAAGTTAGCAAGTCCTGTAGCATGCACATATGGTTAAAGTTATGTAACAAATTTGAAACATGAAGTGTACCTGGCTTGTGCATCCTTATGAGTGGCGGTCGGGGATGAGCGATGGTCTTTTCCTACCAATCTATCCCCCTAGGAGCATGTGCGTAGTACTTGATTTTTGATGACTTCTAAATTTTTGCAATAAGTATATGAGTTCTTTTGACTAATGTTGAGTCCATGGATTATACGCACTTTTACCTTTCCACCATTGCTAGCCTCTTCGGTACCGTGCATTGCCCTTTTTCACCTTCAGAGTAGGTGCAAACTTCGCCGGTGCATCCAAACCTCGTGATACGATACGCTCTATCACACATAAACCTCCTTATATCTTCCTCAAAACAGGCACCATACCTACCTATTATGGCATTTCCATAGCCTTTCCGAGATATATTGCTATGCAACTTTCCACCGTTCAGTTTATCATCATCATGACATACATTACTTTTGTCATATTGCCATTGCATGATCATGTAGATGACATCGTATTTCTGGCAAAGCCACCATGCATTATTTTTCATACATGTCACTCTTGATTCATTGCACCATCCCGGTACACCACCGGAGGCATTCATATAGAGTCATATCTTGTTCTAAGTTTCGAGTTGTAATTCACATGTTGTAATCAATAGAAGTGTGATGATCATCATTTTTAGAGCATTGCCTAAAGAAAAAAAAGAATAAAAGGCCAAAAAAAGAAAAAGAAAAGAAAAAGAAAAAGAAAAAAATTAAAATATATAAATAAATAAATAAAAAGGGCAATGCTACTATCTCTTTTTCCACACTTGTGCTTCAAGGTAGCACCTTGTTCTTCATGTAGTGAGTCTCATATATTGTGCTTCAAAGTAGCACCATGTGTTTCATATAGTGAGTCTCATAAGTTGTGTTTTTCATACTAGTGGGAATTTTTCATTATAGAACTTGGCTTGTATATTCCTATGATGGGCTTCCTCAAATGCCGTAGGTCTTCGTGAGCAAGCAAGTTGGATGCACACCCACTAGTTTTCTTTTGTTGAGCATTTATTTATAGCTATAGTGCATCCGTTGCATGGCAATCCCTACTCCTAATGTTGACATCAATTGATGGGCATCTCCATAGCCCGTTGATTATCCTCGTCAATGTGAGACTTTCTCCTTTTTTTTCTTCTCCACACAATCCCCATCATCGTATTCTATTCCACCCATAGTGATATATCCATGGCTCACGCTCATGTATTGCGTGAAGGTTGAAAAAGTTTGAGATTATTTAAGTATGAAACAATTTCTTGGCTTGTCATCGGGGGTATAGAAGTTGGGAACATCTTTGTGTGACGAAAATTATGCATAGCCTAACTATATGATTTTGTAGGGATGGACTTTCTTTTGCCATGTTATTTTGAGAAGACATGATTACTTTGATTAGTATGCTTGAACTGGTACTATTTCTTTTATCAATATGAACTTTTATTTTGGATCATTTGGATCTGAACATTCATGCCACATTAAATAAAATTACATTGAGAATTATGCTAGGTAGCATTCCACATCAAAAATTCTCTTTTTATCATTTACCTACTCGAGGACGAGCAGGAATTAAGCTTGGGGATGCTTGATATGTCTCCAACGTATCTATAATTTTTGATTGTTCCATGCTATTATATTACCCCTTTTGGATGTTTATGGGCTTTATTTTACATATTTATATCATTTTTGGGACTAACCTACTAACCGGAGGCCCAGCCATATTGCAGTTTTTTTTGCCTATTTCAGTATTTCGAGGAAAAGGAATATCAAACGGAGTCCAAACGGAATGAAACCTTCGGGAGCGTGATTTTTGGAACGATCGTGATCCGGAGAGCTTGGAGTGCAAGTAAAGAAGCTGCCGAGGAAGCCACGAGATAGGAGGATGCCCCCCCTTGTAGGGCGTGCCCCCCTGTCTCGTGGGCCCCTCGAGCGGCCAGCGACGTACTTCTTCCTCCTATATTGACCTACGTACCCCGAAAACATCCAGGAGCACCACGAAACACAATTTCCACCATCGTAATCTTCTGTATCCGCGAGATCCCATCTTGGAGCCTTCACCGGCACTCTTCCGGAGGGGGAATCGACCATGGAGGGCTTCTACATCAACATCCTTGCCCCTCCGATGAGTTGTGAGTAGTTTACCACAGACCTACGGGTCCATAGTTATTAGCTAGATGGCTTCTTCTCTCTTTTGGGATCTCAATACAATGTTCTCCCCCTCTCTTGTGGAGATCTATTCGATGTAATCTCTTTTTGCGGTGTGTTTGTTGAGATCCGATGAATTGTGGGTTTATGATCAAGTTTATCTATGAATAATATTTGAATCTTCTCTGAATTCTTTTATGTATGATTGAGTTATCTTTGCAAGTCTCTTCGAATTATCAGTTTGGTTTGGCCTACTAGATTGATCTTTCTTACCATGGGAGAAGTGCTTAGCTTTGGGTTCAATCTTGCGGTGTTCTTACCCAGTGACAGAAAGGGTTGCAAGACACGTATTGTATTGTTGCCATCGAGGATAACAAGATGGGGTTTATATCATATTGCATGAGTTTATCCCTCTACATCATGTCATCTTGCTTAATGTGTTACTCTGTTCTTATGAACTTAATACTCTAGATGCAGGCAGGAGTTGGTCGATGTGTGGAGTAATAGTAGTAGATGCAGGCAGGACTCGGTCTACTTGTTATGGACGTGATGCCTATATACATGATCATGCCTAGATAATCTCATAACTATGCGCTTTTCTATCAATTGCTCGACAAGAATTTGTTCACCTTTGTAATACTTATGCTCTCTTGAGAGAAGCCTCTAGTGAAACCTATGGCCCCCGGGTCTATCTCTTATCATATTTGCTTTTCATCTACTTTATTTGCATCTTTACTTTTTGCATCTATATTATAAAATACCAAAAATATATTTATCTAATCTTACTATCTCTATCAGGTCTCACTTTCGCAAGTGGCCGTGAAGGGATTGACAACCCCTTTATTGCATTGGTTGCGAGTTCTCAGTTTGTTTGTGTAGGTGCGTGGGACTTTTGAGGAGCCTCCTACTGGATTGATACCTTGGTTCTCAAAACTGAGGGAAATACTTACGCTACACTTGCTGCATCACCCTCTCCTCTTCGGGGAAAACCAACGCTAGCTCAAAACGTAGCAGATGGCTTCTCCAACCTTCAACCACGATGTTCTGGGCGAGACTTTTCTCCCCAGACAGATCTTTGTGTTCGGCGGCTTCGCGCGGCAGGCCAATTCGCTTGGCCATCTGGAGTAGATCGATAACTACGCCCCCGGCCATCAGCTCAGGTTTGGAAACCTAAACTACACCGCCGACATCCGCGGAGACTTGATCTTCGACGGATTCGGGCCTGTGTCAGGAGCGCCGAACAATCATGACGGATTCGGGCTTGTTTTTCAATGTCGCGTTGTGGATGAACTCGCACACGTAGTATCCACAGAAATCATTCCCTTCCTCCTGCCACAAGCACTTTACGGGAAATAGAGGTCAATCAAACTGATAATTAAGCATTATATAAATGGCATTGATGAAAGTATAGCTATAGAATCAGCGGAGATCGCGCCGCGATTGTACTTACTTTCGGTATGTATATCGCAGCTCCTTGGCAGTCCGGAGCTTGTGCGGTGAACTGTTTCCAAACCCTGCAAGACAAAGAAAATATTTGTTATTACTTGAGATATCAGGAAATGAACAAAAAGTTGCCGATATGGTGCGATAATGATCGATTGAACTTACTTGCTGAGCATTTCAGTCATGTCCGCATAGGTGTTGGGATCTTTCCGTCTGGAGTCTAAGACGGTTACTAGTCCACGCTCAAGCTTAATCTCCAGAAGAATTTAGTGGTACCTACACGCATGCATAACTCATCAATTACATTAACCTCGCTCGAGTAATAAGGAAAACCGAATATGCACACGACAGTAACACTCACGGGCCGTGGTAAGGAAAGAGTATGGTATCTTTGTTTTGATTTTTGATCAATGATTGTACCAAGTTGTCCTCGGCCTCTTCGGTGCGCTTTTTAACCAGAAAAACATCTATGATATTTGTGTTAATGAACCCGATATCATAGATTTCATTTTTGTGCACTCGACGATCTTCAATCTGCATAATATATTGAGGATAATTAATTATAAATACATGCAATGAAAGAGCCGAGCTATATATACAGACTAATGACAGAAATAGTACTTACAGGCAGTAGCAAAAGACCATTAATTTATCGAGGGCCTTTTTATTGAAGAACTCGAAGAACTCCTCAAATGGAATAGACAACAGATCATTTGAAACGAGGTCGTGCATCTCTTTAATTTTCAGATACAAAGTGTTCGTCCCCTCAGACTCTCTGCAGGTTTTCATGTACCAACTATGGAATCTTCGCATCATTGTTGTCAGAGACTTTTCATCTTTGACGAGAGGCTTCCCGTACTCGTATCTGAATAAGTCCACCTCCATGAAATCAGGAAGTGCATCGTCAGGCAGGTAATCTACAAGATTGCCATAACCGGCCACCGTCCCCGGAGGATTAGACACATTCAGCGGGGGGCACGATTGCTGTGCTTGTTCGCCGAGCTGGGCAATTTTTTTCCCCTTTGCCCATTGTTCTTTTGACCTTTTATCACTGACAGTAGTTCCCGACTGCTTGGCTTGGAGATATGTCTGTTAAGTAATGCGCTCATAGTTGGTTCTCGGCGGAGACTTTGGTGGTTTCCTCAGGGCATTGAGAGTGCGCTTTGCTTTCACCGGATCGACCTTCTCCTCCGGAGGTGGATGTATCTTTGCTTTAACCCCTTCAAAGAACTCCTTCACTTGGGTCTGCACGATCGTATCCTTTTCCTCCTTGCTCCTCTCGTACGGTAACTTCTCTACAGGCTTTAGAGGTGGACCGTGTCTCAGATGCCTCTCTCTTCTTGTGCTGCTAGGCGCCGGAGCAGACGGAGCGGCTGCGGCGTCTGTCTTCTTTCGTGCTTGCTTACGAGGCAGAGGAGAAGGACTACGACGCGTCGGAGCAGCCGGGGCGGCGGCGGGTCTCTTCCGCACTTGCTGGCGAGGCGGAGAAGGAGGAGGCAGAGTGCCGCCATGCGCCGGAGAATGGGGCGGAGTGCCGCCACGCATGCCCTGATCTTCACTCGCCGGAGGAGGAGGCGGTGGAGGAGGCGGAGTGCCGCCATGCGTGCCTGATCGTCACTCTCACGGGAGGAGGAGGCGGTGGAGGAGGCGGAGTGCCCCGACTCACGGATGAGGAGGAGGAGGCGGAGACGTCAGATTGAAGGTCGATGAGCTCCTTCCGCCATAGGCATGGAATCTTGAGAGCGAACCCAGCCTAGTCTCCCCTTCACCGGTAGGGTGCTCAAGCGCCGAGGTCCTCAAATCCTCCGTTATTTCATCAACCATCACCTTAGCAAATCCTTCTAGAATCGGTGGCGGTGATAAGTTGTGCGGGTCCACTAGGATAAACTTGGCCAACAGCCGCCTTGACCTTCAAATTCATGCATCGCGCCATAATGTGGCAATTTTGAGACTCCGTGATACCATCCACGGGATAGCTGGCAGGAGCCGTCAATACATGCTCCGGCTAAAGCAGCTCGGTGGAAGCAACGCTGCTTCTGCGCTGAGATGGCGGGGTAGCTTCGGGGGAAGCTTCGGCATGTCGTTTGTTGCGATCTGCTGCTTCTCGTTCCTCTTCTCGATCCTCTAGCCCCATTACCCTTCCAAGCAGCGCTGCATTTGGTCATGCTCCACTTTCTTCCTCCTCTCGTGGGTTTTGTAACCCCTGCGTCCGGAAAACCAACCTTCCACGGAAGCGAGCCCGGCGTGCCTCGTGTCCGTCCGTGGTGCTCGGGATACCCAAGGGCCATTGTGAGCTCGTCCTTCTCCCTGTTTGGAAGGAGCGTCCCCGCTGCGCAAAGCATCAATATATTGTCGAAGTTTCTGACTGGTGTTTGCAGTTTCTCGTTAGTCAAAGTGACACCGCCTCATTCTGAGGTCCAAGGTTCCGCCAGCCCGAAGAACCAAGTCCGCAACGGTCGGCAACAGATCGTCTCGGTTCGATCCCTTTTCAAGCAGATCATGCTCAGCCTTGGACCACTTAGGCTGGGCTTTGAGGTAGCCACCGACCCGTGCGATGGTGAAGCGTCTTCTTCGCAGCATTTTTCTTTTTGTCTCCGACATCTTCTTACTCTTTTTCGATGTCTTGTGGGCCACAAATGCGGGCGATGATCTTTGATCTTCTCATATTTGCCGATGAATTCTGGTGTCTCTTTTTCTTGACAAACTGGTTCAGCTCTTTCCTCCACCTCCTCATTAGGCCAGCCATCTTCTTAAGAGCACAAGACTTGATTAATTGCTCTTTAACGGCTTCTCCGGATCCTCCTCTGGCGGTAGGGTGAAATTTGCCTTCAACTCATTCCAAAGATCTTCTTTCGCATATCATTGACATAAGACACCTCGGCGTCTTCATCCTTAGCAGGCTTATACCATTGTTGGATCTTGATCGGGATCTGTCCCTAACAAGAACCCCGTGACCGAGCGAAAATGCCTTCTTTGTCCGGATGGGTTCAATCGGTTCGCCGTCGGGCGCGATTTCTATGATCTCAAACTTTTCATCCGAGCTCAACTTTTCTTGGGCCTCGTCTCCTTACGAAGTTGTGCTCGATCCGGAGGGCTAGAAATTATAAGGAAGAAAGACGACAATACTTAATATGTGTACATATACCAAAACAATGGATGCATCAATTAACTTGTCAAGACGGGCTTAACTAATATATATATACCTGGCGGACTCGGTTGGTGACTCGGCTCGCACGGTCTCCTTCGTCTTGTACCTCCATTGTGTCACGGAGCCATCATGAACATAGTCCTCCTCTTGTACCGGCATTAATGAGTCGAAGCCATCATAATCATAGCCCTCTTCTTCATCCATCTGACCAACGGTGTCGATGAGAAATGATGCAACATCATCACTTCCATTTGCGATTATTTCCCCCAACATCGCTTCTGTTTCTTCGTCTCGGGAGTGCTCCATAGTTTCTGCAAATATTGACAACATGTCAATTATTATTCAAACATGGTACATACTGGCAAACGTAGAACTAGCTAGCTAATCACAATAAGGAATCATGTTAGTGGCCTCGACGCTGCTTCTCTAGGGTTTGGGGTCGCCTCGACACAAAGCTTCAAGGGTTTGGGGTGGCCTCGACGATAACACTCTTTTAACTTGATAAATTTGGGTGGCCTCGATCGAGAGACTTAATTTGTCGGGTAGGAGCGCGGCGGGAGGGGGTACGTAGGAGACCTGCAACATCGTTTTCTCTCTAGGGTTTGGGTGTCCTCGAGAGTTTTGGTCGAGCGAGAGGGCCGAGGGGGGTGCTGCAGTTGTATCTAGAGGGGGTTAATTATATCGACAACGACGCGACATACATATACATATTGGGGAGGGGGTATCGGTACCACCCCCTCGTGTTGAAGTTTCTTCTTTCTTCTTCTCCTCTTCTTTTTCTTCTTCTCCCTCGAGAAAGGAAAATAATTAAGGAAAAGGAAGAAAAGAGGAAGAAGAAGGAAGAAGAAGAAGAAGTAAAAGAAGAAAAAAAAGAGGAGAAGAAGAAAGGAATAGAGGAGAAGAAGAAAAAATAGAATTTCTCCTTTCTCCTCTATTCCTTTCTTCTTCTCTCTTCTTCTTCTTCTTTTTCCTCTTCTTATTTATTTCTCCTCTTCTTCCTCTCCTCTTTTCTCCTTTCTTCCTCTTCTTATTTTCCTTTTCCTCTCATTCTTTTAGTATTGCTTGTTTTAAAAAAATGTTCAAATAGAAAATTCCAAAAAAAAACAAAGGTTTTATGTAATGCATTGTTCATATGAATATACCAACATTTGCATATTCTACAATAATTAATATCAACAAAAAAATCTATAAACAGAAAAAAACGAACTTTTCTAAAAATCTATCTTTTGCATATATATAGCCACATATGAACAGAGCCGCATATATACATACACATATATGAACAGAAAAAAAACTAATAAAATGAAACATATACATATATGAACATATATGAACATATACATATACATACACATATATGCATTGTTCATATGAACAGAAAAAAACTAAACTAATAAAAATGAAAAAAACAGAGCCGCATATATATATATAGCCACATATATACATACACATATATTTATATATACATTGAACAAAAAAGAAAACTAATAAAATGAAAGAAAAAAAAGTCGGTCGGTGCGTGGCGGCTCACAATGATGGCGGAGCGCTGGGCGGGCGACGGCGACGGCGACGGGCGCGGGCGTTGGCTGGGCGCATGGCGGCGGCGACGCTGGGCGAGCTGGCGGCGACATCGGCAGAGCTCGGCGGCGACGACGGCGAAGCGCGGCTCGGGGAGGACGGCGACGACGACGGGCGCGGCGGCGGCGGCGGCGGCGGGCGGCAGCGGAGCGGCGGGCGGCGTCGGGGCAGCTGGCGGCGTCGATGCGTTTGGCGTCGTCGGGGGCAATGTGGCGATGATCGCAAAACTGCAAAGTGCCACTTATATACAAGGAGCATTGGTCGGTTGGTGGCACCAACCGGGACTAATCTGCTTTAGTCCCGGTTGGTGGCACCAACGGGACCAAAGCCTCAATTCGGCAGCCCAAAGGGCGGAAGCTGCTGCCTTTGGTCGGTTGGTGGCTCTAACGGGACTAAAGTCCCTTTAGTCGGTTGGTGCCACCAACCGGGACCAAAGGCCCTGCTGCCAGCGTCGGGGCCAAAGTTTAGTCCCACTCGCTAGTTGAGAGGGGAGCGCGATGGTTTATAAGCCCCACCGCCGCCCCCTTGAACTCCTTTGTCTTGCAGCTTATGGGCCTACTTGCTCCTTCTTTGCTGTTGGACCTTGGGCCTTCTGGGCTGAATCTCGCCCAAATAGGGATACAAGTCGTATTCGGGCCGTGGCCGCCCAGTAGGTGGCATTTTTTTCTTGCTTTATTTAATTTATTTTGTTATTACTTAGAACAAAATACTTATTGTTGTTTTTTTGTTTTGTTTTCTGCATTTTTCTTTTGTTTTTTGCTCTATTTTTAAAATCTTTTTGCTTCTAGTTTTAGGAAAATTATAAACTTTCTGTTAGTGCCATTACTAATTTTCAAACTTGAAAACACTTTTTTTTTTCTTTCTTGCTTTATTTAATTTATTTTGTTTTTACTTACAACAAAATACTTATTGTTGCTTTTTGTTTTTTTTTCTGCATTATTTATTTTCTTTTGTTTTTGCTCTATTTTTCTTTTTGCTTCTAGTTTTAGGAAAATTATAAACTTTCTGTTAGTGCCATTACTAATTTTCAAATTTGAAAACACTTTTTTTGTTTTCTTTCTTGCTATATTTATTTTATTTTGTTTCTACTTACAAAAAAATACTTATTGTTGTTTTTTGTTTTCTTTTATGCATTATTTATTTTCTTTTGTTTTTTGCTTTATTTTTTAATTCTTTTTGCTTTTAGTTTTAGGAAAATTATAAACTTTCTGTTAGTGCCATTACTTTTCAAATTTGGACACACATTTTTTTTGTTTTCTTTCTTGCTTTATTTATTTTATTTTGTTTCTACTTACAACAAAATACTTATTGTTGCTATTTTTAATTATTACGAGGGCCGAACCATAAGAAATTTCAAATGAACTCTGAAAAAGTTGAAAGTTGGCATGGTATCATAAATTGACCCACACATAGCATGTGCATGTACAAAACGAACAATGGTATCATACTCATCGGTTACAATATAATGGTATCATAAGCGAACAATAGTTGCGGAGAAAGTCTTCACTTTTTCTTCGCTATGCGTCATTTGCTTATTGCGCCGTAACCATAGATAATCTTCATCGTTTATCGGGATGTGGGTCAGCCTTGACTTTAAAGGAGGAATTTCATGAAACTTTTCATAATCTTGAGACATGTCATCTTGTCCTCCACTCCCACGATGTCCCTTTTTCCGAAAGAACTATGTGGCGCTTTGGCTCATCGTATGATGTATTTGCTTCCTTATCTTTTCTCTTTCTCGGTCCATTGGACATGTCCTTCACATAGATAACCTGTGCCACATCATTGGCTAGGACGAACGGTTCGTCGGTGTACCCAAGATTTTTCAGATCCTTTGTTGTCATTCCGTCTTGTGGGTCTACATACCCGCCTCGACAGATTGACCCATTTGCACTTAAACAAAGGGACCTTAAAATCATGTCCGTAGTCAAGTTCCCATATGTTCACTATGTAACCATAATATGTGTCCTTTCCCCTCTCGGTTGTTGCATCAAAGCGGAGACCGCTGTTTTGGTTGGTGCTCTTTTGATCTTGGTCAATCGTGTAAAATGTATTCCCATTTATCTCGTATCCTTTCCAAGTCAATACGGTCAAAGATGGTCCCTGGATAACAAGTACAGCTCCTCACAAACAGTGCTGTCACCTCGCACGTGCTTCCAACCAAGCCGCTGAAAGTCTGATGTGTTCACATGTAATCCAATCGTCGACTACTCCGGGTGTTTGAAGCGCAGATTGTTCTTGTGTTCATCGACATACGGGTCACCAAGGTAGAGTTCAGAGAAGCTGTAGTGGGCTTGAGACCAAGAATATCCGTCCTGCATATTATTGAGTCCTTTCCAAGCGTGTTTTTCGGTCGATCTCCCCTCACACCGCGACTTAGGGAGACCTATCTTCTTAAGGCCAGGAATGAAGTCAACACAAAACCCGATGACATCCTCTCGTTTGATGGCCCATGGAGATGCTTCCTTCGGCCTAGCGATTCTGGACATATTTCTTTAGGACTCCATGAACCTCTCAAAGGGGTACATATTGTGTAGAAATCTGGGGCCCGAATGACACGTCAACTAGATGAACAAGAACGTGCGTCATGATATTGAAGAAGGATGGTGGGAACACCAGCTCGAAACCGACAAGACATTGCACCACATCACTCCTTAGCCTTGGTATGGTTTTCGGATCGATCCCTTTCGAGATATTGCATTGAGGAATGCACATAGCTTCACAATGGCTAATCGGACGTTTTCGGTAGAAGCCCCTCAATGCAACCGAAGCGATTGCGTCATAATCACGTGGCGTCATGAGACTTTAGGTTCGAAACTTTTCTCAGCCATATTTATTATTCCTTTTATATTCGACGAAGCCGTCGGGACCTTCATACTAAGCAGGCATTCAAAGAAGATTTCCTTCTCTTCTTTGGTAAGAGCATAGCTGGCGGGACCTTCATATTGCTTTGGAGGCATGCCGTCTTTTTCGTGCAAACGTTGCAGGTCCTCTCATGCCTCATTGTATCTTTTGTCTTCCCATACACGCCCAAGAAGCCTAGCAGGTTCACGCAAAGGTTCTTCGTCACGTGCATCACGTCGATCAAGAGCGGACCTCTAGGTCATTCCAAAGAGGGTAGGTCCCAAAATATAGATTTCTTCTTCCACATGGGTGCGTGTCCCTCGGCGTCACTCGGAACAGCTAGTCCGCGGGACCCTTTCCAAAGATTACGTGTAAATCATTGACCATAGCAAGTACGTGATCACCGGGACGCATGGCGGGCTTCTTCCGGTGATCTGCCTCGCCTTTGAAATGCTTGCCTTTCTTTCGACATTGATGGTTGGTCGGAAGAAATCGACGATGGCCTGTGTACACATTCTTCCTACAGCTTGCGGTATATACTATCGATGTCAAGTAAACAGTGCGTGCATGCGTGGTATCCCTTGTTTGTCTGTCCTGAAAGGTTACTGAGAGCGGGCCAATCGTTGATGGTCACGAACAGCAACGCCTTTAGGTTAAATTCCTCCTGTTTGTCCTCATCTCACGTACGTACACCGTTTCCATTCCACAGCTGTAAAAGTTCTTCAACTAATGGCCTTAGGTACACATCAATGTCATTGCCGGGTTGCTTAGGGCCTTGGATGAGAACTGGCATCATAATGAACTTCCGCTTCATGCACATCCAAGGAGGAAGGTTATACATACATAGAGTCACGGGCCAGGTGCTGTGATTGCTGCTCTGCTCCCCGAAAGGATTAATGCCATCCGCGCTTAAAGCAAACCATACGTTCCTTGGCTCACTTGCAAACTCATCCCAGTACTGTCTCTCGATTTTTCTCCACTGCGACCCGTCAGCGGGTGCTCTCAACTTCCCGTCTTGGCATGCTCTCCGTTTCTGAACAGACGTTTGAAACGTATGTTCAGAAACGGAGAGCATGCCAAGTTGATGCGATGGCACAGTGAGGACCGATTCTGGCCTGTTTCGTGGACTATAACTCATTGTTTTGGGGTCCCGGCGTGATTTCCACGATTGGCGAACCCCAAGGTCCTTACGTGTCGGTCATCAACACTTTCGCGATTTTGGCCGATTCTGGCCCGTTTCATGGACTATTACTCACTGTTTTGGGGTCCCGAAGTGATTTCCACGAATGACAAACCCCAAGGCTAGAATCGGCCAAAAACTGCGAGTGTTGACGACCGACATGTAAGCGCCCCTTGGGGTTCGTCAACCATGGAAATCACTCCGAGACCCAAAAATGGTGAGTAATAGTCCACGAAACTGGCCAGAATCGGCCAAAACTGCGAGTGTTGATGACCGACACGTAAGCGCACCTTGGGGTTTGTCATTCGTGGAAATCACTTCGGGACCCCAAAACAGTGAGTAATAGTCCATGAAACGGGCCAGAATCGGCCAAAACTGCGAGTGTTGATGACCAACACGTAAGGACCTTGGGGTTCGCCAATCGTGGAAATCACGCCGGGACCCCAAAACAGTGAGTTATAGTCCACGAAACAGGCCAGAATCGGCCAAAACTGCGAGTGTTGATGACCGACACGTAAGTGCACCTTGGGGTTCGTCAATCGTGGAAATCACTCCGAGACCCAAAAATGGTGAGTAATAGTCCACGAAACTGGCCAGAATCGGCCAAAACTGCGAGTGTTGATGACCGACACGTAAGCGCACCTTGGGGTTTGTCATTCGTGGAAATCACTCCGAGACCCCAAAACAGTGAGTAATAGTCCACGAAACGGGCCAGAATGGCGCAAAACTGCGTGTGTTGATGACCGACACATAAGCGCACCTTGGGGTTCGTCAATCGTGGAAATCACTCCGGGATCCCAAAACATTGAGTAATAGTCCACGAAACGGGCCAGAATGGCGCAAAACTGCGAGTGTTGATGACCGACACGTAAGCGCACCTTGGGGTTCGTCAACCATGAAAATCACTCCGAGACCCCAAAACAGTGAGTAATAGTCCACGAAAAGGGCTAGAATCGGCCAAAAACTGCGAGTGTTGACGACCGACATGTAAGCGCCCCTTGGGGTTCGTCAACCATGGAAATCACTCCGAGACCCAAAAATGGTGAGTAATAGTCCACGAAACGGGCCAGAATCGGCCAAAACTGCGAGTGTTGATGACCGACACGTAAGCGCACCTTGGGGTTTGTCATTCGTGGAAATCACTTCGGGACCCCAAAACAGTGAGTAATAGTCCATGAAACGGGCCAGAATCGGCCAAAACTGCGAGTGTTGATGACCGACACGTAAGGACCTTGGGGTTCGCCAATCGTGGAAATCACGCCGGGACCCCAAAACAGTGAGTTATAGTCCACGAAACAGGCCAGAATCGGCCAAAACTGCGAGTGTTGATGACCGACACGTAAGTGCACCTTGGGGTTCATCAATCGTGGAAATCACTCCGAGACCCCAAAACAGTGAGTAATAGTCCACGAAACGGGCCAGAATGGCGCAAAACTGCGTGTGTTGATGATCGACACATAAGCGCACCTTGGGGTTCGTCAATCGTGGAAATCACTCCGGGATCCCAAAACATTGAGTAATAGTCCACGAAAGGGGCAGAATGGCGCAAAACTGCGAGTGTTGATGACCGACACGTAAGCGCACCTTGGGGTTCGTCAACCATGAAAATCACTCCGAGACCCCAAAACAGTGAGTAATAGTCCACGAAAAGGGCTAGAATCGGCCAAAACTGCGAGTGTTGACGACCGACATGTAAGCGCCCCTTGGGGTTCGTCAACCATGGAAATCACTCCGAGACCCAAAAATGGTGAGTAATAGTCCACAAAACGGGCCAGAATCGGCCAAAACTGCGTGTGTTGATGACCGACACGTAAGCGCACCTTGGGGTTTGTCATTCGTGGAAATCACTTCGGGACCCCAAAACAGTGAGTAATAGTCCATGAAACGGGCCAGAATCGGCCAAAACTGCGAGTGTTGATGACCGACACGTAAGGACCTTGGGGTTCGCCAATCGTGGAAATCACGCCGGGACCCCAAAACAGTGAGTTATAGTCCACGAAACGGGCCAGAATCGGCCAAAACTGCGAGTGTTGATGACCGACACGTAAGTGCACCTTGGGGTTCGTCAATCGTGGAAATCACTCCGAGACCCCAAAACAGTGAGTAATAGTCCACGAAACGGGCCAGAATGGCGCAAAACTGCGTGTGTTGATGACCGACACGTAAGCGCACCTTGGGGTTCGTCAATCGTGGAAATCACTCCGGGATCCCAAAACATTGAGTAATAGTCCACGAAACGGGCCAGAATGGCGCAAAACTGCGAGTGTTGATGACCGACACGTAAGCGCACCTTGGGGTTCGTCAACCATGAAAATCACTCCGAGACCCCAAAACAGTGAGTAATAGTCCACGAAAAGGGCTAGAATCGGCCAAAAATGCGAGTGTTGACGACCGACATGTAAGCGCCCCTTGGGGTTCGTCAACCATGGAAATCACTCCGAGACCCAAAAATGGTGAGTAATAGTCCACAAAACTGGCCAGAATCGGCCAAAACAGCGAGTGTTGATGACCGACACGTAAGCGCACCTTGGGGTTTGTCATTCGTGGAAATCACTTCGGGACCCCAAAACAGTGAGTAATAGTCCATGAAACGGGCCAGAATCGGCCAAAACTGCGAGTGTTGATGACCGACACGTAAGGACCTTGGGGTTCGCCAATCGTGGAAATCACGCCGGGACCCCAAAACAGTGAGTTATAGTCCACGAAACAGGCCAGAATCGGTCCTCACTGTGCCATCGCATCAACTTGGCATGCTCTCCGTTTCTGAACAGACGTTTCAACCGTGGTATTATAGGAGCATACCACATCACCTTCGCAGGAACCCTCTTCCTGGGGGGCTCGCCGTCAACATCACGTGGTCATCTCGTCGATCTTATACCGTAATGCACCGATACGGGCATGCGTTCAGATCCTTATACGCACCGCAGAGAGGATCACGATCATTAGGGCATGCATGTATCTTTCGCACCTCCAATCCTAGAGGGCATCGACCTTCTTTGCTGCGTATGTCTTGTCGGGCAATTCGTTATCCTTTGGAAGCTTCTTCTTCAATATTTTAAGTAGCTTCTCAAATCCTTTATCGAGCACAAGACATTCTCGCCTTCCATCGCAGCAATTCCAAAGACGGTACCTAGCTTTGTGTTGCCATCTTCGCAATTGGGGTACAACCCTTTTTGTGGTCCTCTAGCATGCGATCGAACTTCAGCTTCTCTTTTGACTTTCGCATTGCGTCCTTGCATCGACAATGACCGGCGGAGATCATCATCATCGGGCACGTCATCTGGTTCCTCTTGATCTTCAGCAGCTTCTCCGTTGCAGCATCATCGTGCACATCGTCCGTTCCTCTTGATCTTACGGAGCATCACCGTATTCAGGGGCACATAGTTGTCATCGTACTCTTCTTCTTCGCCGTCTTCCATCATAACCCCTATTTCTCCGTGCCTCGTCCAAACATTATAGTGTGGCATGAAACCCTTGTAAAGCGGTGGGTGTGCAGGATTTTCCGGTCGAGTAAGACTTCAGATTCCCACATATAGGGCATGGACAACACATAAAACCATTCGCTTGTTTGCCTCAGCCACTTCGAGAAAATTATGCACGCCCTTAATGTACTCGGAGGTGTGTCTTGAACCGTACATCCATTGCGGTTCATCTGTGTGCATTATATATAATTAAGTGTGTCAAAAATCATTAGAGAGATCATGAATAGATAATTAATTAAGTGACCAAATTAATAGAAGTTCATCATCACATTAAAACCAAAGTACATACATAGTTCTCATCTAACAACATAAAGCTCTGAGCATCTAAATTAATTAAACCATACACTGAAACTATGTAAAACATTTCAATGCGAAACAAATGCGATCATAATCGCAACCAATGTAACAACTGATCCAACGACATAATGATACCAAGCCTCGGTATGAATGGCATATTTTCTAATCTTTCTAATCTTCAAGCTTAATTGCATCCATCTTGATCTTGTGATCATCGGCGACATCCGCAACATGCAACTCCAATATCATCTTCTCCTCATCAATTTTTCTAATTTTTTCCTTCAACAAATTGTTTTCTTCTTCAACTAAATTTAACCTCTCGACAATAGGGTCGGTTGGAATTTCGGTTCAACAACCTCCTAGATGAATAAAATCTATGTCACGTTGGTCGGCATAATTGTCATAAATAATAAATGAACCAATAGTTATGAAAAGATAATATATACCACATCGAATCATAGATGGGACGAGGGCCGACGAGGCGGATACCAAAACCATCGCACTATATAAGATGCAATAATAAAAGTAAGAAAATTATACAAGTATATATCTATCTAAACATACAAATAAGAATATTTTTCCTTTCGGAAAGAAGATAAGAACAAGAGGCTCACCACGGTGGTGCCGCCGACGAGATCGGTGCGGCTGATCGACGACGTTGAAGACGGGGATGGGGCGTGACGGACCGCTAAACCTAGACAAATATGGAGGAAAATGGAGCTTGGCGGTCGAGCTTGGAGAGGAGAAACCTTAAGTAGTGTGGCTCGGGCATTCCATCGAACACCTTGTGTGCATATGAGGTGAGCTAGAGCACCACCAAGCCCTCTCCCCCTCGGCCAGAAAAAACAGAGCAATGTGCTCTGCTCTTGCGCGAGGGGGTATATATAGGCACCACCATTGGTCCCGGTTGGACGCACGAACCGGGACTAAGGGGTTTCCTTTGGTCCCGGTTCGTTCCACGAACCGGGACGAATGGTGGTGGGCCAGGAGCGAGGATCATTGGTCCCGGTTCATCCCACCAACCGGGACTAAAAGGTCCAGACGAACCAGTACCAATGGCCCCCCTGGCCCGGCCGGCCCCCGGGACTCATGAACCGGGTCCGATGCCCCCATTGGTCCCGGTTCAGGATTGAACCGGGACTAATGGGCTGGACCAGCCTGGACCGTTGCCCCCTTTTCTACTAGTGCGCGCTAGCTCATGCCAACCTTGCCTCTGGTGCCCACCAGTGCCCTGGAGCATCCTCCTCTCTTTAGCCATCTGATGGCATCTGCTGTGCGCCCACCACGACAATCGGTGTACTTGACACGGACATGATGCCTATGTTCATGACCATTGCCTTAGATATCTTCATAATTATACTATTTTCTATCAATTAGTAATTTGCTCACCCACTGTAATACATGCTATCTCGAGAGAAGCCACTAGTTAAACCTATGGCCCCCGGGTCTCTTTTCCATTTTATCGCATCTCTTTAAATCTCGTTTACTATTTTGCAATCTTTACTTTCCAATCTATACAACAAAAATACCAAAAATATTTACTTTATTATCTCTATGAAATCTCAATTTTGCGAGTGACTGTGAAGGGATTGACAACCCCTTTATCACGGAGGGGGGTAGGTCGAATCCCCCCCTCGTGTTGAAGTTATCGGGACACGGGGTATATCGAAATTTTCAATATATAAAACTTTTCCATGGAATTTATCGGGACATGGGGTATATCGGCGGGAGGGATAGGTTGACTTTTCTAAAAATGTAACTTTTGCATATATAAAACTTTTCCATGGATCATAATTTCTCATATATATTGAATATATATCCATAGTCAGATATAAAAACTTTCTATATATGAACAAAAAACTTTCTATGAACAAAAAAACATTGACATATATATTTAGCATCTTCTAAATTTTCCTAACTCTTTTACAACAAGAAAAAATACATATATGGAAAAAACATTAATACACATATGAACAAAAAAAATACATATATGAACAAAAACATGCTCTGAACAATTTTTTATACATTTTGAACAAATACATAGCCGGGGCGGTGCGGCGGCTCACATCGGGGGCGGCTAGCGATGACGATGGCGATGGCGGGGGCGGCGAGGGCGCCGGCTCGCGAGGGCAGGACGGGCGGGGCTCTGGGCGCCGGGTGGCGTCGCGTGTCGGGCGGGGAGCTCGAGTGGGGCGGCACGTGGGGGTAGGGCGACGGCGACGAGGACGAGGCGGCGACCCGTCGGGCAAGGGTGCGGGCGACGGTGACGAGGAGCGGGCTGCGACGGCGAAAGCACGGGGGGGGCTCGGGGCGCCGAGGCGTCGCGGGCGTCGAGCGAGGGAAGTTGAGGCGGGGCGGCGCGTGGGGGCAGGGCGACGGCAACAAGGAGTGGGCGGCGACCCATCGAGGCAAGTGCGCGGGGCGACGACGACGAGGAGCGGGCGGCGACGGCGAGCATGGGCAGCCTGGCGGCACCGATGAGCTCGGCGTCGTCGGGGGCAAATGGTCGATGAAACTGAAAAATTCCTAAGTCCTGCTTATATACACAGAGTATTGGTCCCGGTTCGTGGCACAAACCGGGACCAATGGCCCCCTATAGTGCCGGTTGGTGCCACCAACCGGGACCAACGCCCTGTTTTCGGCAGCCCAAAGGGCGGGAAGCGGCGGCCTTTGGTCCCGAGGAAAATTGGTGGCACCAACCGGGATTAAAGGAGGGCAGTGGTACCGGTTGGTGCCACGAACCGAGACCAATGCCCTCCTTTAGTCCCGGTTGGTGCCACCAACCGGGACCAAAGGCCCCTGCGGTGCCCACTGCGGCTACCCTCTCGAGCTTCGAGCTCCTCTCAAATGCAGGCTTACGGGCCTAATCCCACACTGTGCTGCCTGTGGGCCTATTGGGCCTTCTGCGGGCCTGAATCCTGGCCCAGGTTGGGTTTCTAGTCGTATTCAGGCCGTGGTGGCCCAATAGGTGGCAGCTTTTTTTTCCAATTTTTTTGTTTTGTTTTTCGCATTATTTATTTTCTTTTGTTTTTTGCTTTTTTGAATTCTTTTTACTTTTAGGTCAGAAAAATTATAAACTTTCTGTTAGTGCCATTACTTTTCAAATTTGAATAGTTAAAATTTGAATTCTTTGAAATTTGTGTGAATCACAAGTTTGTGATTAACTTTACTATAAAAATAGTTTTTTCCAGTTTTTTTGTTTTGTTTTTTGCATTATTTATTTTATTTTATTTTTTGCTTTATTTTTTAATTCTTTTTGCTTTTAGGTCAGCAAAATTATAGACTTTCTGTTAGTGCCATTAGTTTTAGAAAAATTATTTTGTTTTTTGTTTTTTGTTTTCTTTGTTGCTTTATTTATTTTATTTTGTTTCCACTTACAATGAAATACTTATTGTTGCTATTTTTATTTATTTTATTAAAGTTTATGTTTAATTATTTTTTTAAAGTCACAAAAATTATAAACTTTCTGTTAGTCCCATTAGTTTTCAAATTTGAATAGTTAAAATTTGAATTCTTTGAAGTTTGTGTGAATCACAAGTTTGTGATTAACTTTACTAAAAAATGAGCATAGATGCGCCTATAGAGAAAATTCAACCTAAACTCATAATAAATTTCTATGAATTCAAAGAAATTCAATATGAATTTAGGTCAAATTCCCTGTATAAGGGCATCTATTTTCACTTTGAGAGGAGCTCTACAAGGCAGAGAGGGAGCGGCTTATAAACCGGTGTGAGCACCCTTCGGTTGGCGAGGTGGGACTAAACTCTGACTGCAACTAGGACCAACCCTTTACTCCCGGTTTATGGCACAAACCAGGACTAATTGTCATGGGCCATGGGGGAGGCGCAATGGTCCCGGTTCGTCCCACCAACCGGGACCAAAAGTTCCAGACGAACTGGGACCAATGGCCCACATGGCTCGGTCGGCCCCCTGGGCTCACGAACCGGGACCAATGCCCCCATGGGTCCCGGTTCTAGACTGAACCCGGACTAATGGGCTGACCTGGCCTGAACCAAAGCCCTCTTTTCTACTAGTGTTGGTTGCAAGGTTCTTGGTTGTTTGTCCAGGTACTATGTGACTTGTGTGTCATCTCCTACTGGATTGATACCTTGGTTCTCAAAACTGAGGGAACTACTTATGCTACTTTGCTGCATCACCCTTTCCTCTTCACGGGAAAAACCAACGCAAGCTCAAGAGGTAGCACTCCTGTGATTACTCCTACGTTCCTGATTGTTCTACTAGGGAGTAAAGGGAGCACCTCTACGATTTTTACAACCGGATAACCTGGATACGTACCTCAGATGGGTGAAGCCAAAAGCTGGCATTCTTATAGAAAACGACAGGTCAGCCACAAGGGAAGTGAAAATAACCAAGCACTCATTGCCATCTTATAGCTTTTGGTTCCTAACAACCATTGTTGTCCACATACCACTGGTATCCGGATCTGCACATGTATGTTTAACAAACCACACCCGCGGAAAGGAACCCTCGGGGGAACTATTTTCTTCGAACGATGTTTCTTACGTTGATAAGTAATAGAACACAGCTCTCCACACACGTTCTGTTTGTTTACACCAAATGGATGGATTGTCTAGTTCACGAAATCAGCCCCCTGTTCTTCAGGGCATATAGTACGGAACACTCCCTGATCAAAGGTCATGGAGGTGGAAGCCGATGGCCGGTCAAGACAACATTTTTTACTTGGATCGAGACACCGCGATGTAAAGTACAAGGATACATAGAATCACGCACCCTACTCTCTGTCTATACCATCTACCAAGTTGTCCAAAGCACAATCTCATTGAGAGAATCGAGCAGCAGGCTTTACTTGATCATAGACTAGGCTAATGGGTATCTCCTGCTTGTCCAGCCCCATGGCTTCAACTCAAGCCATGTGCTCAGGATCCAGTTTCCGAAACTGGGTCTTGACCATCACCCAAGCCTCATGCACTCCCTCCAGACATGTCGACTTCTTCCACAATTCAAAGCACCACCTTGCTCCTTTAAAGTAGTTATCCAGTTTGGCCATGCTCTTTGGAAGTACTTCTGATGGCCATAAGGCTTTAACCATGGCCCTCATGGCCTTCCAAGCTTTCTCGTGCGCTTTAGTCAACTCTTTCAAAAGGTTCCTACTAAAGGAACCTGCCTCCTCTTCCGGCTGCACTGTCAAGAGACCTAGCAAATAGGTGCAGCATGTTTTTGTCAAAATATTGCGATTATTCAGAAACATGTAAGTTGGATTCGTCTTTTTACTGAAGATGTCGCCTTTAAGTTTCCGGTTCTCCTCCAGGGCTTGTGCCAACTGAGAACGTAAATTCTCGATCTCTTCGGCTTTTTGCTGGTTTTTTGCCTTGAGCTTATTATTCTCCTTATGGCTTCATGTTAGCACTCGTTTGTTGGCCTCGTGTTGTGATTCTATATGACGTTGCGATTCTCTGGCCATGTCCTGGTCCTTCCGCAATTCGCCCATGGATCTGGTGGCTACAGGGATAGTATGGGATCATAAGCATGGAACACCCTAAAATTTTAAGCATGCTAAAGCTTCCCCGCTTACCATGAACTTCGTTGGCGGCTTTTTAGTAGTTTCCGGTTGGGCTCTAGCATCGGCCAACTGTGTCCGACTCAGGCCTAGATTTTTGGATAATTTGTTATTTTGTTCCCTCGCGGCCTACAAATTTGAAGTAATATTTAGTTGCCGGTCCTTAACTCGGTCATCCCGCCTAAATTAAGGCTCGGGGGCTACTGGGTTATGATTTATGATTTGTTCCTAATACATTTATCGTGCACCTGCAAATTGGAGGACAGAAGATTGGCGATCCCCTCAAGCCCATCTGGGCCGCCACAAGGTACGCATCCATCGAGTTAAATGCATTAAACTCCTGGTTGGTAAAGGTAGTGTGTCTCGAGGATTCTCTTCGGCGGGAGTGATTCATCAGCCTTTCTACTTCAGAATTGGTGACCGAGACTTCGTTAGGATCCTCCGAAGGTGCGCTAGTCACCCCGAGACCAGCAGGGTCCCTAGCCTGCGCCGAAGACCCAAGGTTTGGATTGCGCCTCGGCACGCCCGGAGAGTCTCCGGATTAGCGCGGAGGCACTTTTCTTTTGCAAAATCAGGCGAACATCATAAGAAGATATTGGGAGCACCTCCTTGGATGGTTCTAAAGCACAATACCTTTGAGCCGAGGGGGCCATCGTTGCCGCTCCAGCGGAGGATTTCCGCTTGGACACCCCATTACGGGTCGAGGCCGGCATATCCCACGCTCCTACCGCAGGTGTTTCGTATGCAGTGCGACGATCCTTGGGAGTAGAAGTAAGCATGCTCGGGACAGTGTGGGGCGGTTGCCGTGTGCATGAAGAGGTCTTCCGTTCACTTACTATAGAAGAAGGTAGCGCCCCGGGATGGTCCGCCGTTAGGGTGACCTTGGTGTCGTCAAGGCTCTCTTGATAAAAGACCCCGTCCTCGGAATCGACAGATGTCTCTGGATCAACATGATACCTTGGGTCATCATCGCGAGAATGATACTCTAGATGTGGGAAATGGGAATGGATGGATTTGATCTGAGGCATCCAACTCTGTTCAAAAGGGGATAGATCTGATGAATGTTCGGACACAGTCTTTGAACATAAAACAAGGCATTAAAGCTTACCCATTCAGGCGGATTGTAGCTGGAGCACCCCTCCCGAATACCAAGCTGAGCGAAGTCTTCTTCCTCTCCCTTGAAGAGGTCGACTAGTATCTTGGCCATAGCCGCTTGGTTGTTTGGCCCTTGTCTCTTGTTGCGGGTTGCATTGGTCATCCTGTTGTAACACCAGAAGGGATACATTCTCTGCTGAAGGGGTTGCCCGCACCGAAATATGGCAACAACCATTACCTCGACCATGGTCAGTTTGCTGTGAGCTAGCAACCGAACTTTGTTGGCTAGAAGGTGCACCTCCGTGTTTTCCTCTTGGGAAGGACTCTTGGGTTGCTAATTGAACCTCTTTCTTTAGCGGGGCCCTGGAGTATTCGGGTAGCCCTCTCCGAACTGGATCAGAGAGGGGGACATATTCGATATAGAACCATTCTGAGGTCCATTCTTTAGGATCTTTTCATGGGGTCCCGATGGGATACCCTGTCCCGGCTAACCGCCATACCCCGGTCGCGCCTACTTCAAAGATTAACCCTTCATGGGTACGAGGAACAAGGCAAAAATATTTTCTCCACAGATCAAAGTGGGCCTCGCAACTCAGGAATATCTCGCAAAGCGCCATGAAGCCGGAAATATGCAGTATGGATTCTAGGGCAAGGTTGTGGAGCTGGATCCCGTAAAACTCCAATAGACCCTGCAGGAAGGGGCGAATGGGAAAACCTAGACCCTGGAGAAGGAAGGGCACGAAGCATGCACTCTCTTCCTTGTTTGGAACAGGGAAGTTCTCGGAAAATGCTTGGCCATCCATGGAGATCAGTCCTGCATGAACAGGAACAAGGTCCGGTGCGAGTAGGTACCCCTGCCTCTGCAGCTCGCTCAACCTGAGGCGCAAGATGGAGCAGCTCGCCCAGTCGCCGCGGAGGGGACAATGAGGTCATGAGGAGGAGCCAGGGGCGTGAGTGATGGTGACTAGAGATTTCTCTAGGATAGCTGATGGGGGATGGATCCATCGTCCCCCATTCTTTTGTTATAAATAGGCGTGCCGTCCTAGATTGAAAGGATAGGTCTACGAAAAGAGGGGGGCGGGGCCTTTGACCTTCTGAAAAGATGCACGACAGTCAAAGCTCACCCCTGCCGCAAGGTGAGCATTAACTCTGGCGGGCACACCATGCTATGAGTGGCTATCCGGATTCCAGATTGCTAAAACCAGTCGAGCATGAATGCAGCGTTGATATACATCATGCCGAGCAGCAAAGATATGGCTATAACCCGGTCCCTGACACTATTCCGAATGATAAAGTGGAAAGATGGAGAACTCGCATCTCAAGACATAGACTGCAGGAAAGGTCGGATGCCAGTTACAGGTCCTAGTGTTGGAGGCTAGTTCAGGTGCTATTGAGGGAGTCCTAGACAAAGGGGTCCACGGGCTGCTGGTCCCCTACGTATGGGTCGGGCTGATGGGCTGTTATGGAGCCAAGCTGGGGAGAAAACCCATGTCTAGCTAGGGGATCTTCAAATCCATGGTGTGCCCTCCAAGTCAAAGATGTGGCATGATCTTTGTTGTAACCGATGCGTGTAACCCTAACCCTACTTTTCGTGGTTTTGTCATGGCAGATGTCCTAGTGTGATGACTTGTCATGAGGCCATTGCAACTAGCTACTAGCTTGCAAGGGATTGGTCAGAATTGAGAGACACGAGGTTTTACCCAGGTTCGGCCCCTCACGGTGGAGGTAAAAGCCTACACCCTGCTTCATTTGATATTGATCATGGTGATTGTCGGTGTCAAAACCGGTGGATCTCGGGTAGGGGGTCCCGAACTGTGCGTCTAGGCGGATGGTAATAGGAGACAAGGGACACGATGTTTTAACCAGGTTCGGGCCCTCTCGATGGAGGTAAAACCCTACGTCCTGCTTGATTAATATTGATGATATGGGTATTACAAGAGTGGATCTACCACAAGATCATGGAGGCTAAACCCTAGAAGATAGCCTAGGTATGATTGTTGCTCGTCCTATGGACTAAAACCCTCCGGTTTATATAGACACCGGAGAGGGCTAGGGTTACACAGAGTCGGTTACAATGGTAGGAGATCTACATATCCGTATCGCCAAGCTTGCCTTCCACGCCAAGGAAAGTCCCATCCGGACATGGGACGAAGTCTTAAATCTTGTATCTTCATAGTCTTGGAGTCCGACCGATGATGATAGTTCGGCTATTCGGACACCCCCTAGTCCAGGACTCTCTCAATAGCCCCTGAACCAGGCTTCAATGACAACGAGTCCGGCGTGCATATTGTCTTAGGAATTGCAAGGCGGGTTCCTCCTCCGAATACTTCATAGAAAATTGTGAACGCGAGGATAGTGTCCGGCTCTGCAAAATAAATTCCACATACCACCGTAGAGAGAATAATATTTACACAACTTCAATCTGCTTACGTATTTCGTAGCAGGATATCACGCCACGGCCAAGCCTTTACTTGAATTGTTTTTATTGTTCCGCCTCATCGCGTTTAGCGAAGCAGTTTCCTTGGCACGTCTTGTCAAAGCAGAGATTGTGTTCCCCTTATTCCAGGATTCTCATCAATACGGACGTGGGTAACCCAACCGCGCCCGCTGGCTCGTCCCCTCCATCAAAGGCGAGTCCCAAACGGTTACGGGGACGACTCTTGGTATTCAACCCCTTTATAACGAGACCAAGGCCTGTCCCTTTTCTTCAATCTTCAATCGAATCCGCCCCTCACCTCGAGTTCCCACACCCAAGGTTCCAGATTCAGGCGCTTCGGACCTTCCACAATGTCCGGCTCCAACCTACAGGGTTGGTGGATGACCTCTTCTGTCACGGAAGAGGATATGCTAAAGCTGAGAGACGCTAGGTATCTAACTGGCGAAATTTCGCATAGGCTGCCCGTACAAGGGCAAGTTATTCCCACTCCTGAGCCTGGTGAGAGCGTGGTGTTTGTGTCTCACTTCCGTCGGGGTTTAGGCTTCCCGATGGATCCCTTCATGAGGGGGCTCATGTTTTACTATGGGCTGGAATTCCATGACTTGGATCCGGAGTCCATCCTCCACATCTCATTGTTCATTGTCGTATGCGAAGCCTTCCTTCACACCACTCCTCACTTCGGATTGTGGCTCAAGACCTTCGACGTGGAGCCGAAGATGATTGAGGAGCGGCAGGCAGAGTACAGAGGGGCAGTTATAAGCAAGAGAGCTGACGCTTCGTGGCCCGAGGGCCTTTTTCAAAATGAGCTCGGTTTGTGGCAACAGGAGTGGTTCTACATCACCGCTCCCAGGGGCACCAGATGGGTGGCGCCGCTTGCCTTTCGCTCGGGTCCTCCACAACGGCTGGCGTCATGGGTCAACAAAGGGCGTGACTGGGTGCCGTCCAAGGACGTGCTATTATTACAGGGCCGTATTTGAGACGCAGGTCAATCTGGTTGTGGTGGCGCAGGTCATGCTAATTCGGTGCCTTCTGCCCTGCAAACGTCGCCCCCTCCACCTGTGAGAATTCAATCCGGAGGGACCGCGAGCTCTCCAACACTTCATGGGCGCGACGCCCGTGGAGATGTATAAACTATTCTTCGGATCACAAGACATGTGTCCCGACCTGACCGAGGACGCAGGCCTAAGCTGCAATCGCCCGGATACTCAAGTAAGTAGTCCTGTGCCCATACATGTTGTCCATACATTTATCATAAATTTGCCCTTTAACCAGCTATCCCTTGAACATGAGTGGATAGCAAAAGAAAAACTAATACGGTGTCCGGCCCCCTCCCTGAGATCATGCCGGATGTGGTGTTAATCAAGATGCTGGAGGTTGTGCCTTCGGAAGAGGGCGAGGGGGAAAATAGGAAAACTACCGCCTCTGCTAGGGAGGCTCTTAAGAAAGGGGGGATCGAGAATCCCTCCTTCCAGGGGGAGAAGAGGACCGCTTCTGAAGATCCGGAGGCCAAGGCCTCAAAGCGGGGGAAGAAATCTTTAGCAGAGGGCCCTGCGCCAGGAGAGTCCCCAGCCGCATTGTTTCCCCAAGGGAATCAGCCCTCCAGCGAGCCGTAAGTAGAAAGGGGAGTTTTGTAATAAGGGACATCCCAATTTTTATTTCTGAAGATAACCGAAGTTTTACCTTGTAGTTCGGATCTCAGCCCTTCTCAGCAGAGCTCATCTTCGGGGGATCTTCGTCCGGAGATGATGGAGAGCGAAACGCCTCCATCTGCCACACCGCCAGGCGGGGCGGACGACCCTGAGGTATCGTCGCGGAGGGTCTCCCCAAGTCCGGCGGGGCCGGGGAGTACATTGATGGCTACGGTGATTGAAAGGATTTCATCCGCTGAGAGTGGGTTACATGAGGCCGTCAGAAGTTTACTGACGGGGTTTGAGGTACGCGAAAAATGATATACCTTTTGACAGTTTTGCGCATAGAATGTGCCCTGTATAGATAGTAGCCCCTGAGACTCGGTACGCTGTCAAAGGTGATAGCGTGCCGAGGATCATAATCTCAGTTGTGAGATATCGCCTTTCCTATATAGGTGGCGAAGCGTTCGGTGGCTAGCCGGACTGATGGATTTGCCGAACTGAAGCGGCAACTTGACGTTGCGGATGCGGACATCACGCTGGTCAATAAGCGACTTGACGAGTCACAAGGTATGTGGCTTCTCCGCGGACGCCTTGTAAGGGAGCTTGACGCTCGTGCCTTACAACATGTATGCTTAACGCAGATGGCGCCGTTGCTACGGAGGACCTTCGGGCGGAGCTTGCCCGAGTCAAGGAGCAAGCCAGAAAGAGTGATGCGGCTGCCTCGAAGGCGGCCGAAGAGCTAAAAGCCGAAAAGGTTGCTCCCTGCCGAAGCAGGGAGGAGTTGGCCGAAATGGCCATGAAGCTGAAGGATGCTACCGACTGCTATGAGGTTCTTGAAAGAGCATGCGGAGCGGAGCAAGAGGACCTGAAGAAGGCCACTGCCGAAGCCAAAGATGCCCGCTCAGCTATGAGGGCTATAAAGGAGGAGATGTGTCAGACCGGGGATATTGCGGCTGGAAAGCCCTTTCTGGTGCGTAGGAAGTTTACGGACCCGAAGTATGCTCAGTTGGGCCAGTTGTGGGGTGTGGAGGATGCTTATTTGAATTTGGCGGCGAGTGCCGCAGACGTGGTCGCACACTTCCGGGGCCAAAAGGATCACGGAATGGAAGAGCTTTTTTGGTGGCAATTCCATAGTCCGGAGCGTCCACTTCCGTTAACCGATCGGTTGGCCGAATGGGCTGAGCTGAATAGGTTGTCCAAACTTGCCATGAAGGATGTTGTGGCTCATTTGTGGCCGGAAAGGCCCGAGCCGAAGATTTATTTTGGCTTGGTGCAGCAATTCCTTGATGCGGTGCCGCATATCAAGGCAATGAAGCGGTCGGCATGCAAAGAGGGTGCATGGATGGCTCTCGCCCGTGTCAAAACATACTGGGCAGAGATGGAGGCCACCGACGTTGCATCCCAGGACTCGGACAGAAGCCGATTACCAGCTGAGCACTATTTTGAGGAAGTCCTGCCGGGCGCTCGTTTAATAGAGTCGCAGTGCTCGAAAAACATTATGTTCAAATGACGTGTATGATTTGTGAAACCGTGTTTCAAATATATAATATAAGGGCTTTTTATACTTGTGCGTTCAAGCATTGAAATACCTCCTGTGCGGCCGTTAATGTATATGTATATATAACCTGAAAGATGGCAGTCTTCGGCTTCAGCCCCCACGCACATAGTGCGGGGGTGTTTGCAAAAAAACGCATTTTCACACATAATCCAACGTCTTGGTCCTGTGAAGGAGGTGATAGCGTAGCAAACTAGGCAACCGGACTATAATGCTTTATCACTTTCACTTAGCCATAGGAGTTCGATGGTGGGGCTACGATATAGCCCCTAGGGGCACCGCGCTCTCCGGATTCGGGGCGCGTGTGTGCCTGACCGGGAAACAGTCCTTCGTCAAAGCGGAGGAATTCTAAACATTCCGATGGTCGATCGAGTGGTTGACCAGTCTCTCGCTATATCATGCAGTCAGTTTTTGGCTTTCTCTACTGAGGTGCTTACCAGGCCGAACCGGGGCACAATCGCAGTAGCTCTCCTGGTGCCGCGTTAGCCGATAGAACGGAACGTAAGGCAGCAAAACACAGGAGCCGGGCAAACCCAACATTTGACCAAAGACATGATTCGGAGCTGATGCATATAAGGCCTAACTCGAGATGCCGAACACTCCCTAATGTATTCGGTCTTTATGAAGACGGGCAGGACAATGCCCTAAGCTCCTAGTGTCCAGGTACGCGCGAAAACTTCTGACGCGGCCGATGCCAAAACGCCAGCCTCCTCCTTGGTTATGGTAAGAAACCGGGGGATGTGTATCAACAAGAGACAGTAAGAAAGGTTTACGCAGGGTCTTAATCTGAAAAGAATCCTTGCAACGGATCCCTGCTGCACGTCTGCACCTGTGTCTCCGTTGTGCTGTATCCTGGACGGGTGTAGCATGTTGTTCATCTGTAAAAGAGAGGAACTTAGTTTTGAAAAAAGGTCGTGCCAAAAATGTATTTTTTTGAAAATAAACAGAGTATGATTCAAAAACTAAATAAAATTGAGCTTTATTGGCTCTTATTGTACATGCGTGCAGCCTCTTGTGTAGGGGTACGCGACTAGTAAGCCCCTTGTTTATTTATACCGGACTCGCCTAGCCGTCTCCGGGGTCTGAATGACTTGTTTAGGGGCTTTGATCAGCAAAGCCGGATTAGTGTGCGACTGTCAAAGCAGTCTCACGTTCTTCTGTAGTCGAGGAACACCCGAAGTTACCCTTTAGTGAGACGATGCCGCGTGGACCGGGCATTTTAAGTGTAAGAGACACGTAATGCGGTATTGCGTTAAAGCGTGCGAAAGCTTCGCATCCCAATAGTGCTTGATAGCTACTTTTAAATGGGGCGATATGGAAGATTAGCATTTCGCGACGGAAGTTGTCGGATGAGCCGAACACAACTTCTAGTAGTAAAGAGCCCGTACAATTTGCATAAGGGCCTGGCGTCACTCCTTTAAAGGAAGTGTTGCTATGGCGAATTTTGGTGGGGTCTATCCCCATCCTGCGGATTGAGTCCTGGTATAGCAGGTTTATATCGCTGCCGCCATCCATTAGGACTTGTGTAAACTGTAGCCCGTCGATTATAGTATCCAATATCAAAGCAGTCCATCCTGCGTTTCAAATACTTCTGGAGTAATCCTGTTGGTCGAAAGTAATTGGTTTTGACATCCAGTTTCGGGACTCCGCTGGGGTGGTCCGTGTGGCGCGTACTTTAGTAGGTGCCGCCCTATTTTTCCTTGTTATCACTTGAAGTGAATTCACTGTTTTGACTTCTTGTGGGAAAGTCTTTTGTCTCACGGCGCTCTGCTTGTGGGGTTCGTCGTCGTCCTCCCTTGGTCCGTCGAGCCCCTTGTGTTCGGCGTTAAGTCGACCGGACTGCTTGAAGACCCAACAATCTCTATGGGTATGGTTTGCAGGATTCCCGAGGGCACTTTAGATTTGACATATCTTGTCCAAGATTTTGTTTAGATTCGATAGCTCGTCACTGTTGTCCTTAAGAGGCAGTGTTTTGTTGTTCGGCCGAGAGCTTTTGAACCTGGCATTAACTGTCGTGCTCTTTGGCCTATTTTCCTTATTCCGACGCTGGTCTTTTCTGTGTTGTGGTTTCCCATTTCCATCTCTGACCTCGGATGTACTTGGGTCGCTGGTGCTGCATCTTGCCAGCCAGCTATCTTCTCCCGCGCAAAAGCGGGTCATGAGGCTTGTTAATGCGGCCATTGTCCTTGGCTTTTCCTGGCTGAGGTGTTTGGCGAGCCATTCGTCTCGGACGTTATGTTTGAAGGCTGCTAAGGCTTCGGCGTCCGGACAATCGACTATTTGGTTCTTTTTGGTAAGGAACCTGTTCCAGAATTTGCGGGCTGACTCTCCGGGCTGTTGAGATATGTGACTTAAATCGTCTGCATCCGGAGGGCGGACATAAGTCCCCTGAAAATTTGCCCGAAATGCGTCCTCGAGCTCTTCCCAACTTCCAATGGTATTTTCCAGGAGGCTTTTGAGCCAATGCCGGGCTGGCCCTTTGAGCTTGACGGGTAGGTATTTTATGGTGTGGAGATCGTCTCCTCTAGCCATATGTATGTGTAGGATGTAATCCTCAATCCAGACTCCGGGGTCTGTTGTTCCGTCGTATGCCTCTATGTTTACGGGCTCGAATCCCGCTGGAAATTCATGATCTAGTACCTCATCGGTGAAACATAGGGGGTGTGCAGCGCCCCTGTATTTAGGCGTGCCATTATTCTCGAACACTCATCGTGTTGTTTTGCTCCCAAGAGCCTTCCTTCTTGGCCCATAGATGGACCTGACCGGGCTATCCTTTTTGTCAAGATCCTTATGTGGATTACATGCCGGCTTGTGTGCGGCGCCGCTTGCCGCTCTTTGTTTGCCATGTGGTCGTCTATCCGACCGGGCAGCCCCTTTTTTTTGATTGTGGGGGCTCCATGGCCTCTTCGTCGAATTCGGGCAATAGTTTGCGCTTCGGGTAGCTCTTTGTTTGGCGGCTATCGCCGTATTTGTCCGCGGTCTTGAGTACCTTGCTCCATCTCATTCTGAGTATGTCTTCCGCTGTTTTGAGCTTCCGCTTCTGCTTCTTCAGACTTCGTGCAGTGGTGACGAGCCCTTTGTGAAGATTTTTCTGTTCTAGCGATGTGTCCGACATGAGATCATCCGGACTGTTGTTTTCGCCGGGGATGGACTGTTTATCCAATTCATCTTGTTCGGATGGTTGCTTGGTGGCATGTTCGTCGTCCACTGGTTCGCCTTGCTCTATGGCTGGGTCGATATGGGTGCTGTTGTTATCGAGGCGGGACTTCGGGCGATGCTTGCGTCGCTGTTTTGGCTGTTTTTCGGGGGCATTATGCCTCGCGGCGTCCCGTTGTTCCTTGTTATCGCTTCCTTTTGGTGTATCCACCATGTATACATCGTGAGTTGAGGTGGCTTTCCAGTGCCCTGTGGGTGCTGGTTCTTGGTCGTCTCCAGTACTGTCGTCCATACCGTCGATATCTTCAGAGTCGAGATCTAGCATGTCGGTTAGATCGTCGACAGTGGCTACAAAGTGGGTGGTGGGTGGGCTTTGAATTTCTTCGTCGTCCGCATCCCAACCGTCCTGACTGCAGTCCGGTGAGGGCTCTCCTGATAATGAGAGATGCTTTAGTGAGTTAAGGATGTTGCCAAAATGCGAATGCTGAAAGATGTCAGTAGCGGTGAACTCCATGATCGGCGCTCCATCGGATTCGCTTGGTAGAGACGCGGTAGGTTCGGAGTCCGGTGAGGAGTCCGGCACCTTGGAGTCACGAGCTTCACAAGGGACAGGGTCGGTATTCGGCTCTATCACCATAGAGATAGCAACCCCCGAGGCGGTGTCTAGGCACCCATCCTCGATCGGCGCAGTCGGCTCCGAGTTAAGGGTCGGAGCGGACTCTTGTGCGGCTTCCAGGGCACTGTCCGGCGGCAGAGCTAGGTCATGCCCATCGTGACAGTGCGGCATGCTCGCCTGTGGCCCGAATCCGTCAAAGATCAAGTCTCCATTGATGTCGGCTGTGAAGTTCAAACTTCCAAATCTGACCTGATGGCCAGGGGCGTAGCTTTCGATATGCTCCAGATGGCCGAGCGAATTGGCCCGCATTGCAAAGCCGCCGAATACAAAGATCGAAGGATCCATCGGGCCTATGAGCGACGAGACAGAGGAACTCTCAATGAAAGCACCAATGTCGGTGACAAAACCGGCGGATCTCGGGTAGGGGGTCCCGAACTGTGCGTCTAGGCGGATGGTAACAAGAGACAAGGGACACGATGTTTTACCCAGGTTCGGGTCCTCTCGATGGAGGTAAAACCCTACGTCCTGCTTGATTAATATTGACGATATGGGTATTACGAGAGTGGATCTACCACGAGATCAACGAGGCTAAACCCTAGAAGCTAGCCTATGGTATGATTGTTGTTCGTCCTATGGACTAAAACCCTCCGGTTTATATAGACACCAGAGAGGGCTAGGGTTACACAGAGTCGGTTACAATGTTAGGAGATCTACATATCCGTATCGCCAAGCTTTCCATCCGGACACGGGACGAAGGCTTCAATCTTGTATCTTCATAGTCTTGGAGTCCAGCCGATGATGATAGTTCGGCTATCCGGACACTCCTTAGTCTAGGACTCCCTCAGTGATGCTCACATTTACAAGGGTGCTCTTTCGCTACCTCTAACTCGAGAGCTATTGACATGTCTGTCTAAAACTTGTCCCTCTTAGGGTGACCTACCCCTCCTTATATAAGTTGGAGGGGCGGGTTACATATGGAGTCCTAGTAGGATTAGGACTATTCTAATACAAGTAGAATCCTAGTCTTGCTTCTTGCTTCCCTTGTAAGAGAAATATTCCTTACACCTTTCCTCTTAAGCCAGCCTACCGTAAGAGCCGTCCTACCGGGCCTTGGGCCTTGTCATCCATCTGACCTGCCGTCGGGATCATTAGTGAGTCGCCAGACCAGTGAGTCGCTAGTCTTCGGGCGGGTTATCGATGAAATGCCAAGTCCCAGCCGGGTCATGTATCTGGCTGGGTCATACCGCGGGGTATATCCCTGACATTACTGGTGTCTATATAAACTAGAGAGTTTTAGTCTTTAGGGCTAGAGCAACATCCTATACCCCCTCAACCTAGGGTTTAGCTCAACTGATCTCAAGGTAGATTAGCTCTGTAACTATATCATGCAGATAAAAAAATCAAGCAGGATGTAGGGTTATACCTCTTAGAGAGGGACCGAACCTGGGTAAACACAGTGTTCATTGTCCCTTGTTCCCCATTGATCCTAGATCCACAGCTCGGGACCCCCTACCCAAGATCCACCAGTTTTGACACCGGCAGTACCTTTGCAAGTTCACATTGTTTCATAGTTTTGGGGTCTTTGATGCTCTTGGAAAATGTGCACCAAGAAGGGTAGATACCATATGCAAGATAGTACCCCTTTGTGTATTCATGCCCATTTATAGTGTAATTGCAAGCAGGAGCATCACCACTAGCAATCCTAGCAAACAAAGGAGATCGTTGCAACACATTGATATCATTGAGAGTACCCGACATACCAAAAAAGCAATGCCAAATCCATAAATCCTCGGATGCTACGGCCTCTAGCTAGCACAATTATTGCATCACGAGACTTGCCACAATACATTCCCTGCCATGCCTTCGGGCAGTTTTTCCAAGTCCAATGCATACAATAAATGCTTCCGAGCATGCCAGGCCAACCTCTTCTCTCACTTGAAGCCATCAACTTTTTTGTGTCTTCCTCGTTCGGTGCCTGATGATATTCAGGACCAAGGACACGGATGATCACTTTGGCAAACCTACGCACTAACTCAATTGTAGTATCTTCACCAATGTGAAGGTACTCATCAACATAGTCAGCCAGAGTGCCATACTCAATTACCCATATAGATGCTAAGATTTTTTGACATGCACTAAATCCCTTCAAGCCCGCAACATTTCTTCTTTGAGTAAAATACCAGCAATTGGCCTTGAAGCTTGTACTATTTTTATAAAGAGGGATCGGTGCATTCGATACCTTCTTCGGAAGAGGTGCGGTAGGTATGTTGGATTGCCCGTGAAGTAATCTTGCATCAACATCTCATTCCCGGGATGGCAATTTCGAGGAATGCAAAGACAGTCAACGGTCGATCCTCGTCATCTCTATCGGTTCTCATCTACGTGCTCCTTCACAACGAGGGCCATCACCAACATCTCTTGCCGATGATTCCAAAGCAACATCTCAACATTCGAGTCGTCCAAATAGGATGAATCCTCGAGCAGAAACCTCTCGCACGGGCTCAATTCCATCTAAATTCACAAATACGAACACCGCACAAACCAACTATGCATAGAGCATCATAAAGCACAAGCATAAGTACTCACCGGCAGCTAGGGGCAGTGGCTTTGTGGCAATGGATCCCGAGGCAGCTCGGCTCGGTGTATCCGGGGAGCCGGTGAACCGTCTTTGTGGAACAGGGTGAAGGGCGCCCTCGTGGTGTGATTTTGTCCGCTGATTTGGCCGGAATCACCGGCGGTGGACGAGCAGAACCAATGGCGAGTAGCTGTGGAAGGGGTGGGGAATGAGTGTGGGCTGAAATGTCCCTCTCGCTAACCGGTTTTTTGGGTACGGGGCACCATCGGGTCGAGGGGGAAACTTATGTTTTCGCGAGTTGGAGATGGGAATTTACCGCACTCGTCAAATTCTTTTACGGGCCCGACGCGTTTACAGTGTCTGATCGGGCAGCATTTTCCACGTGGACCCATATTTTGGGGGTTATTTTGTGGGTCGGGGAATTATGCGGGGTCTGCTAGAGATGCTCTCATGAGTTGCGTGTCTACCCTCTTAAACCGACCGTGAGTCCGCGAGGGCACCACAACCACCTATGTGAAGGGCATGACAGACTGGTTAGAGCGTAATTGGCGTGTAAAATCTGTCCAAGTGCACCTGGCCCAGTGACGCTTGGATCTGCTCGTCAATGGCACCGAATTTACATAGGAGGTTGTACCTAGTACATCAAGCGGAGCCGGATCCAAGTCCAACCTAAACTGAAATAGTCCTTGATCCTTTTTCTATTGGTATACCTATGCTCCTGCAAGAACAAGCCAAGGAGAAGAAGAGGAAGACTACACACACTGACACGCACAAAGCAAGAACCAAAGGAGAAGAAGAAAACTACACACATAGACACGCCCAGAGCAAACACTCACACGGAACGGAAATCATGGCCTCTGACCTATCATCAAAGTCATAAGTCGCACGCGGATGGCTGACTATCATCTCTTATATATAGTGAGATGGCGGTATGGTAAAGAAAATAAGCTCTGGCCCTCCCGCAGATTGATGACGTGGCGCAAGCTAGACCGTCCCTTGTTGGTTGGCTTGATGGCTAGATGCAGGAGCCCAAAGATTAGGATACGATGTATACATGGTGAATGCAAGACCCCAAAGGACGGGGCGTGAATTCATCAGGGATATCCCTGGTTATTAGTAGGAATGCGGCTGAGTTAATACTCGCCTCCTTCAAAGGGAATTCGCTCACCCATCAGCAGGAGCAAGTAGTGAAAAAAGCAGAGCAATTTGTTTTACAATAGCCTAGAGAATGAATGTTGGAAATACATGACATCACTTGCTTTTACAATGGTCTCGAGTCCAGGTTCCCCATTTTGGCTTTCTTTGAGGATGTCGGAAATAGACAAGTGAATTACGCTCATCCTAGCAAAACTCATCTTTCTACTAATATGTTCAAGCCTTCTCCTCTTCTCTACTTTGATGTCGATTATCGGTGCCAAAACTGTCAGACCTCGGGGTAAGGGGTTGATACGTCCATTTTACATCATGCTTTTATATTGATACTTATTGCATTACGGGTTGTTATTAAACATTGTAGCACAATACTTGTGCCTTTTCTCTCTTATTTTACAAGGTTTACATGAAGAGGGAGAATGCTAGCAGCTGGAATTCTGGCTGGAAAAGGAGCAAATATTAGAGACCTATTGTCGGTGTCAAAACCGGCGGATCTCGGGTAGGGGGTCCCGAACTGTGCGTCTAGGCGGATGGTAACAGGAGATGAGGGACACGATGTTTTACCCAGGTTTGGGCCCTCTCTATGGAGGTAAAACCCTACGTCCTGCTTGATTAATATTGATGATATGGGTAGTACAAGAGTGGATATACCACGAGATCAAGGAGGCTAAACCCTAAAGCTAGCCTATGGTATGATTGTTGTAATCGATGTTGTATATGATTTATCGACTAGCCTGGCCTCGGTTTATATAATGCACCAGAGGCCTAGGATAACAAGAGTCCTAGCCGAATACGCCGGTGGGGGAGAAGTCCTTGTCTTGATCGCCAAGTCTTGTAGAATCTTCCTTGTATGCGGCACCTGTCCGGACTGGCCCATGAGTACACGGCCGTGGGGGTCCTCGGCCCAATCTAATAGATCGGGAGATGACGTGGTGAGCACCCCCTAGTCCAGGACACCGTCAGTAGCCCCCTAAACCGTTCTTCAAGTTAGGGACGCTCCTCGATTCTTCTGAGCTGTTCTTCATCTTCGGTCATCGGTCTTGAAAACAGGTTCAACAAATCTGCTCATCTTCGATCTTGAAGATCGCCGAAAATGCATTCGACGATCTTACACGTCGGGTATCCGAGGAGCCACCTTAAGTTTCCGGCCTTTATCAATGCCTTGTTATTTTTATGCCACACCTCGGGTTTGTAGTTGTTCCCGGGCAGCAACGTCCTCTTCCGTCCGAGCTCCAACGCCGGACTGCATTCGAGGTATCTTTTGCAGCCGAGCACCAATGCCGGACTGCTTCCGAGCTCTAACGCCGGACTATGTATCCGAGCTCCAACGCCGGACTGTATCCGAGGTGTCGTAAATCACCTTGGTTCAAAGAAGTTTGAAGGAGTTTAGCTGAGCTTAATGCCGGAAATGCCCTCTATGGAGCCAGCCACTTGCGCCCGAGCTTTATGTCGGACTGCTTCTGAGGTGGTGCACCACCCTGAATATGGGCCGATTTTTGTCAATATTTTTCGTTGGTGCAATTTATTCTCTGCCGAGATACATAGCCAGTAGCCCTCAAGGTGGGTATCGGCCTAAAACCCGAGATGCCCATGAAGGATAACATAAGACCGCTGATCCCCATAGCTGCTGAGACTCAGGTTGATTTGCAAAATTGGTCTGAGGATCAAGTCCTAGCTCGGCAGAATACTTCGGGACATAAAAAGCGGCGTGCTCAGTCCTCGAGACTCAGGTTGGGTGCGGCCGACCAACCTGAGGATCAAAATCACCTCGGAGACTATATTGCACATAAAATTTTCTGCATTGGACAAGCAATGCAGTAGCCCCCGAGACACTGGTCGGGTGTCAACACCAGATCAGGGGATCGATGTGCCCCTTTAATATGTTTAAATAATAAGCCCGAAGCCCAGTAGCCCCCGAGCCTTAATGCGGGCACGGGTGGCCGAATTAAGGATCGATATCCATAGTAAAATCACAAATTGTGTGTAATGACTCTATGTATCCAAGTACTTTACGTCATTTAATGCTCGAATCCGCATTGTACAAAACTTTGTTGACCGACCATCGGCTTCCACCTCCTCGGCCAGTAGCCGAGGAGTGTTTGTCTTACTTTATAAAGCCTTTATGAGGACGACAAACAAGGCAATCTGGCCATACGGTTTTATAAACAAAGGTACGCGGAGAGATATATTATATTACTGTTGAACAGAAGAAATGTCTTCCAAAGAAAATAGTCCCACTATCGGCTCCTTTCTTTGGGTTGTTGTGCTAAGCATGATCATAAAACCTCAGCTCCAATGTAAGAGCAAAATATCGAGGATTTAGTTTAGGAGGCTAGTTAATAGCCCCCCGGTAGTGTTCGGCGACAGTCGTGGTCAAGCCGTAAACATTTCGGACAATGTTATGAACGGCCTGTTATTTAACATTGTCATCGGATCGCGCTGACCAGTTTACGCTTATTGTGACAGTCAATTTTCGGCTTTCTCCACTGAGGTGCTTTAACCATGTGAGCTGGAAGCACAATCGCAGTGGTTCTCCCTTTGCACGCCTAGCCGAACAAAATGGAACGTAGGAAGCAAGAGCAGGAGTCGGGCAACCCAACTATTGACCGAAGACACAATTCGAAACCGATGCATATATAGCAATATCGGAGAATGTTTTTGCCGAATCCCTAAAAGGTGTCCGGCGTTGCACTGCGAGACTAATGCTGGAAAAGCACAAATAATTTAAAAGTGCCAAAAAGCTTGGAAAACCAAGAAACGTCAGTAAAAACATGATGCCCGAACAATATCAAGTGTCCGGTGCCAACCCGAAAATTGGTCTTAGAAAAAATAAGTGCTTCTGTCGTGCTTTAACATGATACATCCCATCTCAAGACTTCGAGCGGGTCAGCCTACGGCTTCAACCTCCTATCCCGAGGGCGGAGTACTTCTCATCAGGCCAGTTTAGCAAACTAAACTCTAGCGGCTTTGAGAGAGAAATTAGGCTCCCCGGCCAGTGACCGCACACTCGTGTCGAAAAAAGGAGTGATAAATAATAATAAAACTTTGCAACGACTAAGAAGAAAAACACTTAGTATGAAACGGCTCAAATAAACATAAGAGCCCCCAAGTGACTTGGGTAAAAGTTGACTATATAATGTAAGGTGACATGTAGAATGCCTTCTAGCCGAATTGTAGATCGTTTGTCCTAGCGTACCTTTTCGCTTCAACCTCTGGACCCAATAGTCCGGAGTGTGTCCGAATACCCTCGCGGTTATAAAAACCGGGGCATGCGTGGAGACCAGGCGTAGGGGTCATTAGTGCTTTATCAGACAAGTGCCCAACTAGTTATGTTATATTACATGGTTAGTAGGAAACATCTTCCAGGGAGAATAGTTCCGTTAGGGGTTCCTTTCCCTGGGAGTCATGCCCTAAAGTGCATGTTCGGACTGCGAAAAGAGCAGAAAAACATCTGGGGGCAGGTAATAAATAGGTAAGAAATCATCTTTTAGTTCAGCGACTGAGTATTCCCTTAAGAACGCTAGCTTTCGGCTTCACCCAGTCTGAGGTACACATCCGGCTGAACCGGCAGCAACAATCGCAGAGGTGCTCCCTTTACCACCTAGCCGAACAATCGGGAACTTAGGGGTAAGCACAGGAGCCAGGCAACCCAGCTTGGCCAAAACTTAAGTCATATCGATGCATATAATGGTGAATAAAAGGTACATGCGGAAGTGTGACACATGTGTTGGGCATAAAGCCCGTATTAATAAGCTTCTGTTAAAGAAGCCCCTAGTTATAATGAGCGCGGGTAGCGCGTCAAGTATGTGCGAACAAAGTTTGGACAAGAAAAAATTTTACAAGCAACTTTTTTTCCAAAAAAGTATAATGCTTGGTCGAACCGAACACAAGTTAGAAATTTAAAACTTTGAGCATGAAGGCAACTTAGCTGGTTAATGTGTTCGGTATTGGCGACGCGGTTCGAGCTTGATGCGGGACAAGGTTCCATCCCCCAAGCCGGTCCCGAGGTGGCGGAGCAAAGAGCTCGGCACGCCGAAGTGGTGACATAGCACGGTCGATGCAGACCGGCGGAGTGACGCCGAAGTCCCCGGATCATTTTCCTGTGCACAAAAAATAGTGCAAACGGGAGATAATAGTAATGATGATAATTAAAAAAAAATCGTTGCATAATGAATAATTTATGCAAAGTGAGTAATAAAAGAAATATGGCCTGGCGCCGAGGTCGATGTCGATGCAGGGCGTCGGGTGATGCGGCGGTAAAGGCGTGACAAAGCCTGAATTCATAGGTCGGTCCGTGCTCCGGATGCGGCGTTCACCGGACTATGTACAGATAGACCTGTGAACATATGATGGACAAACCAGAGTATCAATTCCTTGGGAAAAATGAATCCAAACAAGCAAAAAATATTAGGATTAATAGCACCTGGTTTATTTGTTGTAGCAATCCGAAGGAGGATGATGCTGGCAAAGGTTAGCTTGCCGAGGCAAAGCCCTCGGTCCAGCTAATCGTGACGAAGCTGGTCGGCTAGTGACGCCGAAGTGTCTGGAGTAGGTTGATGAAGAGATGATGAATCCTCCGGTCCAGCCGAGATGTCGAAGTAGTTCGGCGTGATGGACACCGGCTTGAAAGAGCAACAGTGCGGCCCTGCCGATGCAAGTCATGACGTGGTTGATGCCGGCTTGATGAAGCGACCGTGCGGCGATGCCGATATTCCCGCTCCGTCTAATCCGTGGGGTGGCGATGTTGATGATGATTTGTTCTTCGCGATGCCGGACTCTTGTTCGGCTTGCCGAGATGATGATCCGAAGAAGTTGAGCTGGGCTCAACAAAGTGACGACGTGTCTAGCGCAGGTCGGCAGCCGTGGAGCAATATTGCCGGACTGGTTTGACACCAGCAACGATGTTGAAGATCATGTTCAAAAGATCTTAAGGTTAGTGGGATGTTTTTGGGAACAATACACAATATCCCATACAAAACTTCCTTCAAAAAGGATGTCCGAAATCCCGTTCATAAAAAAGATGAATTCGGGTCGGATTCGTTCTCGCGTAGAAAACAGATCCGAAAAGTGATGCACTAATCGGAAGGTTCCCGGAGTTACGACGGTCGGATCGAGCTGAAATTTGGAGGGGTGGTATATATAGGAATTCCGCAGCAGATCAACGGTTGGATCTTCGAAGGTTCCCTATACTCGTCCAGATTCCCGTCCAGATTTGACAGGGCTCCGGTATATCGTGGATTGCGAGAGATTCCTCCATCGGAACTCGACAAAATTTTCCAGGGTTGTTGTAGACTCAATTCCGCACCATTCCAGTCAAAGCGATACTCGAGGAGGTGGTGGCAGCATATACGAGTTGGCTGTCCAGAAAAACAGCACGGTCGCTCGAGGGCAATGTTGACGTTGAGCCCCTGAGCTCCATGGATGATTCCACCGTGATCTTGATAGAGATCGGAGTTGATGTTTGATGAAGGCCCTCGTCCGAACATGGTGATCCGAACACGGGGCGCAATTCTTGGTCGAACCAAGGTGACCAGTCGAGCTGGTGACGAAGGTGCCGAAGTCGCAGTTGATCTGCAGGCGAGCCATCGATCCTTTTGTCGATCACACAGCGGAACTCTCAATGAAAGCACCAATGTCCGTGTCAAAACCGGCGGATCTCGGGTAGGGGGTCCCGAACTGTGCGTCTAGGCGGATGGTAGCAGGAGATGAGGGACACGATGTTTTACCCAGGTTCGGGCCCTCTCGATGGAGGTAAACCCTACGTCCTGCTTGATTAATATTGATGATATGGGTAGTACAAGAGTGGATCTACCACGAGATCAAGGAGGCTAAACCCTAAAGCTAGCCTATGGTATGATTGTTGTAATGGATGTTGTATATGATTTATCGACTAGCCTGGCCTCGGTTTATATAATGCACCAGAGGTCTAGGATAACAAGAGTTCTAGCCGAATACGCCGGTGGGGGAGAAGTCCTTGTCTTGATCGCCAAGTCTTGTAGAATCTTCCTTGTATGCGGCACCTGTCCGGACTGGCCCATGAGTACACGGCCGTGGGGGTCCTCGGCCCAATCTAATAGATCGGGAGATGACGTGGTGAGCACCCCCTAGTCCAGGACACCGTCACCTATTGTGCACAACTCCAAAAGTTCTGAAACTTCACGGAGAGTCATTTTGGAACTAATAAAAAATATTGAGAACCTCCTGGATTTGAGAAAACTCCAACTAAAATAATTAAAACCAAAGAGGACAACACTTGAAATTGTGCATTATGCCTAGCTAGGGGCATAAAACAATCACGCCTTTTGGGAGGCAACCCAATAGTTATCCTTTAATTTTTTGTTTCTTTTCTGTTTTTTATTAAATACACAATTATGCCACTGTTATGATTGTGCTTTTTATGATTTAATTAGTGTTTGTGCCAAGTAAAGCATTTAGGATGGTTTGGGTGATAGTTGACTTGATTCTATTGAAAAATAGAAACTTTTGCCCCCAGTTCTGGAATTTTGTTAATTTACATAAACCTGTTTTTACTCTTCTTGTTTTCCACATAATTGATATACAAATTTCCCATGTCTTCCTAATTTTCCAGATTTTTTAGAGTTACAGAAGTATGAGAAATATTCAGGTTTCTACGGATTGTTGTGTTTTCAATATATTTTGCTTTTGTTGCATTGTGTGCTTATTTGATGAATCTATGGATTGTATTGGGGGTATAAGCCATGGTAAAGTTAGAATGAAGTAGGTAAAATGAAATAAAAAAATATGAATGGGTTTGAACAATATTTAAAGTAGAGATTTGTATTCTTATACTAACGGATCTCACAAAGGTTTGGTTAAGATTTATGTGATTACAATTTTCATGTTTTGGGTGAGATCACGATGGATGAAGGAATACAGAGTGGCAAGAGCCTAAGGTTGGGGATGCCAGAGACACCCCAAGGTAATATTCAAGGACTCCCCAACAACTAAGCTTGGGGATGCCCCAGAAGGCATCCACTCTTTCTTCTTGATGGATGTAAAACCCTACATCCTCACTACAGAAATCAACTTATTTGTCTTCTGCCTTGGCAGACGGCAAAGGCACCAAAAGCGGATGGCAAAGCTCTTTGCCATCCCCCACCGACGGCAAACCTGCCAGACAAAGAGCGCGATGATAAACAGGTTCGTTGTCATCTACTTCTGCAAAGCGGACGACAAAGAACCATTATCGTCAGTGGCGGACGACAAAGAACATGGACGGAAAAAACCATGCGTTAGCCATGTTAGGTGGCTAACGACAGCCTTTGCCATCTGCCAGTTGACGGCAAAGCTGCACAACCCTTTGCCATCTACTTTGTGATGTCAGCAGACGCGTCAGCAGGCCCAGCCGTTTGTCATCTCCCAGGTTACACAGGTTGCTGCCACATGGCTTCTTAACCGTGGCGGCAAACGGCAAAGGCACCTTTGCCATCGGCGGCCGACGGCAAAGTGCCTGTTGACATGTCTCCAACATATCTATAATTTTTTATTGTTCCATGCTATTACATTACCTATTTTGGATGTTTATGGGCTTTACTTTACACTTTTATATCATTTTTGGGACAAACCTACTAACCGGAGGCCCAGCCCGAATTGTTGTTTTTTTTGCCTATTTCAGTATATCGAAGAAAAGGAATATCAAACAGAGTCCAAACGCGATGAAACCTTCGGGAACAATCTTTCCGGAACAAATGCAAACCAGGAGACTTGGAGTGGACGTCACAAAGCGGAAGAGGAGGCCACGAGGGTGGCCGGCGCGCCCAGTAAGGGTGGGCACGCCCCTGCCTCGTGGGCCCCTCGAGCCTCCACCGACGTACTTCTTCCTCCTATATATATCTACATACCCCGAAAACATCCAGGAGCACCAGAAAACCTACTTCCACTGCCGTAACCTTCTGTATCCGCGAGATCCCATCTTGGAGCCTTCGTTGGCGCTCCGCTGGAGGGGGAATCGACCACGGAGGGCCTCTCCATCACCTCTAGGGCATCTCCGATGAGTTGTGAGTAGTTTACCACAGACCTTCGGGTCCATAGTTATTAGCTAGATGGCTTCTTCTCTCTCTTTGATTCTCAATACAAGGTTCTCATTCCTCTTCTTGGAGATCTATTCGATGTAACTCTTTTTGCGGTGTGTTTGTCGAGATCCGATGAATTGTGGGTTTATGATCAAGTTTATCTATGAGAAATATTTGAATCTCCTCTGAATCCTTTTATGTATGATTGGCTATCTTTGCAAGTCTCTTCGAATTATCAGTTTGGTTTGGCCTACTAGATTGATCTTTCTTGCCATGGAAGAAGTGCTTAGCTTTGGGTTCAATCTTGCGGTGCTCGATCCTAGTGACAGTAGGGGAAACGACACGTATTGTATTGTTGCCTTTGAAGAAGAAGAAGAAGAAGAAGAAGAAGAAGAAGAAGAAGAAGAAGAAGAGTACTAGAAGAAACTCCATAAAGATGGATTTTCGGAATCACTTGATTATGAATCATTTGATGCTTGCGAACCGTGCCTTTTGGGCAAGATGATGAAAACTCCGTTCTTCTGAACAATGGAAAGAGCTACTGACTTGTTGGAAATAATACATACCGATGTATGCGATCCAATGAGTGTTTATGCTCGTGGCGAGTATCATTATTTTCTGATCTTCACAAGATGATTTGAGCAGATATGAGTATATCTACTTAATGAAACACAAGTCTGGAACATTTGAAATGTTCAAAGAAATTCAAAGTGAAGTGAAGAATCATCGTAACAAGAAAATAAAGTTTCTACGATCTGATCATGCAGAAGAAAAGTTGAGTTACGAGTTTGGCCTTCATATAAAACAATGTGGAATAGTTTCACAGCTCACGCCACATGGAACACCACAGCGTTATGGTGTGTCCGAACATTGTAACCGCACTTTATTGGATATGGTGCGATCTATGATGTCTCTTATCGATTTACCACTATCATTATGGGGTTATGCATTAGAGACAGCTGCATTCACTTTAAATAGGGCACCATCAAAATTCGTTGAGAGGACGCCTTATGAACTTTGGTTTGGCAAGAAACCAAAGTTGTCGTTTCTTAAATTTTGGGGCTGTGATGCTTATGTGAAAAAGTTTCAACCTGATAAGCTTGAACCCAAATCGGAGAAGTGCGTCTTCATAGAATACCCAAAGGTATCTATTGGGTACACCTTCTATCACAGATCCGTTGGTAAGATGGATCCTTTCTAGAGAAGAAGTTTCTCTCGAAAGAAGTGAGTGGGAGAAAAGTAGAACTTGATAAGATAATAGTACCTTCTGCTGAATTGGAAAATATTTCATCACTGAAATCAGTTCCAGTGATTCCTACACCGATTAGCGAGGAAGCTAATGATGATGATCATGATACTTCAGAACAAGTTACTACAGAACCTCATAGGTCTTCCAGAGTACGATCCGCACCAGAGTGGTACAGTAATCCTATTCTGGAAGTCATGTTACTAAACCATGATAAACCTACGAACAATGAGGAAGCAATGATGAGCCTAGATTCAGCGAAATGGTTTGAGGCCATGAAATCTGAGATAGGATCCATGTATGCTAACAAAGTATGGACTTTGGTTGACTTGCTCCGTTATCAGCAAGCCAAGTTAAATAAATGGATCTTCAAGGGGAAGACAGACACTGATAGTAGAGTTACTATCTACTAAGCTCGACTTGTTGCAAAAGGTTGTCAACAAGTTCAAGGTGTTGAATACGATGAGATTTTCTCACTCGTAACAACGCTTAAGTCTGTCCGAATCATGTTAGCAATTGCCACATTTTATGAAATCTGGCAAATGGATGTCAAAATTGCGTTCCTGAATGGATTTCTGGAAGAAGAGTTGTATATGATGCAACCAGAAGGTTTTGTCGATCCGAAAGGTGCTAACAAAGTGTGCAAGCTCCAGCAATCCATCAATGGACTGGTGCAAGCATCTCGGAGTTGGAATATACGGTTTGATGAATTGATCAAAGCATACGGTTTTATACAGACTTTTGGAAAGGCCTGTATTTACAAGAAAGTGAGTGGGAGCACTACAGCCTTTTTGATAAGTATATGTGAATGACATATTATTATTTGGAAATGATGTAGAATTTTCTGGAAATCATAAAGGAGTGTTTGAATAAGAGTTTTTCAAAGCAAGATCTCGGTGAAGCTACATACACATTGAGCATCAAGATCTATATAGATAGATCAAGACGCTTGATAAGATTTATTAATTAGTACATACCTTGACAAAATTTTGAAGTAGCTCAAAATGGAATAGTCAAAGAAAGAGTTCTTGCCTGTGATGCAAAGGCATGAAGTTGAGTAAGACTCAAAACTCGACCATGGCAGAAAATAGAAAGATAATGAAAAGTCATTTCCTATGCCTCAGTCATAGGTTCTATAAAGTATGTTATGTTGTGTACCAGACCTATTGTATACCTTGCTATGAGTTTGGCAAATGAATACAATTTTGATCTAAGAGTAGATCACTGGACAGCGGTCAAGAATATCCTTAGTGAGGACTAAGGAGATGTTTCTCGATTATGGAGGTGATAAAAGAGTTCGTCGTAAAGCATCGATGCAAGCTTTTATGCCGATCCAGATGACTCTAAGTCTCAATCTGGATACATATTGAAAGTGGGAGCAATTAGCTAGAGTAGATCCATGCAGAGCATTGTAGACATAGAATATTTGCCAAATACATATGGCTCTGAATGTGACAGACCCGTTGACTAAACTTCTCTCATGAGCAAAACATGATCATACCTTAGTACTCTTTGGGTGTTAATCACATAGCGATGTGAACTAGATTATTTACTCTAGTAAACCTTTTGGGTGTTGATCACATGACGATGTGAACTATGGGTATTAATCACATACAGATGTGAATATTGGTGTTAAATCACATGGTGATGTGAACTAGATTATTGACTCCAGTGCAAGTGGGAGACTGAAGGAAATATGCCCTAGAGGCAATAATAAAGTTATTATTTATTTCCTTATTTCATGTTAAATGTTTATTATTCATGCTAGAATTGTATTAACCGGAAACATAATACATGTGTGAATACATAGACAAACAGATTGTCACTAGTATGCCTCTACTTGGCTAGCTCGTTAATCAAACATGGTTATGTTTCCAAGCCATGGACAAAGAGTTGTCATTTGATTAATGGGATCATATCATTAGGAGAATGATGTGATTGACATGACCCATTCCGTTAGCTTAGCACACGATCGTTTAGTATGTTGATGTTGCTTTCTTCATGACTTATACATGTTCCTTTGACTATGAGATTATGCAACTCCCATTTATCGGAGGAACACTTTGTGTGTTACCAAAGCGTCTGGCGTAACAGGTGATTATAAAGGTGCTCTCTGGTGTCTCCGAAGGTACATGTTGGGTTGGCGATTTCGAGATTATGATTTGTCACTCCAATTGTCGGAGAGGTATCTCTGGGCCCTCTCGGTAATACACATCACTTAAGCCTTGCAAGCATTGCAACTAATGAGTTAGTTGTGGGATGATGTATTACAGAACGAGTAAAGAGACTTGTCAGTAACGAGATTGAACTAGGTATTGAGATACCGACGATCGAATCTCGGGCAAGTAACATACTGATACAAAGGGAACAATGTATGTTGTTATGCGGTCTGAACGATAAAGATCTTCGTAGAATATGTGGGAGCCAATATGAGCATCCAGGTTCCGTTATTGGTTATTGACCGGAAACATGTTTCGGTCATGTCTACATTGTTCTCGAACCCGTAGGGTCCGCACACTTAAGGTTTCGATGACAGTTATATATAATATGAGTTTATGAGTTTTGATGTCCCGGATTAGATCGGGGACATGACGAGGAGTCTCGAAATGGTCGAGACGTAAAGATTTATATATTGGACGACTATATTCGGACTTCGGAAAGGTTCCGAGTGATTCGGGTATTTTTCGGAGTACCAAGAGTTATGGGAATTCGCCGGGGAGTATATGGGCCTTATTGGGCCATACGGGAAAAGAGGAGAGAGGCCGAAAGGAAGGAGGCGCGCAGCCCCCTCTGGTCCGAATTGGACAAGGGGTGCATCCCCTTTTTCCTTCCTCCTCTCCCCCTCTTTCCCCCTTTCTCCTACTCCAACAAGGAAGGAGTGAGTCCTACTCCCGGTGGGAGTAGGACTCCCCTTGGCGCGCCCCCTCCTAGGCCAGCCGACCCCTCCCCCCTTGCTCCTTTATATACGGGGGAAGGGGGGCACCTCTAGGCAGAACAACTATTGATCCCTTGGATCTCTTAGCCGTGTGCGGTGCCTCCCTCCACCATAGTCCTCCTCGATAATATTGTTGTGGTGCTTAGGCGAAGCCCTGCGATGGTAGAACATCAAGATCATCACCATGCCGTCGTGCTGACAGAACTCTCCCTCGGCTGGATCGGAGTTCGAGGGACGTCATCGAGCTGAACATGTGCTAGAACTCGGAGGTGCCATAGTTTCGGTGCTTGATTGGTCGGGACGTGAAGATGTACGACTACATCAACCGCGTTGTTCTAATGCTTCCGCTTTCATTCTACGAGGGTACGTGGACACACTCTCCCCTCTCATTGCTATGCATAACCATGATCTTGTGTGTGCGTAGGATTTTTTTTGAAATTACTACGTTCCCCAACAGATAGGCCCTCCAGGCACACTGGTTGGGGCAAAATGAGTTCGTGTGCGATCTGGCGGGGCATCAAAACCCAATTGTTTCAGTTCGTATGTACATCCCACACGGTGAATCCCAGAAAAACATTTCCGCTCGTATGTATATGAAACAAAGTTTTTTGTGTGGAAACTTTTGTGCAAGGTGGCCTAACACAAACAGTTCTCTGCCGGAAGCCGTGTGTGATTGTTACTTGATCGAACATGCCTACTTTCTAGAAACTGTGTGTGTTGTTAGAGTTCATCACCCACGGTGTTGTCTGAGTAACCGTCTGCAATAGAAAACCCCAATAAGCAGGGTAATTAGCCTAGTATTGATAATCCATGTACTAATCAAATTGATATTTCTTATAAAAACACACCAGATATTTCATATCCGAATAACACCAACCAGGATTTCATAATCAAATTACATCAGATAGCTTCGGCACTTAGTTCCGCCATTACACAACAGCAGCAAGTTTCACATGCAACATAAAAAACCTTTGGAAAGTAGCATCATACACGGTAAATAGACAGATGAATCTCATCTGGGAAACTGCAGAAGCGGAAAGCAAATGTTGAGCCTTTAGTGATGTTGAATATCACTAGTGCAGAACCAGGCAATAGCACCGGTTCGTAAGGCCCTTTAGTGCCGGTTACATAACCGGCACTAAAGTGTGGTCACTAAAGGCCCCCCCCCCCTTTAGTACCTGTTCAGCACGAACCGGTGCTAAAGGGCAACCACGTGGCACGAGCCAGCTCCGGGGGCCTAGAGCCCTTTAGTACCGGTTGGTAAGACCAACCGGTACTATAAGGTTTGGGGTTTTTTTAGTTTTATGATTTCTTTTTCATTTAATTTTGTGTTTCCATTTTAATTCTTTTACATTTGCTGGTATTTTACGATACTACACATTGTACACGTTATGCATATATATATATATATATATATATATATATATAGAATTTCTAGTAGAACCAATCATGCATATATATATATCATCAATGTCTCACAAACCACCATATTAATTAATTCACACATACACACATGTATAGCTATATACAATTCCTCCTACATATGCATGTTGCCTTCGGAGCCAGTAGCATTAGCCTAATTGGTGCCTTCGGAGCACGATGACAATTGGAAGTGGTTTTCATGGGGGCGGTAGCGGGTAATAGTATTCTCCTTCGGTTTATGACCTGGTCGAGCAAAATCCGCTATGTCCTCTTGAAGTGCTTCTCGCGCTCCGTTTCTAGGAGCTTCTCCGCACTTCTTTGAACTGTTAAGAAGGAGATCAATATGCATGTGTATTAGTTTACGTGACTAGATATCGATAATGGTGTAAAATTGTGAATAGTGTTACGACAAGCGTACCCATTCTGTCTTTGAGATCTGCTCCTTTCCGACGCCATATTGCGAATGTTCTCGCAAAGCGCAGAATGCACACAGATCAGTCCCTGCGCTTTGCTTGAGGCCTTTACGAGAATGGAATTTGATCAGATAATAATTAATCAAGCATGATAATTAAAGAGATGGCAGCTAGCTAGCTAGCTAGTACTATAATTACTTACCTTGGATCGAAACCATCTAAGCTTTGGTTTCCATTCGCCTTCCGTGACCTTGATGAACCTTGCCCAAGCCCTGCCCCGCCGACAAAGAAAATGAATAAAGGGGTTATTAAATAGTTCATATAATGAAATGACGAACTAAATAGGCCGAGATATATAGTTAATAATGAATGAATTAAATTACCTATTGACTATCCCAAACAAGATGTTATAGTCAGTTTTTGCTTTGAGTAGTGAGTCCAGTATTTCAACTGTTTCGTCGTCAACTTTAATGATACACAAGACCCAGTGAAATCTGCATGCACACACGTTTGCATGTCTTAATTAAGCGGGCATATGTAAGCAAAAACATGTAGCTACCTAGTAGGCAAAAACAGAGAATTTGTAGTACAAGACAGTGTGACTCACTGGAAGTTGTAAGGAAGTAGTATATCTTCATTGTATTTGAGGCGCTTCAAGAACTCTAGCATGTTGTCCTCTACGTCCTTTTGCTGATGTGGATTCATCCGCCATGTGTATTCAATAACGGTGTTTGGGTCAATGAGCCCAATGCCAAAGCGTCCACCTTTTCTCATTTCATACATCTTCATCCTGCATAATACCACATAAAAGAATATAGTGAGGATAATTACAGGTAATGATTGATCAAATGATCACTACAGCTAGCTTGAGATTTAAATTACAGAAAGAAATCACTTACAGACAATAGCAACTGAAGATAGATTTGTCGAGTGCGTCTTGATTGTATAACTGAAACAGTTCAGAATACTCAACGGACAGAGCTTTCTCATGGAAGTAATGCTCCTCCTTGACATTCACCATGAGGGAAAATCAATCTGAAATGTTGGTAATGTTCATGTACCATTGATGCAATTCATACATTCTCGTTGGGAGGTTCTTGACCTTGTCTGACGCGACCAAAGGTTGGCCCCAGGCATGGGTCGATCTCGAGGAGTTGTCCAACAGTGATGTTGAGAACTTCAGCCTGCATTATATGCTCCTCCGTTATTACCACATTGCCCACCTCGGGGCGTGCCTCGTTTGCCCACAATAATATTGGGTGCAGCGTCGTCACGTGTTGTTGGCACAACAAGCGAGGGATCGATTCGCCACTGTTCTCCCGGTGAGGAATGGTTTTCTCGCATTTTTTGTCAGCTGCTTCTTGTTTGCTCGATCTCGATGTAGACGTGCTCGCCTCCTTTTGTAGATGTGCTCGATTTAACTTCCTGATGTGGCGCTCATAGTCTGTGTCAACAGGCTTGGGAGCTGGTGGTTGAGCCATACGAATGAAGTGGTCAATCGTTTCCTCAGGCACTTTCTCCCTTGGCGGCGGTTGCGGTTTCGGTGCAAAATGGGCTTCCACCTCGGCCTTTGATATGGCTGTGATTTCCTCCTCGGACCTATCATAAGCCCTCTACGGAAGAGGCGTGAGGCTTGGACCATTTTTATATCGCTTGCCTCTGCCTGTACTTCTAGTACTACCTCGACTCGTACCGCTACACACCATAGCTGCGGGGTGTCTCTTCTTCGATTGCTGAGGCGGCGGAGACGGCTGACGGGGCTGAGTTGGACGAGGAGGAGGGCTGAGGTTGTGCGGACTTGGAGGAGGTGGGACGTCGACGCTGTGGCGGACTTGGAGGAGGAGGTGGCTCGACACTTTGCGGACTTGGAGGAGGAGGGCGACACTTTGCGGACTTGGTGAACTTGCAGGAGGCGGGAGGCTGCTGACTCGGTGGCGGACTTGATGAGGAGTCGGCCGACGCGTGTCGCTGGCCTTCGAAAGATGATGCAATCCTTTTTCCATAGGATGATACGATGTTTGGCCTCTCCGAGAAAGCGCTCGCCGTCACCTCCAGGAATGTCAAGTTGTAGCTCCGGATATGGTGGGTTCACCACCTCATCAACCAAGACACGAGCATAGCCCGCTGGAATCGGGTTGCAATGGAACGTTGCCTCGGGGGGATTTGTAAACGCAACAGCGTCCGCCACCATCATGGATATGTTCTTCATTTTGACGTGTAGCTCATAGTTAGTTTTCTCCGTGATGTCATCCACGGGGTATCTACCCAGCATTGCATCGTCCTGGGTGGCCGAACCCACGCTGCTTCTCGGCATGGATGGGCGGTGCTATCAAATTTGGATCATCCGCTAGCTGCTGCAGCTCTTTGAGACCCCTTTGCTGGGTAAGTGAGTCGATCTGCTCCTGCTGCCGCTGGAATTTGACTGCCAATTCCGCTTGACTTGATTCTAGGCCTTGAAGGCGTTCATAGTCCCGCTTCCTCTGCTCCTCCTCCATCTTCCTCTTCTTCTCCTCCGCAATCTTCTTTCTCGCACGGGTTCTGTAGTCGTTGTTCCAGTCTGAAAACCCCTCATACCACGGAATAGCGCCCATGCCTCGTGTTCTTCCCGAGTGTTCAGGATTTCCCAGGGCACGCGTAAGCTCGTCGTTCTCTCTGTTGGGCTGGAAAACCCCCGATCGTGCCTCTTCTATTGCAACAAGTATCGCATCGTCGGCTCCCTTCAGACTTGCCTTCGTCGAAACATTTCCTGTCTTCGGGTCCAACTCCCCCCCATGTGCATAGAACCAAGTCCGCACTGGGGCCAGCTCTAGTAACGAGTGACACTGCATCCTCCATCTCTTTCTCGGACTTACCCCACTTAGGCATTGCCACCGCATAGCCACCGGCCTGACTTATGGAACTTATCCTTTTTTTCGGCATTCTTCTTGTTTATTCTCGACCGTTCCTTAGCTAATTCCGAATCCTTGAATTTCATGAAATCGTGCCAATGAGCACGTTGGTTCTCTAGTGTTCCCTCGAATACTGGAGTCTTCCTTCCTCCCTTGACGTACTTGTCCCATTCATGATTCTTGTGGTTCTTGAATGCAACCGCCATCTTCCTAAGAGCAGCATCCTTGACTTTCTGCACATCTGCTAATGTGAAATGATCTGGTAGGGTGAAATGTTCCATGAGAGTATCCCAAAGCAGATCTTTTTGATTCTTGTCGACAAAAGTAACATCTGGACATGGAGCAGCATCCTCTTTGTCTTTTTGTCTTTTCTTGGCTCTCTCCATTCATGAAGGGAGATCGAGAGTTGGTCCTTCACAAGAACTCCGCACTGATGAACAAACTTGTCCGCAATCTTCTTAGGCGCTAATGGTTCGCCATTAGGTTTGACTGCCTCGATATTGTACTTTACGCCCTCCTTCAACTTTTTGTTCGGGCCTCGTTTCGTCCTTTTGCCTGAAGATTTGCTCGATCCGGATGGCTGAAAGAACAAAGATCGATTCGTTAATATATCTGCAAGTCATTTAAAACATGTGATGATCACCAGATACCTGCTTATATAAATATATATACCTCACCGGTCTTTGTTGTTTCAGGATCAACGTGTTCTTCGTCATCGTCATAACCGTAGTTCATGACTTCATCAATTCGGTCGTCACGATCGAATAGCATATCACCCTCTCCGGTGTTGTTTAGAAATTCGGAGCCGTCACAATCTTATTTATTCTGATCATCATCTGGCCCGCGTATCATATCGAACATGGTCTGTTCTCCCTCTCTGTCGGTATTGTCTGCCATAGCTTTTATTTAACTAATCCAAAAGAAATATAAAACAATTTAGTATTCAAATTACATCATCTCGAATAATAAATATAGTCTCGAATACATCGTCTAGAATAATAGATATAATCTCGAATACATCGTCTCGAATAATATATAATATTGAATAGTACATCACTAGCTAGGTAGCTAATTAAAGATCGAATACTACAGAAGAATCTAGGACACTCGCGGTTCCTGCGGCGCGGGCGGTAGACACACAAAGAGAAGGAACCTTCACAGGATCATAGATGAAGTGAGATCCCCGAAGATACTGCCAGGTATTGGAGAACCTGCCGCCCTCTAACACAACCATGTAGCGATGGACGTGCTCGTCCTCCTCCCGACACGTCGGACGTACCACCACCGGCGGGCCGGGTCCCTCCGCACCAAATCGCCCACGTGAACGCCACCAAAGCGAGATCGGGGTCGACAGCGGGACCGGGGCGGGTTCCTCATCAAGCGGCGCGCCCCTCCAGGCAGCACCTCCCAGTGCCAGCCCGGCGGAGCCCAGTCCCGGACATGGGTCGGCTGGACGTCGTCGTGGACGGGCCGACGGCGAGGATGCGGGCCGGGCGTCGTTGAGAACAAATACTAGTTATATGCCCGCAAAAAGTAACATTTTTTTAATGATTGGATTTTGATAACTAAAATTTCTAACATTTCTGTATAACACTAAAAAATTTCCATACTAATTAAACACTAATTATATCCATCTAACATGCATTCATACATATATAATAGTGAAAAAATAATAATCTAAATAATCTAAACTAATTAAACATACAAAATACGTGTGTGTGTGTACTAATTAAACACTAATTATCTAAACTAATTAAACATACAAAATGATAATCTAAATAATCTAAACTAATTAAAGAATAATTATCTAAACTAATCCAAACAATCTAAATAATCTAAAATAATAATCTAAACTAATCTAAATAATCTAAATTAATCTAAACTAATCAAAAACTAATTAAACATGCTTGTGTGTGTGTGTGTACGGGCTCGGGGCGAGAGGCTCACAGGCAGGCGGCAGCGACGCGGCAGGCGGCAGCGAGGCGACGGCGGCGAGCGAGGCGCGAGGCAGGCGGCGACGAGAGCGGGCGGATTAGGGGACGGCGCGACGAGGACAGTCGTCGGTAAGGCCGACGGGACGGGACGGGCGGCAGGCGGCGACGGGGCGGCGGCGACGGGGATGGGGGCGGTGACGGAGACGATCGAGGGCGGCGGCGACAGCGACGGAGACGACGGAACAGAGGAACAAACAGAGGGAAACTGAAATTTTCGTAAGTCTTGTATATATAGAAGGCACCTTTAGTACTGGTTGGAGCCACCAACCGGTACTAAAAACTTTTTAAGCCGAGCCAAGCGGCGGAAGCGACCCCTTTAGTACGGGTGGTGGCACAAACCGGTACTAAAGGCCCCTTTAGTACCGGTTTGTGCCACGACCGGTACTAAAGGTCTCTTGCAGCAGCAGTCTTGTCTTGGCAAGTTTAGTCCCACTCGCTAGTCGAGGGCTACCATGCACTGGTTTATAAGCCCCAGTGCGGTAGCTCTCTCGAGCTCCTCTCCTAACCAGGCCTACTAGGCCTACCTGTCCTCTTTGCCTAGTGGGCCTACTGGGCCTTCGTGGGCCTGCATCCTGGCCCAACGAAAGGTTGTGTCGCTAGTCGTATGCAGGCCGCTTTGGCCCAGTAGGCGGGCTTATTTTTTCTAAAAAAAATTTTGCTTTATTTTTTTGTTTTATTCATTTTTGAGATGTTTTTTTGCTGTATTTAGTGTTTCTTTGTGAATATTTTTGGTTTAGGTACAAAAAATTACAAACTTTCTGTTAGTGCCGGTAGATTTCAAATTTGAATAGTTTAAATTTTGAATTATTTGAAATTTGTGTGAATCACTAGTTTGTGAATAACTTAACTTTGAAAAAAGTTTTTTTAGTGATTCTTTTTTCTTATGTTTAATATGAGTGTGTTTTATCATTATATTCAATTTAGTAATGCTTAGGTTATTTAAAAATGAAATGCCTTTGTAACAGTTCAGTTTTAAGTGGAAACCACGATACTTGAAAGAGATTGTCCATTTTGTACGAAGTGCATCCAGTTTTGCCGTAACCCTCTCTACTTTCTTGCACATGCTATTTGTATGAAATTATGATACCATGCCAACTTTCAACCTTTTACGAGTTCATTTGAATTGCTTTTCAATTTCAGGGTCATTTAAATTTGGAAAAAAATCAGTAAATGCATGAAAAGAATTTGTTTGCACATAAAATTTCTTTGCGTTTCAAATGCCAAAACACATAACTACCCTAACTATTACAGACATTCCCCTCTGGGTGTGAAACACAGAAGAAAGTGATGATAGTGAAGCCGATCACATCCCAGATCTTTGGGTGTGAAACTTTTTCTTTGCGTGTGTCCCTTTGCGCCATAACCATGGAAAATCTTCATCATTTAACGGGATGCTCGGGTCAATATTCACTTTGTGAATGGAGCAATTTCATCAAACTTTTCATAATCTTGTGTCTTATGCGTCTTGTCATCCACTCCCACGATATTTCTCTTCCCGAGAAAGAACTATGTGCCGCTTTGGCTCATCGTACGATGCATTCGCTTCCTTATCTTTTCTTTTTCTTGGCTTGGTAGACATGTCCTTCACATAGAAAACCTGTGCCACATCATAGGCTAGGACTAATGGTTCGTCTGCATATGCAAGATTGTTGAGATCCACTGTTGTCATTCCGTACCGCGGGTCTTTCGTTACCCTGCCTCGTGTCATATTGACCCATTTGCACCGAAACAAAGGGACCTTTAAACCACGTCGATAGTCAAGTTCCCATATGTCCTGTATATAACCATAATATGTTTCCTTTCCCGTCTTGTTTTTTGCATCAAAGCGGACACCACTGTTTTGGTTGGTGCTCTTCTTATCTTGGGCGATCGTGTAAAATGTATTACAATTTATCTCGTACCCTTTGAAAGTCATTATATTCGAAGATGGTAACTGGGACAGCAAGTACAGGTCATCTTCAATAGAGGTGTGATGCATGGTGCATGTCTGCAACCAGTGGCAAAACTCTGGTTTGTTCACGTGTAATCCGATCGTCGAGACCGCTCCGGTGTTTGGGCGTAGCAAATTCTTGTGTTCATCCATATACGGAGCCACCAAGGCGAATTCAGTAGAAGCTGTGTAGTGTGCTTTAGTGAGAGAATGTCCGTCCATACATATTATTTGTTCCCCTCCTAGCGTGCCTTTTCCATCCGATCGCCCTTATGCCGCGATTCGGGAACACCAATCGGCTTAAGGTCGGGAATAAAGTCAATACAAAACTCAATGACCTCCTCATTTTGATGGCCCTTGGAGATGCTTCCTTCGGCCTAGCACGGTTATGAACATATTTCTTTAAGACTCCATGAACCTCTCAAAGGGAACATATTGTGTAGAAATACAGGACCCAAAACATTAATCTCTTCGCATAGGTGAACTAGGGCGTGCGTCATGATGTTGAAGAAGGATGGTAGGAACACCAAATCGAAACCGACAAGACATTGCACCAAATCATTCTATAACCTTGGTATGATTTTCGGATCGATTACCTTCGAGAGATTGCATTGAGAAATGCACATAGATTGACAATGGCTAATCGAGCGTTTTCGGTAAAGCCCCTCAATGCAACCGGAAGCGGTTGCATCATAATCACGTGGCGATCATGAGGCTTTAGGTTACGGAACTTTTTCTCTGCCATGTTTATTATTCCTTTATATTCGACGAAGCGACGGTACCTTAATCTCGAGCAGGCATTCAAAGAAGATTTCCTTCTCTTCTTTGGTAAGGCGTAGCTTGCATGACCCTGATGTATGCCGTCTTCTCCGTGCATACGTTGCTGGTCCTCCTGTGCCTCAGGTGTATCTTTTGTCTTCCCATACACGCCAAGAAGCCAAGCAGGGTCACGCAAAGATTCTTCGTCACGTGCATCACGCCGATTGCCTAGCGGACCTCTAGGTCTTTCCAATATGGAAGGTCCCAAAATATAGATTTCTTCTTCCACATGGGTGCGCGTCCGTCAGCGTCCTTCGGAACAGGTTGTCTGCCAGGACCCTTTCCAAATATCACCTTCAAATCCTTGACCATATCATGTACATCAGCACCAGTACGGTGGCCAGGCTTCGTCCGGTGATCCGCCTCACCTTTGAAATGCTTGCCTTTCTTTCTTACGGGATGCCTGCTCGGAAGAAATTGACGATGTCCCAGGTACACATTCTTCTTACAACTATTCAAATATATACTGTTGGTATCATCCAAACAGTGCGTGCATCCGCGGTATCCCTTGTTTATGCGTCACGATAGGTTCTTGAGAGCTGGCCAATCATTGATGGTCGAAACAGCAACGCCTTTAGGTCAAATTCTTCCCCATGTGCTCATCCCATGCACGCACACTGTTCCATTCCACGGTTGTAAGAGTTCTTCAACTAATGGCCTTAGGTACACATCAATGTCGTTGCCGGGTTGCTTAGGGCCTTGGATGAGCACTTGGCATCATAATGAACTTCCGCTTCATGCACAACCAAGGAGGAAGGTTATACAAACATAGAGTCACAGGCCAGGTGCTATGGTTGCTGCTCTGCTCCCCAAAAGGATTAATGCCATCTGCGCTTAGACCAAACCATACGCTCCTTGCGTCATCTGCAAACTCCTTCCCGTACTTTCTTTCGACGGGTACTCTCAACTTTCCGTCTTTCTTACGGTCTTCTCTGTGCCATCGCATCGCCTTGGCATGCTCTTTGTTTTGGAACAAATGTTTCAACCGTGGTATTATAGGAGAATACCACATCACCTTGGCAGGAATCTTCTTCCTGGGGCGCTCGCCCTCGACATCACCATGCTCGTCGCGGCTGATCTTATAGCACAATGCACCACATACCGGGCAAGCGTTCAAATCCTCGTACTCACCGCGGTAGAGGATGCAATCATTAGGGCATGCATGTATCTTCTGCACCTCTAACCCTAGAGGGCAGACAGCCTTCTTTGCTTCGTACGTACTCTCGGGCAATTCGTTGTCCTTTGGAAGCATATCCTTTATCATTACCAGCAACTTTCCAAATCCCTTGTCAGATACACCATTCTCTACCTTCCATTGCAGCAATTCCAGTGTGGTGCCCAGCTTTTTCTTGTCACCTACGCAATTTGGGTACAACAATTTTTTGTGATCCTCTAACATGCGCTGCAACTTCTTCTTCTCCAAATCACTTGCGCAGTTTCTCTTTGCATCGGCAATGGCCCGACCTAGATCATCAACGGGCTCATTTGATGCCTCTTCTTCAGATTCCTCCCGCATTACCGGCTCAGCTTCTTCCCCTGTTGTTGTATAATTGTATTCAGGGAACCCATGGCCAGGATAGCTATCGTCGTCCTCTTCTTCTTCATTGTCTTCCATCATAACCCCTCTTTCTCCGTGCTTGGCCGAAACATTATAGTGGGGCATGAAACTGGACTCAAATAGGTGGACGTGAATGGTTCTTGACGTAGAGTAATTGCGACCATTCTTACAGCCAGCACATGGACAAGGCATAAAACCATCTGCCCGCTTGTTTGCCTCAGCCGCAAGCAGAAAAGTATGCACGCCCTCAACGAACTGGGGAGAGCATCGGTCATCGTACATCCATTGCCGGCTCATCTTCATTACACAACACCGAATAGACCAAATTAATACAAGTTCATACATAAAGTTCATACAACACTTAAATGCAACAAACAAATAACTCTCTAGCTAAAGCATTTAAATGCAACAAAAAATGCGATCAAGATCGCAACTAAGGTAACAATTGATCATACAGCATAATGATACCAAGCCTCACTATTGATGGCATATTTTCTAATCTTTCTAATCTTCAAGCGCATTTTCTCCATCTTGATCTTGTGATCATCGACGACATCGGCAACATGCAACTCCAATTCCATCTTCTCCCCCTCAATTCTTTTCAATTTTTCTTTCAAGTACTCGTTTTCTCTTTCAACTAAATTTAACCTCTCGACAATAGGGTCGGTTGGAATTTCCGGTTCACATACCTCCTAGATAAAAATATCTATGTCAACTTGATGGGCATAATTTGTCATAAACACGAAATGCAACAAATAGTTTTAAAAGAGAATATACCACATCCGAATCATAACAAGGACGAGGGTCGACGGGGACGGATATCAAAACCATGGCACTATGTATAACAAACTACGTACGGGTAAGATAATTATTATACGAGTAACTATATATCCAAACCACACAAACATCAATTTTTTATATAAAATTTCATGAACAAGAGGCTCACCGGTGACGGGACGGTGCGGGCGATCGACGGTGGTTACGACGGAGATTTAGAAGGCACTAAGTAAACCACACCTACATATGCAAACTAAGTGTTATTTTGACCTCAAATTGCATATAAATCAAATACTAGCACATATATATATTTCCTCCCAAATTACTAAAATCACAAATTAATAACTATATAAAGCATTGCAAGAGATAATCTAGCAATGAGAGATGAAAGGACAAAGTTGCTAACCTTTGTGATCAGTTGAATGGATGGGGGCCTTCAAATCTTGACAAATTTTGGGCAAAATGTGTGATGAGCTCGAGGGGAGAAGAGGAAGAACAAAGGGGAGAGGAGAGGGGAAAGGGTGGAGAACAGAGCGAGCTAGACGAAGGGTTTATATGCAGGAGGACCTATAGTACCGGTTCGTGGCACGAACCGGTACTAAAGGTGCTAGAGGGGGCCTAGACTGACAACATCCTGCCACCACCCTCATTAGTACCGGTTCGTGGCACGAACCGGTGCTAAAGGTTAGCCACGAACCGGTACTAGTGAGAGCGGCCCGGCTAGCCGTTTGAACCGGCACTAATGTATACATTTGTGCTGGCTCTAATACAAACCGGCACTAATGTACTTCACGTTTGCCCCTTTTTCTACTAGTGTATCCTTGCACCTTTAGGCCAGTGGCTATGGATAATTGCTAGCCCAACCTTCGTCCTCTTCAGCAAGACTTCAATATTGTACCATGGGTGTTGAATGAATACCTTCCTCGCCTCTTGACCATGCAGGTGGTTTGAGAGGTAATCATCGGTTAACTGCTTTGAAAAATACTGAAAACAAAGATATGCAAACAAGGTAAAAGAGTTAGTACCATCCTATAGTTGACTGATGGCGCAAGGGATGAAAACAATGTAAAAGAGTTAGTACCATCCAATAGTTGACTGATGTCTTCTTCATTGTGCAAACAAAGATCTTGCAGTTATTCTTCGCAAGTTTCTTCATCCTAACAATCTTTCTGAGTTTCTTAACTTGACTGATATTCATGGACATCTCATTTCCCCATATGCAAAATGGTTTGAATAGTGGGTCTAAGCCTCTGATAGCACGACCTACATGTGCAAGAACAAATTCTAAGAAACCTAAATATTAGAATGATTCTTGCAACTGCACAATAACGTGCTATTAGCCAAAGGACCATGCTTGAACAAAGCTCAATGGTAAACCGCAGTGTCTCCCATTGTTTTCCCACAACACACATAAGGAAGATCTTGATCAGGTTAACTAAGAGTTGTCATACTATCAATAGAATATGTATTGAGTATAGCCAAATTTGATTTATTTCACATGTGTAACAATACAAAATTGTACCCACAAGAAATGAAAACCAAATTGCAGAATTGAACCAAATAGTTAAATGGACAGAGACCAAATGAACCAAAATAGTTAAGTAAGCACGACATTGCAGAATAGAAACATGTACTAGAAGATAAGAATGCTAACAAATCAAAGAATGCTTGAGAACACTACTACGAAATGTAGCAATTGTTGCACCAAACTGTTAACTGGACATTACATTTCAGAAGACCAAAGTGTTAACTAAACATTACATTTCAGTTGCATATTAACATTATAGAGGATAAATCACTAAAAGGCATTGGTGGTGGCCTCGAGAAAACAACACAAACTGTATTTTAATGTAGACAACCGCGTGGCGGTGTCGATAGTGGCCTCGAAGAATAGGTGCTCCTCCAAAATCTGGTGGTCGGTACGCGTGGCAGCCATCGTGACCTCGTGCGCGCATGCGGCCGTGATTTGCTTCTCCGCTGCCAGATGCTACTAAGCTCCACGCTATACTGCATGCAAAATGGATGTGGGCGGCGCTTAATTGGAGGAGGGGGACAGTGATTTCAGGGGAAGGTGTCGCGCCGTCTGTCGGGGTATGTGGGACGGGAAAGGAGAAGGATGGTGTGGGTAGGGTGTGGATTACCTGCCCATATCGACGAGGTCGCGTAGCAAGAAGAAGAGTCGGCGGTGAGGAGGCCGCGTAGCAAGAAGAAGGGTCGCCGGTGAGGAGGCGGCGCTGCAAGAAGAAGGATCGCCAGTGAGGAGGCGGCGCTACAAGAAGAAGGGTAGCCGGCGAGGAGGCGGCGCTGCAAGAAGAAGGGTCGCCAGTGAGGAGGCTGATCTGCCAGTAAGCAGAAGTGAAGGTTTGTACTTGGAAAGCAAGGAGGAATAGTGGAAATGTGGCTTTTGGTGGGAGGGAGGGGCGGGGAGATAGATATTTTCGTGGTGGCAAAAAAATGTCGCTCGGTGCCGTGAGAAACTGGCGCACTAGTGTGGTTCGAGCGGGGGTGGTGGACTATAGACGATGAAGCTTCCTGCGTAAGCCAGACAAGACGGTGCACCAAGATATTTTATATCGCATCCTACACGATTCTTTCTAGTAAACTGTTTCTGGTATACCTGGTTTTTTCATTATGTTTAAAAAGACAAAATGGTGTTACGGAGGGAAAGGATGGTGTTTGAATTTCTAGAACATTTATGTACAATGAACATGCAACTACATGAGTGTCATGTTTAAATTTGGAATTATTTCGAGTTTGTTTGGCATTTTTATGGATTAATTGAGTTTCTCGTCATTTAATGTGCATAATTCAAATAAGAACTACAAGCACATGCTCCAGTGCCCAAAAGTTTTTTGAAAATGCACATGTGTGTCTTTGGGTGAATTTATAGGTCCCATGCAAGAAATGGGAATGAAATTCAAACATCTGGGCATCGTGGCTCGGTCGGGAACATTGAGAAACTTGGTTTTTATGTTCCTGGAAATTCAAAACTCGCCTGAAAATCATGAAACTTGGCATGGTGTCATTTCATGGCACCAACATGTTGTGGTAACAAAATTGGTCGCATTTGGACAACTTTTTGGTATAAGTTTCTTGCAAACCGGAGCTTCTCTCGACAAGACTCGTGGTTCCCAAGGGGGGACGTGTCACCTTAGTGTTCGAAACGATATACGATGCCTCCTCCCCTTATTTTTTTACAGAGGCAACATAGAACTGTATGAGTGTCGTGTTAAAATTTGGAATTATTCCGGGTTCTTTTGGACTTTCTTATACATTAATTGAATTTCTGGTCATTTAATATGCATAATTCAAATTTGAACTACAAGTACATGCTCCAATGGAGCAAAGTTGGTTGAAAAATCACATATGTGTGCTTGGGTGAATTTCTAGGTCCCAGACGAGAAATGGGAATGAAATTCAAACATATGGGCGTCGTGGCTCAGCCAGAAAGATTGAGAAACTTGGTTTTTTAATTGACGTAAATTCAAAACACGCATGAAAATGATGAAACTTGGCATGTTGTGGTAAATTTTTGGCGAAATTGGGACAAGGTTTGGTTAAGCTTCTTGCAAACCGGAGCTTCTCTCAAGAAGGCTCGTGGTTCCGAGAGGAACGTGTCACCTTCGAGTGCAAAACGACATATGGACACTACCTTCTCCCGCCTTAATTTTCTTACACAGGCAAATTAGACCTAATAGAAGTATTATGCTAAATTTTGGAATTATTCCGGTTTCGTTTGCCCTTTTTATACATTAATTGAATTTTTCTGGTCATCTAATGTGCATAATACAGATTTGAACTACAAGCACATGCTCTAATGCCACTAGTAGAGAACTACAAGCACAAGCACATGCTCTAGTGCCCAACAGAGAGAACGACGAGCTCACAAGGGCCCTCGGGAATCCTGAGCACGTTGGACAAACACGAGGCACGCCAGGCTCCGTTTCGTGGAAGGCTGGGTTTCCCGACGCAGGCGGTTACAAATGCCAAGAGAGGAAGAGGAAAGTGGAGCAGAGCGAACTGCGGGAGCTTAAGGCGAGGGTAAGAAAGCTAGAGGAACAAGATGTTGAGAACCAACAGCTGCGAGATCCTACCGAAGAAGCTACCCCAGAAGCTACACCGCCATCTCAGCAGAGAAGCGGCATGGCTTCCACCGAGCTCGTTCAGCAGCCTGACTTGACGGGTCCTAGCTACCCCATGGATTTTATAACGGATTCACACCAGTGCCACCTTAGAATGCAATGGCTTCAGCTCAAAGTCAAGGCGGTTGTCGTCCCTGTGTTCCCTCCTTCACCCGGAGCAACTTTTCACTGCAGTCCGATTCCACAAGGCTATGTTGTTGTGATGGTGGACGAAATAACAAAGGGAATTGAGGAGCTCCAGATTGACCACCATATAGGTGATGGGGAGACTCAGCTGGGTCTTGCTATGCATACTCTGTGTCTATAGTGGAAAGAGCACATCAAGCTTCTGAACTTCACGACTCCTGGTAGTCAATTGGGGACTCCGCCTCCTCCTCCGCCTCCTCCTCCTTCTCCAGCGAGTGATCAGGGCACTCCACCTCCAGCTCCGGCACGTGAGGGTGGTAGTACTACGCCTCCCTCTCAGCCTGCTCCGGCGCGACCGAGCAGCCAACCTCCTCCTTTGTCGCCTCGTAAGCGACGGCGGAACACAGACGGCGCTGCAGAGGCTGCTTAAGCGCATCGTAGCAGTCCGCCTCCGGCTGCTCCACCTCTTCAGCAACAAAAGAAGACAGTGGCAGCCTCTTTGGCTGCTCCGGTGTCAAGCAGTACATCTCGGCAAAGGCTAGCAGAACGAAGAAAAGGGAATAAAATTCCCCAGCTCGGCAAACAAGCGAAGCAATCGTGCCCCTGCTCAATGTGTCTAGCGATATCGTCGCTAATCTTCCGGGGATGTTGCCCGGTACCAATCCTAGATATTACATGACCGATGACGATGCAAATTTTGTTGAAGCAATGGAAGTGGACACATTAAGATTCGAGCACGGGAAGCCTCTCGTCAGACCTGGTACTTCCCTAAGAACGATGATGCGAAGATTCCATGATTGGTACATGGACATCTGCAGGAAGTCTGGGAAAAATACTTTATCGCTGAGACTTAAAGAGGAGCATGACCTTGTTGGAATTGATGTGTTGTTAGTTTCATATGAGGAGTTCTTCCATTTTTTTCAATCAAAAGGCCCTCGATAAAACAATCATCACTTGCAACTGTCTATAAGTACTACTTCTGTGTAATTAATTAAGTCTCTATATATAGCTCAGCTCTTTCATTGCATGTATATATAATTATCCTCACTATATTATGCAGATTGAAGATCACCGAATTGAAGAAAAGACTAGTAGGTGATATTGGGTTCATTAACATAAATATCATGGATGAATGGAGTGTTAAACATTCTGCCAGAGATGCCGAGTCCAACTTGCTCGCATCGTTACTTCGAAATCAAAACAAAGCTATAATACTCTTTTCTTACAAATACAAGTGAGTGTTACTGTCTTGTGCATATTCGGTTTCCCTTATTAATCGAGGTTATAGTAATGTAATTCATGAGTTATGCATGGGTGCGTAGCTTGCCCTTTATTCTGCTAGATATTAAGCTTGAGCAGGGACTGGTAACTGTCATAGACTCCAATTGAAAAGATCCGGAGGAGTATGCGACCGTGACTAAAATGCTCGAGAAGTAAGTTCAACCAATCATTATCGCACCATATCGGCAACTTTGTTCATTTCCGTATATCAAGTAATTGTTTTCTTTGTTTGGCAGGGTTTGGAAAAATTTTACCGCACAAGCTCCGGGACTACCGGCGCAACTGCGATTTGACCACCCGAAAGTAAGTACTAGCTACTAGCTAGTTCTGCGCATCTCCCATTGATTCTAGCTAGTTTCATCAATACCATTTTGCATGCTTGCTATTCAGTTTGATTAACCTCTATTTCTTGTAAAGAGTTTGTGGCAGGAATGTGGGCATGATTTGGGTGGATACTACATTTGCGAGTTCATCCACCACACCACCTGTGAGCGGGGCTACTCTAAACCACAATATGAAGTGCGTAAGCAATAATATTCACAATTTTATTTTGTTAACATCATTTGTGTTCAGTTTCATTCATATATACATATTGACCCCCTTCTTGGAATTAGATGTGGCAGATGCGGGATGAACTCCTACCACAAGATCGCATACGAGCAATTCAAGAGGAATTGGCGGGATTCTTTCGTGACCACATCATCGACAACACGGAGAATACCATGTGGAAGTTGAGTTCAGATGTTAGGGGACATAAGAGACCTTATATTGTAAATATATATATATATATATATATATCTGTGTGTGTGTGTGTGTGTGTGTGTGTGTGTGTAGCGGGTAGTTTCGGATAGATATACGAAAACTTGTTGTTCGACCAATCTATCAAAGAAGGAGAACTCGATCACTTCTCTCTGTGTATATGCTCATGACGATCTTCTGTACTTAATGGTTTCCATGATTTGCTTACTAGCTCGCTAGCGTGTCGAGTCCTCTCTATACATAGCGTCGACCAAGCATAGAGATAAGAGAAGACACTCCTCTCTATTAGCTAGCTAGCACAATATATGAAACCCCTAAATTAGGCCTACAAACCCCCCAAAACCCCCCAACCCTCCCCCCTTCAGAAAAAAACACAAAAAACCCAACCCCTGATCTGCTGACGCGTGGAAGCCTTTTGGTCCCGGTTGGTGGCACCAACCGGGACAAAAGGCCCCCCTGCCTGGGCAAGCTGCAGCGGCCACGTGGAGCCCCAACTGTCCCAGTTCCTGGAAGAACCGGGACTAAAGGTATAGGGCTTTAGTCACAACCCTTTAGTCCCGGTTCAGGAACCGGGACAAATGGCCCTCACGAACCGGCACGCATGGCCCTTTTTCTTCTAGTGTGCACCAAAGTTGGTTGAAAAATCACATGTGTGTCCTTGGGTGAATTTCTAGGTCCCATGAAAGAAATGGGAATGAAATTCAAACATCTTGACGTCGTGGCTCGGCCGAAAAGTTTGAGAGACTTGTTTTTTTAATTCATGTAAATCCAAAACACACCTAAAACTTGGCATGGTGTAATGACATGGCACCAACATGTTGCAGTAATTTTTTTGACCACATTGGGACATGCTTTGGTATAAGCTTCTTGCAAACCGGAGCTTCTCAAAAGAAGGCTCATGGTGTAATGACAAACCACATTGGGAACGTGTCACCTCCGTGTGCAAAACGACGTATGTACACTTCCTTCTCCCGCCTTAATTTTTTTACACGGGCAGATTAGACCAAATAGAAGTATCATGCTAATTTTTGGAAATATTTCGGGTTCGTTTGGACTTTTTTATACACTAATTGAATTTCCGGAAATTTAATCTGCATAATTCAAATTTGAACTACAAGCACATGTTCCAGTGCACCAAAGTTGGATAAAAAATCACATGTGTGTCCTTGGATGAATTTCTAGGTCCCATGCAAGAAATGGGAATGAAATTCAAATATCTGGGTGTTGTGGCTCGGCAGGAAAGATTGAGAAACTTGGTTTTTAATTCATGTAAATCCAGAACACGCCTAAAAATCATGAAACTTGGCATGGTGTCATGACATGGCACCAACATGCTGCGGTAACGTTTTTGGCCAAATTGGGACAAGCTTTTGTATAAGCTTCTTGCAAACCGGAGCTTCTCTCAAGAAGGCTCGTGGTTACAGAGGAATGTGTCACCTCCGTGTGTGAAACGACATACGTACACTGCCTTCATCCGCCTTAATTGTTTAACACGGGCAGATTAGACAAAATAGAAGAACCATGCTAATTTTTGGAATTATTCTGGGTTCGTTTGGACTTTTTTATACATTAATTGAATTTCTGAGCATTTAATGTGCATAATTCAAATTTGAACTACAAGCACATGCTCCAATGCACCAAAGTGGATTGAAAAATCACATGTGTGTCCTTGGGTGAATTTCTAGGTCCCATGCAAGAAATGGGAATGAAATTCAAACATCTGTGTCGTGGCTTGGAAGGAAATTTGAGAAACTTGGTTTTTTTAATTCATGTAAATCCAAAACACGCCTGAAAATCATGAAACTTGGCATGGTGTCATTACATGGCACCAACATGCTGCGGTAATTTTTTTGGCCGAATTGGGACAAGCTTTTGTATAAGCTTCTTGCAAAACCGGAGCTTCTCTCAAGAAGGCTCGTGGTTCCGAGAGGAACGTGTCACCTCTGTGTGTGAAACAACATACGTACACTGCCTTCTCCCGCCTTAATTTTTTGGGCCATTTGCATTTCTGCCCCTAACTCAAACCACCTACTCAGATTTGCCTCTAATTTCAAAGCATGCTCAAATTTGCCCCTCTGCCGTTAAGTCACTACTCAGAAATGCCCTTCCGTCCAGTCAAAGGCCTTTGACCGTCAAAGGCCCATGTGTACTATAGCAGACGGAAATTGCTACAGTATTGGACGGAAAGTTCTACAGTATTGTACGGAAGGGCATTTCTGAGTAGTGACTTAATGGCGGAGGGGCAAATTTGAGCATGCTTCAAAATTAGGGGCAAATCTGAGTAGTGGGTTCGAGTTAGGGGCACAGATGTAAATGTCCCTAATTTTTTACACAGGCGGATCAGACCAAATAGAAGTATTGGGGTAAATTTTGTAGTTATTCCAGGTTCATTTGGCCTTTTTCATACATTAATTCAATTTCTGGGCATTTAATATGCACAATTCAAATTTGAACTACACGCACATGCTCTAGTGCACCAAAGTTGGTTGAAAAATCACATGTGTGTCCTTGGGTGAATTTCTAGGTCCCATGCAAGAAATGGGAATGAAATTCAAACATCCGGGCGTCATGGCTCGGCCGGAAAGATTGAGAAACTTGGTTTTTTAATTGATGTAAATCCAAAACACACATGGAATGAAACTTGGCATGCTGTCATGACATGGCACCAACATGATGTAGTAAATTTTTTGGCCGAATTGGGACAAGCTTTGGTATAATCTTCTTGCAAACCGGAGCTTCTCTCAAGAAGGCTCGTGGTTCCGAGAGGAACGTGTTATCTTCGTGTGCGAAATGACATACGTACACTGCCTTCTCCCGCCTTAATTTTTTACACGGGCAAAGTAGACCAAATAGAAGTATCATGCTAAATTTTGGAATTATTCCGGGTTCGTTTGTACTTTTTATACATTAATTGAATTTCTAGGTATTCCATGTGCATAATTCAAATTTGAACTACAAGCACATGCTCCAGTGCACCAAAGTTGGTTGAAAAATCACATGTGTGTCCTTTGGTGAATTTCTAGGTCCCATGCAAGAAATGAGAATGATATTCAAACATCTGCACGTCATGGCTCGGCCAGAAAGATTGAGAATCTTGGTTTTTAATTCATGTAAATCCAAAAGATGCCTGAAAATCATGAAACTTGGCACGGTGTCATGACATGGCACCAACATGCTGCGGTCAATTTTTTGGATGAATTGGGACAAGATTTGGTATAAGCTTTTTGCAAACCGGAGCTTCTCTTAAGAAGGCTCGTGGTTCCGAGAGGGAACGTGTCACCTTTGTATGCAAAATGACATACGTACACTGCCTTCTCTCGCCTTAATTTGTTTACACAGGTAGATTAGACCAAATAGAACTATCATGCTAAATTCTAGAATTATTTCGGGTTCGTTTGGCCTTTTTTTATACATTAATTCTATTTCTGGGTATTTAATGTGCATAATTCAAATTTGAACTACAAGCACATGCTCCAGTGCACCAAAGTTGGTTGAAAAATCACATGTGTGTCCTTGGGTGAATTTCTAGGTCCCATGCAAGATATGGGAATGTAATTCAAACATCTGGGCATCATGGCTTGGCCGGACAGATTGAGAAAGTTACTTTTTTAATTCATGTAAATCCAAAACACGCCTGAAAATCATGAAACTTGGCATGGTGTCATGACATGGCACCAACTGGATGTGATAATTCTTTTGGCCGAATAGGAAAAAGCTTTGGTATAAGCTTCTTGCAAACCAGAGCTTCTCTGAATAATGCGCGTGGTTCCGAGAGGGAACATCTCGCCTTCGTGTGCAAAACGACATACGTACACTACCTTCTCCTGACTAAAATTGTTTACACAAGCAGATTAGACAAAATAGAAGTATCGTGCTAAATTTTGGAATTATTCCGGGTGCCTTTTTTATACATTAATGGAATTTCTGGAACTACAAGCACATGCTCCAGTGCACCAAAGTTGGTTGAAAAATCACATGTGTGTCCTTGGGTGAATTTCTAGGTCTCATGCAAGAAATGAGAATGAAATTGAAACATCTGGGGGTCGTGGCTCGGCCAGAAAGATTGAGAAACTTCATTTTCTAATTCCTGTAAATCCAAAACACGCCTGAAAATCATGAAACTTGGCATGGTGTCATGACATGGCACCAACATGCTATGGTAATTTTTCTGCCCGATTTGCGAAGGCGCACACATTAAAAATCAACAAAGTCATTTTGGAACTAGTGTTGTCACGTTACAAATCAGAAAGACAACTATTATTGAAACTGTGGGTATTCTACTTACCAATTATGTGCCGTCACGCATCCCTTTTTTATTGGCTAGGAGGTGCCGTGCGGGGTAGCTATTTAAGTATGGGAGGCGTGCGATCAGACCCTATGCGTGCTCATCAAGAGGAGAGCCCTTTGACCTCTATCCTCCACGCACCTCCCTCCCAATGTCTCCAATAATAGCGCTCGAGCCCTTGTTTCATGGCTTGGCTATGTCTCACTGGACTGAGATTTAAGAGAGAAAAATAGAAATCTAAAAATAAAGTTTTGCACAGATCTTGATGTAAGATCCGACGGACCTATATAGCATCGACTACGACTTATAGAAAGCATGATGAATATATGACGATGATAGTCGATAATAATTAAAAAAACACATGCGGCAACGCCCGAAATACACAAGGGCAAAACAAGAAGGAAGATAACGATCAGGCTCGCTGATATCTACTTTCTTGATGCGTTGCTGCAGGCTGCGGGAACTAGTCTCCGCTATGAGCGGTGATGATCTCTTTCCTATCCTCAGTATGCTGCTTGAGAGCATCCATGGATTCCTCCACCGGCCTTTTGCACTTCATGCGCATCACAACATTTTCGTCCATAAGTTTCTCGACAATGACGTTGGTCCTCTTCAACAAGGAACTGGTCTCCTCCTGCTGCTCTGAACTTCCGATGATCTTCGCCCTCATGAGGTCGCACTCGGCCTGGAGCTTCTCATTGCTCTCCCTTAGTTGGCGCATGATGCTGGTAGCCTGTTCAAACAAGACTTCATGTCGTCCTGCAACCTCGCCCAGCCAGAGATCTTATCCATCTGGCTATGGACGATTGCATGCATGAACCTGTAAGAGTCCTCTCCTGCCCGTGAGAAATTTTCCCAGGCCATCGCAGCACGGGAGGACATCTTTGCTGCTTGCGCGGCCCGGATGAACATCTCTGCTGCTTCCGCGGTGTGGCTACACAAGTCTGCTGCATTAACAGGGCGGCGGGACCTCCATGCTACTTCGGCGGCGTGGTAGGACCTCTGTGCTGCTAGGGCCACGCGGCGGGACATGTCGGCTTCTTTCGCGGCCAGGCGGAACGTCTCTCGTGCTTCCGCTTCCATGCTCGCCTCTCCCTAGTGGCAATCTCCTGACCCAGAACTCAAGGTGGCCATGGAAGACGGAAGGGAATGATGATGAATGACTTGTTTGTTTTTTGTGGATGAGGAGTTGAGAGGAATGTGCAGTCATCTTGGAGTAGTAGTATTTATAACTGGCTACTAATACGCTCCTAAGTGGGAAACCGTTTAGGTTTTGATCGATGTGAATAGGTTTGCAATTTTGAAGGTGATGGGACGCATGCTGAAAATTTATTGACGGATTTCTAAGTGCGGCACTATTCCCGGACGGCGTATGGGCACGCTTTCCTTGCCGCGTACGTGGCATTTGGTGCACTGCAATAGGTAATGCCAGCACACGTCTTGTTCCAAGAACCATGCACGCTCGTTACTACCATCGCGGCCGCTCCTTTTAATTAGAATGTGCGCCCGTCTAGCGCACACACGTTGATCTATCTAACTATTTTTGTTTGTTGTGGCTAATCGCAAATAGTTCATCCGTGTGAAGTGTATGCCATCAATCGCACACACCTTTGATCTGGCTGACCATTTCTGTTCTGTTGAACAGTTAATCATTTTGAAGCGTATGCCCTCAATCGCACACACCTTTATCTAGTTGTCCGTTTCTGTTGTTCTGCCTCATCACAAATAGTTAATTTGATTGAACTGTATGCCATGTATCGCACACGCCTTCATCTGGCTTCCCGTTTCCGTTCTTCTTCCTCATCGCAAACAGTTCATTGAACTGAATCGTATGTCGTGCATCGCACATGCAACTAAAATCTAAACCATGTTTGATGCATCCGTCATGGCAAACATTTTGCACCTTTTTTGAAGGTTTTTTACACCACCGTTTGCGATTATTGCATCGCACACAGTTTCATTGAAGTTTTTCTGATTGTAGTGTCGCATTAGCAGCATCCTGCAGTAGTGTATATAAATCATACAATCAAACAAGTAACAATATAAAGCAAGTACAACATAAAAAAATTGAATACCTAATAATAATCTTGATCGTTGGGTTCAATAAATGCTCCGAGCTTAATAAATGCATCATCATCATCACTATCATCAATTAGTGCTCATCGGGTTCAGCGGCATCAATATGTGGAAGGCCACCTTTATGTAATCGGTCAAGCATTGACAAGTCATTCGTAGCAGTAACCTCTTCTTGTTCAAGCACTTCTTGTTCCGGCTCAGGGGGAAGTCGGGTTCACTGTCACTGTCTACTTCCATGTCCTGGTGTGAAGTAGAGTGTTTCTTGAAGTATTTTTTGGAAAGACATGTTTCTTGGAAGAATTCACCTTCATATGTGTCTGGGTTAATGTGAGGTTCATAATCCTCTTCATTGAGGGGAGGTGGTCTAACACGTGGCGACACTTCATAAAAAACATCCCAACCATTCAAATTTGGATCAGTTTGGCAGGCCCACGGTAGATAGAAAACTTGGGTCGCCTATTCAGCCGTAATGTAGACATCAGAAACATCTAAATATGTGCTTTGTTTGATTTTGACTAGCCCTATATGTTCATGAGTCCTTCTAGTCTCCTTCAGCTGGAACGAGTAACATATGAAGACTACGACGTTCGGGGCGTTTTGACCATAGAATAGAAATTCATAAATTGCGTCAACTCTCCCATAATACTCGATACTTCCATCGCCGATAGCAGAGATGCAACAATTTGTAGACTTTCGGTCGGCCATAGATAGCTCTTTGTCGTAGGTATGAAAGTGATACCCGTTGATGTCGTATTTGTCAACGAACCTTAAAGTCAAAACCATTAGCGACTTGTCTCAATTCGTCGTCCATAGACTCTGAATTAGCCTACAAGTTTAATACGAAAGGATTGTTGCATTAGCCGCAAATTAGACGAAGAAATGATAATGGTGTTACGGAAATTACCATTTGTTTGAACCAATAGATGAAACCGGGAAAGCCACCTGTCGGTGTCAAAACCGGCGGATCTTGGGTAGGGGGTCCCAAACTGTGCGTCTAGGCGGATGGTAACAGGAGACAAGGGACACGCCCAGGTTCGGGCCCTCTTGATGGAGGTAAAACCATACGTCCTGCTTGATTGATATTGAGGATGTGTGTATTACAAGAGTAGATCTACCACGAGATCAAGGAGGCTAAACCCTAGAAGCTAGCCTATGGTATGATTGTTGTTATTGTTGTTGTGTCCTATGGACTAAAACCATCCGGTTTATATAGACACCGGAGAGGGCTAGGGTTACACAAAGTCAGTTACAATGGTAGGAGATCTACATATCTGTATCACCAAGCTTGCCTTCCACGCCAAGGAAAGTCCCATCCGGACACGGGACGAAGTCTTCAATCTTGTATCTTCATAGTCTTGGAGTCCGGCCGATGATGATAGTTTGGCTATACGGACACCCCCTAGTCCAGGACTCCCTCAGTAGCCCCTGAACCAGGCTTCAATGACGACGAGTCCGACGCGCATATTGTCTTCGGCATTGCAAGACGGGTTCCTCCTCCGAATAATTTATAGAAGATTGTGAACACCAGGATAGTGTCCGGCTCTGCAAAACAATTTCCACATTCCACTGTAGAGAGAATAATATTAACACAAGTTCAATCTGCTGACGTATTCCATGGCGTAACGTCACACCACAACCAAGCCTTTACTTGAATCGTTTATTATACCACCTCAGCGCGTTTAGAGAAGCGGTTTCCTTGGCACGTCTGGTGGAAGCAGAGATCGTGTTCCCCTTATTCCGGGATTCCCATCAATACGGACGTGGGTAACCCAACCGCGTCATTGATTGTGGCGCTTGGGAGAAAAGCGAGTTTTATCAGGACGGTGGGGACGCATAGCTTCGTCCGCCCATATATAAGGGGATAAGGATCCACCTTTTTACCTACGCCTTCTTCCTCCTTTGCTTATCCATCTCCGCGCACTCGAGCTCCAGCGCCCAACTTCGCACATCTCACCTCAACCTCCTCCAACTATGTCCGGAGCGGGAGGCAAGTGGATGGCCTCCTCCGTTATGGAGGGGCACATCGAGAGGTTGCGCGGCGCCGGATACCTGCCCAGCGACATCGCGCACCGGCTCCCCGACAAGGGGCAGCTCATCCCCACCCCCAGGCCCCATCAGAGGGTGGTATTCCTTCCCCATTTCCTCTGCGGACTGGGCTTCCCACTTCACCCCTTTGTTCGGGGGCTCATGTTCTACTACGTCCTGGATTTCCATGATCTGGCCCCGAATTTCATCCTCAACATCTCGGCATTTATTGTCGTGTGCGAGGCTTTCCTCTGCATCCAGCCCCACTTCGGCTTGTGGCTCAAGACCTTCAATGACAAGCCGAAGGTTGTGAAGGGGAATCAAGCGGAGTGCAGAGGCGCCATGGTGGGCAAGATACCCAACGTTACTTGGCTCGAGGGCGCCTTCGTGGAAACCATCAAGGGGTGGCAATCGGGGTGGTTCTATATCACCGAGCCGCGTGACCCTAAATGGGCAGCGGCCCCCGAATTCAGATCTGGCATCCCCACACGGCTCACCTCTTGGAAAGAGAGTGGCCTGACTTGGGGCAATTCGGAGGAGCTGACCGGACTCCAAGCCTGCATCCAGAAGCTGGTGAACAAGAAGCTCATGATTGTCAACGTGGTCCAGGTCATGCTCATCCGCCGGATTCTCCCGTGCCAACAACGGGCCTTTAAATTGTGGGAGTTCGATCCGGCTCAGCACCGAACCTTGAGCGGGCTCTTCGACACTAGGTACGAAGATGCCTGGAAGGTGCTGTTTAAGGGCGCCGAGGCTCCCGCATCCGCTACCGAAGATCGTGGATTCAGCTCATATCGCCAGGCTAGCGAGGTAAGCGATTCTACCCTTTACGGGACATTTGTCTTTCATAGTTTGACTCTATGCGGGATCTAAACTCCCTTTCCTTTGACAGGACTGGCTGAAGAAGGCCGAGCAGACTAACTCTCCAGCCCCTTTGCCAGAAGATCCAGCGGACGCCCGTTTAACGGGGCTGCTGGTTCCGGCACCCCACGTGGTGCCGGAGAAGAAGGCCAAGAAGGAGGCCACGGGCACTCGAAAGAGTTCCCCTTTTCAGGTGTCCGATGACTCCGAGGCGGACTCCTCCCACGAGGACGAGGAGGAGAAGAAAAAGGCCTCTCCCCTAGCGGGGGGAGGGAAGAAAAGGAAGGCTTCCCCAACGAGGGAGGCCGAAGGGTCCAAGAAGGGAAGGACTCTTCCCCCGGACTGTTCCGGCCACGCCGATGACGACGACGAGGATTGGCCTCCAAGGACCAAGCCCCTGGCGAGATCGTAAGTATCCGGACTCCCGAATGACTTCATGATTTTTCTTTCTGCCACATGGTGTCTTTCTAATGCCGCATACAACCCTGCAGTCCGCCCAAGGACGATCTTCCCGCTTCATTGAGCGGGTCCTTGGGCACGTCGGATGTGAACAGTACTTCACTTCCAACGACCTCCTCCCCCCGTGACGCTGACGACGCCGAGGTGGGATCCCAGAGAAGGACCCACCCGGAGGAGGAGGACCCAGAGGTGCCACAGGGCGACCTCCCGGACTTCGTACCGGACTCCATACCGGAACCTGCAATGGTTCCGGAGTCCGGCGGGCGGCCCCTTTGTAAGAAGGGCAAGACCGTGACGCCGGCGGCCTCCGTCCAACCGGAGGCGCCGGATAACTTGCTGGAGGCGCTCAACGGTGCTTCCATCGAGGAGGAATACCGCACTATTATGAGTGCGGTGATTCAGAAGGTCCATCTCGCCAAAAGCGGGCTGACCGAAGCCTGCAGTAGCCTTCTTACAGGCTTTGAGGTAAGAAATTTAATATATGTAAAATAGTACCGCATAGACAGTAGCCCCTGATGCTCAGTTCAGTCTTCGGAAAGAAAAGTCGGACTGAGGATCTAAAAAGATATACGCAGGAGTCATTAAAAATATGTCAATATGAGATTGCAGGCTGCGCTGCTGACCTCTGCCGCACTGACTGCGGAGGTTGATGCTTTGAAGCAAAACCTCGAGCGGTCTGAGAACGAGCTCGGCCGTGCCAAGAAGCAGCTCGAGGACAAAGAAGGTGAGTAGCACCTTATTAAAGTTGTACCTTACAGAAAAGGATTTGGTTGCAAGAAGAATGACAAGGATAACGTGGGTATTGCAGGGGCCACAAACGAGGTGGCGACCCTGAAGGAGGCGGTGCCCGCGGCCAAACGTAATGCGGTCGCGGAGTGCACCGAGCGAGAGAAGCAGGAGGCGCGGGTGGCGGAGGTACATCAAGAGCTCCAGACTCTCTTGGAAAAACATGAGAGTTTGGAGCACGACTCAAAGACTCGAAAGTCCGAGCTTGCATCGGCTCTTGAGAGTGCCAAAGCCACTAAGGCCGAAGCCTACAAGGCCCTCCAGGAAATCGAGGCGTTGAAGAAAACAGCGTCTGGTAAGGCATTTTTCATGCAAAGCAAGCATGTGGATGTGGATACGTGTTACTTACCCGAATTCGGAGCTCTCCGGGAGCGTTCGCAGATCTACCCTGCAGCGTGTCCGATGTTGCCGCTTTCTACAGGGCCGAGGAGGGGAGCTCGACGGAGAAGGTCTTATGGTCTCAGTATGCCGAGGCCGGACATCCGGTGCCCCTTAGCGACCAGCTGAAGCAGCTGGTCGAGCTCCACAAGGTGGCCGAACAGGCCATGAAGGGCCTCATAGTTTGGCTGTGGCCCAATGAGGCCATGCCTAGGAGCTACTTCGGCCTGGTGCGGCGGCTGGTGGATGCGTGTCCATCGGTTGAGGTCATCAAGCGATCCGCTTGTATTGAAGGTGCCCGTCGGGCCATTGCCCGTGCTAAGGTGCACTAGGGCAAGATGGATGCTGAGAAGCTTGTGACGGACGCGCCACCGCCGGGCAAGGAGTATCGCACGCCCGAAATGTATTATAAGGGTGTCCTGAAGGGTGCCCGCATTATTGCGGGTGAGTGCTCCAATGATGTAATATTTGAGTAGACTCGCATTTTGTTATCCTGTGCGCTGAAAACTTTGTTCATATGCGCTAAGCAACGCTTGTTAATTTAAAATATTACCTTCTGTGCGGCCGTTTATCAAATCTGAGAGATGGCAAGTCGTCGGCTTCAGCCCCCATGCCACGAGTGCTGGGGTGTTCGAGATAAATTTGAGCACTCTTGTTCCCATTTTTGAGTCCATCTAGGGAGGCGCTCAACTCAACGAACTAGGCAACCGGACTTATAATGCTTGAACACTCTCACTTAGCCATAGAATTCTATAATTTTAAATTTCGGCGAAGCCCCTAGTGTTCGGAAGGCCGAATTTGGGGCGCTATCCACGCCTTGGCCGGACAAAGCCGGTTCCTCACTCTAAGCGGCATAAGTCTTTAGGGACTCGAAAAAACCTCTCGAACAGCGACCGGCTCTCGCCTCATCATGATGGTCAGTTTTAGCTTTCTCCAATGAGGCGCTCGCCCAGCTCAACTGGGGGGCAATCGCAGTGGTTCTCCCAGTGCTACCTTAGCCGATACAATGGAACGTAAGGTACCAAAACATGGGAGCTGGGAAAACCCAACTATTGACCCAAGACATGATTCGGAGCCGATGCATATAATGCTATAAGTTCGGGGTGCCGCACTTGTGAAAGTGTTCGAACTTATCACACCATAATGTGGGGAACTTAAGCCCCTGGTGTATTTAGCCGTACCAAAGTGTACGGATGCAACATGTCGTATATCAACATATGTATAAGAAAGGAATGCAATTATAAGCAAAAAGGTGCTACATTGTTTTATTCAAGAAATACTGCTATGAATGCAGAACGATACAAATAGTGCGATAAGCATGGGATGGGACTATTAAACATGTCCCCTCCAGGGGTAGTCTGCGGAATGGTGTATAAAACAGATTTAATGCTCGTAAGGAGACCACCTGGATATTCGTCGCAGCCTTTCTCCTTCCCTGGCTGTTGCATCGTGAGTTCGGCCGGTCTACTGCCGGACAGGGCCTCTGGTGAATGGAGTCCTGTGGGTAAGAAAGAAAAAGGGAAAAAAAGGAATGACACACTTGGGAGCCCCTGATGTGGTTGAGCCGCATTTTGGGCCTGTCGTGGTCATGCCCCTTCCCCTATGCCCATGGTATCTCCAGAGCGTAATTATGTACGCGAAGGACCAGTCTTGCGATCTTGCGAGGGCTGGGGTTGGGGCCGCATTGCTACGCGTGCTCGGAACGTGCCAGGTGGTCTTGTTGTAGGTTACTCTAGGCGCGTTTAGCCGTGTCCGGTCGCTTTACGGCCGGACTCGAGAATTGCCTTAAGAGGTTGCATTGTACTTCTGCCGTGAGAGCCGCTGTATGTTCCTACGTTCGGAGGGAGCGTTCAGTGTTTCCGTTGACCGTGATAACTCCTCGAGGGCCTGGCATCTTGAGCTTGAGGTATGCGTAGTGCGGTACCGCGTTGAACTTTGCAAACGCGGTCCGTCCGAGTAGGGCATGATAGCCGCTGCGGAACGGAACTATGTCGAAGATTAACTCCTCGCTTCGGAAGTTATCCGGGGATCCGAAGACCACTTCGATGTAATCGAGCCCGCATAATTGGCCTCTACACCTGGTATGGCGCCTTTGAAGGTCGTCTTTGTGGGTTTAATCCTTGAGGGTCCATGCCCATCTTGCGCGATTGTATCCGATAAAGCAGGTTCAGTTGCTTGCCGCGATCCATCGGGACTCGGTGAGGTGAAATTCATCGACGATTGGGTCTAAAACCAATGCGGCGAATCCTCCATGGTGGATATTGGTGGGGTGGTCCCTTCGATCAAAAGTGATCGGGCAAGAGGACCATAGGTTGAACTTCGGGGCGACTGGCTCCATCGCGTATATGTCCCTGAGTGCACGCATCCGCTCCCTCTTGGGTATGTGGGTTGCGTATATCATGTTCACCGTCCGCACTTGTGGGGGGAAACCCTTCTGTCCTCTATTGTTTGGCGGTCGGGTCTCTTCTTCTTCATCGCTATGCAGCCCCTTGCCATTGTTTTCGGCAATTAGCTTGCCTGCCTGCTTGAATACCCAACAGTCCCTGTTGGTGTGGTTGGCTGGCTTTTCGGGGGTGCCGTGTATCTGGCACGAGCGATCGAGTATTCGGTCCAAATTGGACGGACCCGGAGTAGTTCTTTTGAATGGCTTTTTTCGCTGACCGGGTTTGGAGCCTCTGAATCCGGCATTGACTGCCGTATCCTCATTATTGTCACCGTTAATGCGGCGTTTTTTCTTGTTGCAACGCGACCTGCCATTGCGGTCCTTGGTATCCGGACAGCCAGAATTTTTGCTGAGGTTGTTGCTGCGGGCTAGCCAGCTGTCCTCTCCCGCGCAGAAGCGGGTCATTAGTGATATGAGGGCTGCCATGGAATTCAGCTTTTCCTGTCCCAGGTGCCGGGCAAGCCACTCGTCGCGGATGTTATGTTTGAAGGCCGCGAGGGCCTCCGCATCTGGACAGTCGACGATTTGATTTTTCTTAGTTAAGAACCATGTCCAGAATTGTCTGGCCGATTCGTCTGGCTGCTGAATTATATGGCTTAGGTCGTCGGCGTCTGGTGGTCGCACATACGTGCCCTGGAAGTTATCAAGGAATGTGGCTTCCAGGTCCTCCCAACACCCAATTGACTCTGCTGGCAAGCTGTTAAGCCAATGCTGAGCTGGTCCTTTAAGCTTGAGTGGGAGGTATTTGATGGCGTGAAGATCATCACCGCGGGCCATATGGATATGAAGAAGATAGTCTTCGATCCAAACCGTGGGGTCTGTTGTGCCATCATAGGATTCAATATTCACGGGTTTAAACCCTTCGGGGATTTGATGATCCATTACTTTATATGTGAAGCATAATGGGTGTGCGGCGCCTCTGTATTGGGCTATATCACGACGGAGCTCAAAGGAGCAGTGTCTACGGTGTTCAGCCCGGTCGGACTTGTAGTATCCGGTGCGATGGTTGTCGTCACGTATCATGGGGCGCCCACGCGATCCGTACATCGATCTTGATTGTATTGCCTTATCCTCCAATATATCTCGCAAGTCCGGAGCGTTCCCCTGTGGCCTTGTGCTTTTCGAGTGATGCCGGGGTACAGTTCTAGTAGAGGGCCTAGAGGCCTCTTTGTCGCGGCCACGAGGTGGCCGGTCAGCCGTATTGTGCTCTGGTGATGCAGGTTTATATGCCTCCTCCTCTAGTCGGGGAAGCAACTTGCGTTTGGGGTAGTTTTTGGAGGGGCGTTCGAGCTCATTCTCTTCGGCCGCAAGGACTTCAGTCCATCTGTCGGCTAGCAGATCCTGATCAGCTCTAAGTTGTTGCTGCTTTTTCTTGAGGCTGTTGGCCGTGGCCATAAGCCTGCATTTAAAACGCTCTTGTTCGACGGGATCCTCAGGCACGACAAGTTCGTCGTCGTCGAGGCTTGCCTCGTCTCCGAAGGGAGGCATGTAATTATCATCCTCTACCTCTTCGTCTGCCGCTCTCTCATGAGGGTTGGCATCTCTGTCCTCCTGCGCTGAATCTTGCTGGAGGGGGTTGTCTTTGGCACTGTATGGGGTATTATTATCTCCGGTGCCGGAATCGCCATTCTTGCTGTGGCGGGATTTAGAGCGGCGCCGCTGACGCCGATGCTTGGGCTGTTTCTTGGAGGGGTCTTCCTCCGCTGTTCCTTCGCCATTCCCATCCTTTGGGATATCCACCATGTATATGTCGTATGATGAGGTGGCTTTCCAGTGCCCAGTAGGCACTGGTTCTTGGTCGTCTCCGCAATCGTCGTCCATACCGTCGATGTCTTCGGAGTTGAAGTCTAGCATGTCGGTTAGATCGTCGACAGCGGCTACTAAGTGGGTGGTGGGTGGGTCTTAAATTTCTTCGTCGCCCGCATCCCAACTGTCCTGACCGTAGTCCGGCCAGGGCTCTCCTGATAACGAGAGATGCTTTAGCGAACTCAGGATGTCGGCAAAAGGTGAGTGTTGAAAGATGTCCGCAGCGGTGAACTCCATGATCGGCGCCCAATCGGATTCGATTGGAGGGGGCGCGGGAGGTTCGCAGTCCAGTAAGGAGTCCGGCACCTTGGAGTCACGAGCTTCAAAAGGGACAAAGTCAGTATTCGGCTCTATCGCCGTAGAGGTTGCAGCCGCGAGGCGGTGCCTAACCACCCGTCCTCGATCTGCACCGCCTGCTCCGAATCGAGGGTCGGAGTGGACTCGTGTGCGGCCTCTAGGGCACTGTCCGGCAGCAGAGCTAAATCATGCCCATTGTGACAGTGCGGCGGGCTCAGCTGTGGCTCGAATCCATTGAAGATCAATTCTCCGCGGATGTCAGCCGTGAAGTTAAGACTTCCAAATCTGACCTGTCGGCCAGGGGCGTAGCTTTCGATCTCCTCCAGATGGCCAAACGAATTGGCCCGCAGTGCAAAGCCGCCAAATACGAAGATCTGTATAGGGAGAAAAGTCTCACCCTGGACTGCGCGTTGTTGATGATCGAAGGAGCCATCGAGCCTATCGATGACGACACAGAGGAACTCTCAATGAAAGCACCAATGTCAGTGTCAAAACTGGCGGATCTCGGGTAGGGGGTCCCGAACTGTGCGTCTAGGCGGATGGTAACAGGAGACAAGGGACACAATGTTTTACCCAGGTTCGGGCCCTCTTGATGGAGGTAAAACTCTACATCCTGCTTGATTGATATTGATGATGTGGGTATTACAAGAGTAGATCTACCACGAGATCAAGGAGGCTAAACCCTAGAAGCTAGCCTATGGTATGATTGTTGTTATTGTTGTTGTGTCCTACGGACTAAAACAATCGGGTTTATATAGACACCGGAGAGGGCTAGGGTTACACAGAGTCGGTTACAATGGTAGGAGATCTACATATCCGTATCACCAAGCTTGCCTTCCACGCCAAGGAAAGTCCCATCCGGACACGGGACGAAGTCTTCAATCTTGTATCTTCATAGTCTTGGAGTCCGGCCGATGATGATAGTTCGGCTATCCGGACAACCCCTAGTCCAGGACTCCCTCACCACCTCCTTCCTTTGCCAAAAGCTCATACTCTTCAATAGATTCCTTCTGGGTCACCGCTCCATCCGAGAATTTGGTGACGTATCGACTGTATCAAAAAATATCCGGGAGTAAGAACAGTTCAAAGGAATTAGAAGTTGCAAAACAATGTACCACAAGAACTTACTCGATTTATGGTCGCACTTCTGTTAGGTTTGTGAAGATATACAACGAAATGGTCTGCCATTCTTCGACATTCAACGATATTGGTTTCCAACCATCGGCTGGTGTGAGATTCCCTTTGAATAGGCTGAGGCTGGATCCACCTTTTTATGGTTGCCAGGATTGTGCCGAGGCTTAGGATTATGCAAATGAAATTTTTTGGCTTCGTAGTGTGTTGTCATGAAGTTTTCCGCCTCCTCGGTAATGAATGTCTCAGCCATCGATGCTTCACTAACTTGCAGATCAACTCCGCCGCCAACTCTTCCATTTCTTATAGCATGGCAGGCGATAGTTCTTTCGCACAAAGAACACAAGAAATAGCTCATCTCTGCCAGTACTAGCCATTCATCCTTAGGGATGAAGCCACGCAACATCACCAGCATTACCCGCTCAATCCATATGTGCCAATCATGACTCTTGAGACCAAATATTTTTGATTTGTCAAGACTCGCTCCCTTGTTTAGATTCGCTGCATACCCATCGGGGAACATTAACTGCATTTTCACCTACAAGATAATTTCCCTCATAGCTGGCCTTCCAAGATTGAACCATGCCTTTGGCTTCGTCCAGTTCTGCTTTCCTTTTGGTTCTTGCATGTTTATAACGGTCTATGACATAGCGCCTCCTGATCGACTCTAGCCTCAGTATTATCCTTTGACTCCCCCTCTATACCGAACAATGTACCAAAAAGTACCTCGGTGATATTCTTTTTAGTGTGCATCACGTCGATGTTGTGTGGGCAAAGGAGGTCTTTGAATTAAGGTAGATCCCACAAGCATGTCTTGTCAGTCCAGGCGTGTTTCAAATTATACCCCTTGAAATACCCTGGACGCTCTGGATCTGGCTTGAGAGTGTTTAACTGATCCAGGGTCTCGTGGCCTGTCAACGGAGGTGGTGCAGAGTTTTTGACAACTCTACCTTTCATGAAGTTCTTCTTGTCTTTCCTGAACTTATGGCGAGGATCCAGGAACTGTCTATGCAAGTCAAAGCAAGAAAACTTGCGAACCGCCTATAGCCAAGGAAACTCAAGAGCTTCCTTACATGTGGGGAACGGGAACCTTCCTTGCACACACCAGCCAACGAATAGCGCAAATGCCGGCAACTCATGTGTCGAGTACATGTACTAGACACGCATTGTCAAGTCTGTTTGTTAAAGGCGTCGTCTGTATTGAACCCATTATCCCAAGCTTCTTGCAATTATTCCTTAAGTGGCTACATGTACACATTCATATTCTTCGCCGGATAGTTCGGCCCTGATTATCAACGTCAGGGAAATGTTCTTTCTTTGCATAATCTGTTCGGGGGGTGGGGGAGATTGAGTGGAAAGAAAAATATGGGCCAACAACTATATTGGGTTGTCGTCAGACCAAGCACACTGAACCCATCTGTGCTAATTCCAACTCGAGGATGCCTTGGATCTGCTGCACCTTTCGCATATAATGCATCGAAGCGCTTCCACGCTTCACCATCCGATGTGTGTACCATCATCAGATTCCCATCTGCATCTAGTTCGGTTCTTTTGCCCGTTTTGTGCCATGTCATCTGTCTGGCCGTCGCTTCGACCATGAAAAGATGTTGAAGTCTTGGTATGATTGGCCTATACTAAAGAACATTAACCAGGATTTTGGTCAGCGCATTCTCACTCATACCGTTGTCTACCACAATATACCTGGAAGACTTGCAGATGGGACAATAGTTCAAGTCTACATACTCAAGCCTAAATAAGGCACATCATTTCTCACGGGCATGTATCTTCTAATAGGGCATCTTAAGAGCACAGAGGATTTTGTCTGACTGGTACAGGTTTCCAGGCAATACATGGCCTTAGGGTAGAAAGCATCCAAATACTGTCATCACCGCATCATAGCATTCTCTGTCCAAGTTGAATTGAGCCTTCAGAGCCATTATTTATGAGATGGCATCCAACTAACAAAGCTCAGTGTGCTCGTGAAGAGGACGTTTTGAAGACTCCAACATTTCATTGAAGGTGTTTGCAGATTCCTCCATCTCTTTGTCTGAATCCCGAACATCATCAAAGTTTCGCACCATGTTTTCCATCCCGGTACCATGCTCGTCGGTGCGACAACGAACCATCTCAGCTCTGGCATGTTGGGTTGACTCACCATGAAATGTACACACCATATAACCGGGCGTAAAACCACTCTTCTACAGGTTTTTGCCCATTTCATCCTCTGTCCTCTTTTCCCAATTGTTGCATTAGACACAGGGACACCAGTTTTTCCTCTAGCCACTTGCAAATGCATCTTTCACAAACTCCTTGGTTTTTGTTAACCATTCATTGGTAATCTCTTTCTGACAAGTGCGACCGGTGTATATCCACGCATGATCACTCATCTTGCTTAGCTATTGTACATACAAGAAATATATATAATTCAGCATGCATATTCACCAGTTAATCTAGTTTGTCAATTTTTTCTATTACATCCATGCAACCTACGCTCTAATAGGTAAAGATAGGTCCTAATCCCACCCGAGTAAGTGTAGATTAGTATGTTCTCCATGCTCTACCCCATTACGAGACAAAATTTCAGAAGCACCTCCCCTTTGTTCTCCCTATAAATGTCTCGGCAAAAAAGCCGAGAGAATGTACATCCAGAGAACAACAGGGAGGCGCTGACGAAATTTTGTCTCGGAATGGGGTGGAGCATGGAGAATGTACTCAATCTACACATACTCAGGCTGTCCGTGCAAATCGCCGGACAATCCAAATGAGTTACGGTGATAAATATGCAATTGAATGCATATTTATCGATCCAAATCCTTTCAGACCGGAGACACATACTGGTTATGTGACTGTAATTACCTAGCTAGTGTCATTGGCATGAAGGCCGGAACAGAGCAAATAATTAAGGGGGGAGGAGGAGATGTCATTTGTGCTCACCCACGAACATAGGGGCGGAGCTCGTCGAACACCTGACCCTCGCAGTGAAGAAACAACTGCACATTGAAATTGAAAGATGAGTAACCGAGCATTATTGTTTTTGCCATCAACCTAACTAAAATTAAACTAAACTAAGCCTAAACTAAAGTAAATCTAGAAAAACGGAAAAAGAAGAAAAAGAAGAAGACATGATTGCTAGCTCTTTAGCATGCGTTGGTTTTCCCTTGAAGAGGAAAGGGTGATGCAGCAAAGTAGCGTAAGTATTTCCCTCAGTTTTGAGAACCAAGGTATCAATCCAGTAGGAGACGACACACAATTCACCTAGTACCTGCACAAACAATCAAGAACCTTGCAACCAACGCGATAAAGGTGTTGTCAATCCCTTCACGGTCACTCGCAAAAGTGAGATCTGATAGAGATAGTAAAGCAAATATTTTTGGTATTTATTTTTTATAGTTTGGAAAGTAAAGATTGCAAAGTAGTAAACGAGATGTGATGTAAATAGAAGAGATGTAATATAATAGGAAAGAGGTCCGGGGGCCATAGGTTTCACTAGTGGCTTCTCTCAAGATAGCATTTATTAAAGTGGTTGAACAAATTATTGTCGAGCAATTGATAGAAGAGTGCATAATTATGAAGACATCTAAGGCAATGATCATGAACATAGGCATCACGTCCATGTCAAGTAGACCGAAACGATTCTGCATCTACTACTATTACTCCACACATCGACCGATATCCAGCATGCATCTAGAGTATTAAGTTCATAAGAACGGAGTAACGCATTAAGCAAGATGACATGATGTAGATGGATAAACTCAAGCAATATGATATAAACACCATCTTTTTATCCTCGATGGCAACAATACAATACGTGCCTTGCTTCCCCTACTGTCATTGGGAAAGGAAACTGCAAGATTGAACCCAAAGCTAAGCACTTCCCACATTGCAAGAAAGATCAATCTAGTAGGCCAAACTAAACCAATAATTCGGAGAGACTTGCAAAGATATCAAATCATGCATATAAGAATTCAAGAAGAACCAAATAATATTCATAGATAATATTGTTCACAAATCCACAATTCATTGGATCTCGGCAAACACACCACAAAAGAATATTACATCAAATAGATCTCCAAGAACATCAAGGAGAACTTTGTATTGAGAATCAAAGAGAGAGAAGAAGCCATCTAGCTAATAACTATGGACCCGAAGGTCTGTGGTAAACTACTCACGCTTCATTGGAGAGGCAATGGTGTTGATGTAGAAGCCCTCCGTGATCGATTCCCCCTTCGGTAGATCGCCGGAAAAGGCCCCAAGATGGGATCTCACAGGTACAAAAGGTTGCGGCGGTGGAAACGTGGTTTCGTGGCTCCCCCTGATGTTTCAAGGGTATAAGAGTATACATAGGCGAAAGAAGTACGTCAGTGGAGCTACGAGGGGCCGACGAGGGTGGGGGCGCGCTCCTGCCTCGTGGCCTCCTCGTAGAGTCCCAGACTTCAACTCCAAGTCTTCCAGATTGCTTTTGGTCCAAGAAAGATCCTCGCGAAGGTTTCATTCCGTTTGGACTCCGTTTTGTATTCCTTTTCTGTAAAACTCTAAAATAAGAAAAAATAGCATAAAGTAGCACTGGGCCTCCGGTAATAGGTTAGTCCCAAAAATAATGTAAAAGAGCATATTAAAGCCCATTAAACATCCAAAACAGATAATATAATAGCATGGAACAATCAAAATTATAGATACGTTGGAGACGTATCAAGTGCAGTGGCGGAGCTCACCAGAGACAGGGCAGCGGTGGCGACGGGCAGCGGTGGAGAAGGGGCGCGGAGGCGGTGGGTACCGATCAGCGGTGGAGGAGGAGGGCCGGGCAGGGCGGCCTGGGGTGATGGGGGCAGGGGCGATGGGGGTCCAGGGCAGGGAGGGGGGCGTGTGGCGCTGCACGGCGGCTGGGGCGATGGGGATCTGGGGTGACGGGGCGGCAGGGTGGCATGGGCGATGGGCCGGTTGGGGTAGGGGCGTCGGGCGACGGGGCGGCAGGGGCGATGGGATGGCGGGGGCGGGGGCTCTGGGGCAAGGAGGATGGTGGGGCGGCGGCGGTGCTGGGCGGCTGGCGGCAGGGGCGACGGAACGGCAGGGGCGATAGGGTTCCAGGGCAGGGAGGGAGGTGGGACTGCAGCGGCGGCGCGGGCGCAGGGGTGCGCGGTTGGAGAGAGAGGAGAAGAGAGAGGGTGGGGTCGGGGAGAGAGGAAGGGGCAGACGTTAGAGGCTGTTAGTGGGCACGTTCTTTGCCCTCCGCTAGCGGACGACAAACAGGGGGGATGGTGGTCCGTTAGTGTTTGGGTCTCCACTGGACCCTGTTGGAAATATGCCCTAGAGGCAATAGTAAAATGGTTATTATTATATTTCCTTGTTCATGATAATTGTCTATTGTTCATGCTATAATTGTATTAACCGGAAACTGTAATACATGTGTGAATACATAGACCACAACATGTCCCTAGTAAGTCTCTAGTTGACTAGCTCGCTGATCAATAGATGGTTCTGGTTTCCTGGCCATGGCCATTGGATGTCGTTGATAACGGGATCACATCATTAGGAGAACGATGTGATGGACAAGACCCAATCCTAAGCATAGCACAAGATCATGTAGTTCGTTTGCTAAGAGCTTTTCTAATGTCAAGTATCATTTCCTTAGACCATGAGAATGTGCAACTCCCGGATACCGTAGGGATTCTTTGGGTGTACCAAACTTCACAACGTAATTGGGTGGCTATAAATGTGCACTACATGTATCTCCAGAAGTGTCTGTTGGGTTGGCAAATATCGAGAGTAGGATTTGCCACACCGTATGAAGGAGAGGTATCTCTGGGCCCACTCGGTAATGCATCATCATAATGAGCTCAATGTGACTAATGAGTTAGCCACGGGATCATGTGTTACGGAACGAGTAAAGAGACTTGCCGGTAACTAGATTGAACGAGGTACGGGGATACTGACGATCGAATCTCGGGCAAGTAACATACCGGTGGACAAAGGGAATTGTATACAGGATTGATTGAATCCCCGACATCGTGATTCATCCGATGAGATCATCGTGGAACATGTGGGAGCCAACATGGGTATCCAGATCCCTCTGTTGGTTATTGGCCGGAGAGATGTCTCGGTCATGTCTACATGGTTCCCGAACCCGTAGGGTCTACACACTTAAGCTTCGGTGACGCTAGAGTTGTTATGGGAAATTGTATGTGGTTACCGAAGGTTGTATGGAGCCCCGGATGAGATCCCAGACGTCACGGGGATTTCTAGAATGGTCCGAAGGCAAAGATTTATATATGGGAAGTCAAGTTTCAGTCACCGGAATGGTTTCGGGGGTTATCGATATTGTACCAGGACCACTGAAAGGTGTCCGGGGGTCCATCGGGTGGGGCCACCTGCCACGTGGGACTTAATGGAGTGAACAAGGGTGGGAACCAGACCCCTAGTGGGCTGGTGAGCCCCCCAAGGGCCCATGGCACCTAGGGTTGGAAACCCTAGGGGGTGGGGGCGCCTCCCACCAAACTTGGGGGGCAAGTCCCCCCTTGGCCGCCGCCCCCCTTGTAGATGAGGTCTAGGGGGCCAGCCCCCTCTCCCCTTCCCTTATAAATAGTGTGGGGGGAGGGCTGCTGCCCCCTTCCCCTAGTGTAGCTCCTCCCTCCCCAAACACCTCATCCTCCTCCGTAGAGCTTGGCAAAGCCGTGCAGAAAAACCGCAAGATCCACCACCACACCGTCGTGCTGCCGGAGCTCTTCCCCAACTTCTCCTCTCCCCTTGCTGGACCAAGAAAGAGGAGACGTCCCCGGGGCGTACGTGTGTTTAACACGGAGGCGCCGTCCATTCGGCGCTAGATCGGTTCTTCCGCGATTTGAATCGCCGCAAGTACGACTACATCAACCATGTTCTTGTAACGCTTCCGCTTAGCGATCTTCAAGGGTATGAAGATGCACTCCCTCTCTCTGTCTCTCTCTCATTGCTAGCATCTCCTAGATTGATCTTGGTGACTCATAGGAAATTTTCAATTATTACTACGTTCCCCAACAGTGGCATCATGAGCTAGGTCTATGCATACATTCTATGTACGAGTAGAACACAAGTAGTTGTGGGAGATGGTGTGTTCAATTTGCTTACTGGTACTAGTCCTATCTTCATTCAGCGACATTGTGGGATGAAGCATCCCGGACCGACCTTACATGTACGCTTACGTGAGATAGGTTCCACCGACTAACATGCACTTGTTGCATAAGGTGGCTAGCGGGTGTCTGTCTCTCCATCTTTAGTCGGATCGGATTCGATGAAAAGGGTCCTTATGAAGGGTAAATAGCAATTGGCATATCACCGTTGTGGCTTTTGAGTAGGTAAGAAGCGTTCTTGCTAGAAACCCATAGCAACCACGTAAAAAACATGCAACAACAATTGGAAGACGTCTAACTTATTTTTGCAGGGTGTGCTATGTGATGTGATATGGCCAAAAGGATGTGATTAATGATATATGTGATGCATGAGATCGATCTTGTTCTTATAATAGGAATCATGACTTGCATGTCGACGAGTATGACAACCGGCAGGAGCCATAGGAGTTGTCTTAATTTATTGTATGACCTGCATGTCAATATAAACGCCATGTAATTACTTTACTTTATTGCTAATAGTTAGCCATAGTAGTAGAAGAAGTAGTTGGCGAGAAAACTTCATGAAGACACGATGATGGAGATCATGATGATGGAGATCATGATGATGGAGATCATGGTGTCATGCCGGTGACGAAGGTGATCATGTCGCGCCTCAAAGATGGAGATCAAAGGCGCAAGATGATATTGGCCATATCGTGTCACTTTATGATTTGCATGTGATGTTTGTCATATTTACATCTTATTTTCTTGGAACGAAGGTAGCATAAATAAGATGATCCCTCACTAAAATTTCAAGAAAGTGTCCTTCCTAACTGTGCACCGTTGCTAAGGTTCGTTGTTTCGAAGAACCACGTGATGATCGGGTGTGATAGATTCTAACGTTCGATACAAGGGTGTAAGCCAGATTTACACATGCAAAACACTTAGGTTGACTTGACGAGCCTAGCATGTCCAGACATGGCCTCGGAACACGAGAGACCGAAAGGTCGAACATGAGTCATATAGCAGATACGATCAACATGGAGATGTTCGCCGATGATGACTAGTCCATCTCACGTGATGATCGGACACGGCCTAGTTGATTCAGATCATGTATCACTTAGATGACTAGAGGGGCCCATGCTAATGTTGACCTCAACTTCAATGCGTACGGACTGGGTCTGAAACTTGAGGATCATCCACATAGCTGCCAAGAAAGCATATGTCCTTGAAGCACCGCTAGGTGACGCACCCATTTTCCCAGCAACTCAAGACGTTATGAACGTCTGGCAATCGCGTAATGATGATTACTCACTTGTTCAGTGCGGCATGCTTTACAGCTTAGAACCGGGGCTCCAAAAGCATTTTGAGCAGCACGGAGCATATGAGATGTTCCAAGAGCTGAAAATGGTTTTCCAAGCTCATGCCCGGGTTGAGAGATATGAAGTCTCCGACAAGTTCTGCAGTTGTAAGATGGAGGAAAAGAGTTCTGTCAGCGAGCATATACTCACAATGTCTGGGTTGCACAACCATTTGTCTTAGCTGGGAGTTAATCTTCCAGATGACTCGGTCATTGACAGGATTCTCTAGTCGCTTCCACCTAGCTACAAGAGCTTTGTGATTAACTACAATATGCAAGGGGTGGACAAGTCCATTCATGAGTTATATTCAATGCTGAAATCGGCGGAGGTGGAAATCAAAAAGGAACATCAAGTGTTGATGGTGAATAAGACCACTAGTTTCAAGAAAGGCAAGGGTAAAAAGAACTTCAAGAAGGACGGCAAGAGAGTGGCTGCACCCGGTAAATCAGTTGCCGGGAAGAATCCAAAGAATGGACCCAAGCCCGAGACTCAGTGCTTTTATTGCAAGGGAAATGGTCATTGGAAGCGGAACTGCCCCAAGTACTTAGCGGATAAGAAGGCTGGCAACACCAAAGGTATATGTGATATACATGTTATTGATGTGTACCTTACCAGCGCTCGTAGTAGCTCCTGGGTATTTGATACCAGTGCGGTTGCTCATATTTGTAACTCAAAACAGGAGCTGGGGAATAAGCGGAGACTGGTGAAGGACGAGGTGATGATGTGCTTCGGGAATGGTTCCAAGGTCGATGTGATGCCGTCGGCACCCTAGCTCTACATTTACCTACGAGATTAGTTTTAAACCTCAATAATTGTTATTTAGTGCTAGCTTTGAGAATGAACATTGTATCTGGATCTCTTTTAATGCAAGATGGCTACTCATTTAAATCCAAGAATATTGGTTGTTCTATTTATATGAGAGACATGTTTTATGGTCATGCCCCGCTGGTCAATGGTTTATTTTTACTGAATCTCAAATGTGATGTTACACATATTCATAGTGTGAAAGCCAAAAGATGTAAGATTGATAATGATAGCCCCACATACTTGTGGCACTGCCGCCTTGGTCACATTGGTGTCAAACGCATGAAGAAACTCCAGGCAGATGGACTTTTGGAGTCTCTTGATTATGAATCATTTGACACGTGTGAACCATGCCTCATGGGCAAAATGACCAGAACTCCGTTCTTCGGAACAATGGAGCGAGTGACCAACTTGTTGCAAATAATACATACTGATGTGTGCGGTCCAATGAGCGTTGAGGCTCGCGTTGGCTATCATTATGTTTTCACCCTCACTGATGACTTAAGTAGATATGGGTATGTCTACTTAATGAAACACAAGTCTGAGACCTTTGAAAAGTTCAAGGAATTTGAGAATGAGGTAGACAATCAACGTGACAGGAAAAAAAAGTTCTTACGATCAGATCGTTGAGGAAAATATTTGAGTCACGAGTTTGGTACGCACTTAAGGAAATGTGGAATTGTGTCACAACTCACACCACCTGGAACACCTCAGCGTAATGGTGTGTCCGAACATCGTAATCACACTCAATTGGATATGGTGCGATCTATGATGTCTCTTACCGATTTACCGCTATCATTTTGGGGTTATGTTTTAGAGACAGCCGCATTCACTTTAAATAGGGCACCGTCTAAATCCGTTGAGACGACACCGTATGAATTATGGTTTGGAAAGAAACCTAAGCTGTCGTTTCTAAAAGTTTGGGGATGCGATGCTTATGTCAAGAAACTTCAACCTGAAAAGCTCGAACCCAAGTCAGAAAAATGCGTCTTCATAGGATACCCTAAGGAAACCATTGGGTATACCTTCTACCTCAGACCCCGAAGGCAAGATCTTTGTTGCCAAGAACGGATCCTTTCTGGAGAAAGAGTTTCTCTCGAAAGAAGTAAGTGGGAGGAAAGTAGAACTTGATGAAGTACTGCCTCTTGAACCGGAGAGTAGCACAGCTCAGGAAGATGTTTCTATGGTTCCTGCGCCGACTGGAGAGGAAGTTAATGATGATGGTCATGAAACTTTGGACCAAGTTGCTACTGAACTTCGTAGGTCCACATGGGAACGTTCCGCACCAGAGTGATACGGCAACCCTGTCCTGGAAATCATGTTATTAGACAATGGTGAACCTTCAAACTATGAAGAAGCGATGGCGGGACCGGATTCCAACAAATGACTTTGACGGACTTTCCCGATGATCGGCGAGCAATAGAAAATAAGTGGATCTTTAAGAACAAGACTGATGCGGATGGTAATGTGACCATCTATAAGGCTCGGCTTGTCGCTAAGGGTTATTGACAAGTTCAAGGGGTTGACTACGATGAGAACTTCTCACCCATAGAGAAGCTGAAGTCCGTATGAATCATGTTAGTAGTTGCCGCATTCTATGATTATGAGATATGGCAAATGGACGTCAAAACGGCATTCCTTAACGGTTTCCTTAAGAAAGAATTGTATATGATGCAGCCGGAAGGTTTTGATCCTAAGAATGCTAACAAGGTGTGCAAGCTCCAGCGCTCCATCTATGGGCTGGTGCAAGCATCTCGGAGTTGGAACATTCACTTTAATGAAATGATCAAAGTGTTTGGGTTTATGGAGACTTATGGAGAAGCCTGTGTTTACAAGAAAGTGAGTGGGAGCTCTGTAGCATTTCCAATATTGTATGTAGATGACATACTATTCATGGGAGATGATATAGAACTTTTGGAAAGCGTAAAGGCCTACTTGAATAAGTGTTTTTCAATGAAGGACCTTGGAGAACCTGCTTACATATTAGGCATCAAGATCTATAGAGATAGATCGAGACGCCTCATCGGTCTTTCACAAAACATATACCTTGAAAGGATATTGAAGAAGTTCAATATGGATCAGTCCAAGAAGGGATTCTTGCTTGTATATCAAGGTGTGAGATTGAGCATGGCTCAATGCCCGACCTCGGCAGAATATAAGAAATAATGAGTGTCATCCCCTATGCCTCAGCCGTAGGGTATATTATGTATGTCATGTTGTGTACCAGACCTAATGTGAACCTTGTCGTAAGTTTGGTAGAGAGGTACCAAAGTGATCCCGACATGGAACACTGGACAATGGTCAAGAATATCCTGATGTACCTGAAAAGTACTAAGGATATGTTTCTCGTTTATGGAGGTGACGAACAGCTTGTCGTAAAGGGTTACGTCCATGCTAGCTTCCACACAGATCTGGATGACTCCAAGTCACAAACCGGATACGTGTACATTTTGAATGGTGGGCAATCAGCTGGTGTAGCTGCAACAAAAGCGTTCTGGCGGGATCGACATGTGAAGCGGAGTACATGACAGCCTCGAAGGCAGCACATGAAGCAATCTGGATCAAGGTAGTCAGAGTCGGGATTCGGAGTCGGATCGGTTTTCCTCGGACAGAATCGAGTCGTAAGATCGAGTCGTGGAATCGAGGATTCTACTTGATTTACTCAAATAAGATATTTCGTATGCACACAAGATATTTATATGGGTTCTAAAGAGTTTTGACACAAAATATGGAGCAAAGAACGTACACATCAATGCTAGTTGTATTCCACTTCTTTTTATGGCTAACCTACCATCTAGCTTGCATGTATGGAACATATATCAGAGGGAAATCTGTAGAACATTTAAACCTTCAATGCACGAAATATACTTATGTTCTTTTTAGAGTGCGGGAATAGTCGATCACTTGTCTATCTGACCTACAGTGCTAAACCTTGAAGGGTCTTGATCTCCTTCTCCGATCAATTTTGAAGCATCCTCCTTTTCACGCCAATTCCATATGTCGACCAGCCTGATCCTCAATTTCGATCTTGGGTTTCTAAGAGATAGATCAAAGGTGTCTACGGCTGAGCGTTTGGACTTGGGAGGGGAATAAAGGTCCATGAGGTATATGAAAAGGGGTTTGGATGATTGCATACTATTTTGCTACAACTAAACAAACGGCTTAGGTAAGTTAGTAGAATCGGATATAGTCCATAGCATAGTCGGGATTGTACAATTTTGTACAGGATTCTATGATTTGGATCGCGACCCAACATGGATTCTACCTGATCCGGATTCATAGTGGGATTTGGATCGACATGCTTCTGTAGGGTCGTGAAGTCGTAGGATTCTAGCAGTCGAATCGGGATTCTAACTACCTTGATCTGGATGAAGGAGTTCATCACCGACCTAGGAGTTATTCCGAATGCGTCGGGCACGATGACTCTCTTCTGTGACAATATTGGAGCTATTGCCCTTGCCAAGGAGCCCAGGTTCCACAAGAAAACCAGGCATATCAAGCGTCGCTTCAACTCCATTCGTGAAAATATTTAAGATGGAGAAATAGATATTTGTAAAGTGCATACGGATTTGAATGCAACAGATCCGTTGACTAAACCTCTTCCACGAGCGAAACATGATCAACACCAGAACTCTATGGGTGCTCGATTCATCACAATGTAACTAAATTATTGACTTTAGTGCAAGTGGGAGACTGTTGGAAATATGCCCTAGAGGCAATAATAAAATGGTTATTATTATATTTCCTTGTCATGATAATTGTCTATTGTTCGTTCTATAATTGTATTAACCAGAAACCGTAATACATGTGTGAATACATAGACCACAACATGTCCCTAGTAAGCCTCTAGTTGACTAGCTCGTTGATCAATAGATGGTTGTGGTTTCCTGACCATGGACATTGGATGTCGTTGATAACGGGTTCGCATCATTAGGAGAATGATGTGATGGACAAGACCCAATCATAACCATAGCGCAAGATCATGCAGTTCGTTTGCTAAGAGGTTTTCTAATGTCAAGTATCATTTCCTTATACCATGATATTATGCAACTCTCGGATACCATAGAAATGCTTTGGGTGTACCAAACGTCACAACGTAACTGGGTGGCTATAAATGTGCACTACAGGTATCTCCAAAAGTGTCTATTGGGTTGGCAGGAATCGAGACTAGGATTTGTCACTCCTTATGACGGAGAGGTATCTCTAGGCCCACTTGGTAATGCATCATCATAATGAGCTCAATGTGAATAATAAGTTAGCCACGGGATCATGCTTTATGGAACGAGTAAAGAGACTTGCTGGTAACGAGATTGAACGAGGTACGGGGATACCAACGATCAAATCTCGCGCAAGTAACATACCGGTGGACAAAGGGAATTGTATACGGGATTGATTGAATCCCCGACATCGTGGTTCATCCGATGAGATCATCGTGGAACATGTGGGAGCCAATATGGATATCCAGATCCAGCTGTTGGTTATTGGCCGGAGAGATGTCTCGGTCATGTCTGCATGGTTCCCGAACCCGTAGGGTCTACAGACTTAAGGTTCGATGATGCTAGAGTTGTTATGGGAAATTGTATGTGGTTTCCGAAGGTTGTTCGGAGTCCCGTATGAGACCCCGTACATCACGAGGATTCCCGGAATGGCCCGGTGGTAAAGATTTATATATGGGAAGTCCAGGTTCAGTCACCGGAATGGTTTGGGGGGTTATTGGTATTGTACTGGGACCACCGAAAGGTGTCCGAGGGTCCACCGGGTGGTGCCACCTGCCACGGGGGACTTAATGAGCTGAACAAGGGTGGGAGCTAACCCCCTAGTGGGCTGGTGCCCCCCCCCCCAAGGGCCCAAGGCGCCTAGGGTTGGAAACCCTAGGGGGTGGGGGCGCCTCCCACCAAACTTGGGGGGCAAGTCCCCCCCTTGGCCGCCGCCCCCCTTGTAGATGAGGTCTAGGGGGCCAGCCCCCTCTCCCCTTACCCTGGCACAACCCCTCCCTCCGCAAACGCCTCTTCCTCCTCCGTAGAGCTTGGCGAAGCCCTGCAGAAAAACCGCAAGCTCCACCACCACGCCGTCGTGCTGCCGGAGCTTTTCCCCAACTTCTCATCTTCCCTTGCTGGATCAAAAAGGAGGAGACATCCCCGGGAAGTACGTGTGTTAAACATGGAGGCGCCGTCCGTTCGGCGCTAGATCAGATCTTCCGCGACTTGAATTGCCGCGAGTACGACTCCGTCAACCGCGTTCTTGTAACGGTTCCGCTTAGTGATCTTCAAGGGTATGAATATGCACTCCCTCTCTCTCTGGTTGCTAGCATCTCCTAGATTGATCTTGGTGACTCGTATGAAATTTTTGACTTATTACTACGTTCCCCAACAGACCCCACGCACCTCTTTTCGTCCGCCAACGGACGGCAAAGTTTCTTTGTCATCGGCCAGCTGACGGCAAAGAACTGGCTGATGGCAAATTGGGTCTTTGCCGTCAGCCCTTTCTTTGTTGTTCATTTTTTGGAAGCAGACGACAAAGACCTTCTTTGCCGTCCGCAAGCGAACGACAAAGATCTGACTGATGGCAAATTCTCTGTTTCCACTAGTGTTACTTACATGAAAAAGATTTGTGGGTTGAGTTTCAAGAAATATTTCAATTATTCAATGAAGATGCACTCGACAAATCTCTCGTGCCATTGTCTGTTAGTGATTTCTTTCTGTAATTTAAGTCGCTAGCTAGCTGTGCTCGTTCATTTCCTATAATTATCCTTACTATATTCTTTTCTGTGGTATTATGCAGAATGAAGATTTATGAAATGAAAAGAGATGGATGCTATGGCATTGGGTTCATTGACCCAAATACCGTTAATGAAGAGACATGGCCACGTCATAAAAAACACAGAGAAAAGCTTGCTACAGTTTTTGATGCGACTAAATACCCAACCATAAATATTACTTCCTTACAACTTTGGGTGAGTGTTACTTTCTTACAAATTCTATTTAGCTTATTAGATGTTAATAAGTGTAGTTGATGAGTTATGCACATGCCCGCTTAATTATACAAATGTGTGCGCATGCAGTTTTCACTGGGTCCTATTAATCATTGAAGTTGATGAGGGAAAAGTTCGCATACTAGACTCGGAACTTAAAGAAACTAAAGAATATTCAATCATGAGGGGGATGCTCGGCAAGTAATTTCAATCATTATCGCACTATGTCGGCCTCTTTAGTTCATTTTCTGATATCAACTGATTAATAAGTCCTTTATTCATTTTCTTTGCCGGCGGGCAGGCTTTGGCAAAAGTTCATCAAACAAGTTCAAGGTTCATGGAAACAAGAGCTGAAATGGGTGCGGCCCAAGGTAATTAAGTTGTCTAGCTAGCTACGTCTGTGCATCTCTTTAATTCTAGTTTCACTAACATTATCATGCTTCATTAATTATTATCTGATTGGATTCTATTCTCGTAAAGTGCATGTGGCAGGTGTCGGGGAATAATTTATGTGCATACTATGTTTGCGAGAACATTCGCTTTATGAAAGAAAGGAGCAAAAGTAGAAGAAATCTTGACGTACGTAAACACAATTCACAATTCTTTTTATCATGATCGAATATATATACAGACAACTAATATATTCATATTGATCTTCCCTTTTAAAAAAGATGCAAGAAATGTGGGATAAACTCTTACCAACGAACAACATATGAGCACTTCAAGAGGAGAATGCGGGATTTTTGCTTGACTGGGTCATAGATCCTGAAGGATAATACCATTACACCCAATGCCTGCATGTGATGATCTGCAAATTATAGGAGAAATTGTATGTACCAAATTGTATATGTATGTGTATGCATGGTCATACGAGAAATTCTATGATATATGATTGGTTGCACGAGAAATTCTATTATATATGACTGTATGTAGTACCAGTGGCACTTGACGACTGCAGCAGCGTAAAATATATTTGAAACGAAAAACAATTAAATAGAAAACACAAAATAAAAAGAAAAAAATAAACCATAAATCATAAATCCTAAAACCCTAAACCGCTAAACCTCTAGTCCCGGTTGGTGATACCAACCGGGACTAAAGGTCCCCCAGCCCCTGGCGCGGGCTCGTGCCACGTGGTGGGCCTTTGGTCCCGGGCCGTGACGAACCGGGACTGGGGGGGAGGGGGGCTTTAGTCCTCTCCCTTTAGTGCCGGTTGGTGAACCAGGAAAAGGCCTTTACGAATCGGGACTAAAGGCTGATTCCGCACTTAGTGATTACATATTTGTAGGGAACCAACATTGGTTGGATGGTTAAAAGGGTGATTGTACTTTCAGCCCATTGGGGATCACCTCATTATTGTTGACAATGGCCTTGCTTGCTTCATGAAGGCGGGATGTTCTTTTAGTGAAGAGACAACATTTCTGACGACGAGGTGCTTGTGTGCGCTCGTTGTTTTTTCTTCATTTTTAAGTCTTCGTACACGGATGTGCATAGGTACCTAGCTTGTCTTCAAATTTTCCAACCAGAAATGATGATGACGACAAAATGGAACATGGATATGTATCTATCGGCTGGGATGGGGAGGACTATGATGATATAGTATCTTTCAAGCAAAAGGGATGTGCATCTCCAACCGCAGAAGATCTGGAGCTCTGGCTCCCCTCGCCTAGGGTTTCCGCGACGCCGCCGGCGGCTCCCCCGCGCGGAGCCGCTGCCGCGGCCGAAGCCCGCCGTCGCCGCCGCTTCTCCTGCTCCCCGCTCCTCCTCCTCCTCCTCCCGTCCTGTACCCCAGCGTCGCCTCCCGGCGAGGCGACGGGGCCCTGACGCCGTTCCTCTCGCGTGCTCCCAAGCTCCTCCCCTGCCGCCGCCGCGCGCCCTGGCCTTGCCGCGTGGTGCCGGCGGCGGCGGGTTTCGCTCTGTCCTCGCGCGGCCTCCTCGCTCGGCGATGGTGGTTGGCGGCGGTGTTCTCGGTGGCGATGGTGCGCCCTGGTGGCGGGTTCGCGGGCGCGGGCGTGTCTGATGCGGTGGCGTGTCCGTTGGCCGCGGGGCGCGCGGCGGTGCGGCCGCTGGCCTTTGCTCCGCCCAGATCTGGGCTCTTCTGGGCTCCAGCTGGGTTGGGGCGGGCCGGCGTTCCGGCGTGCGGCGGCGTGGCTCCCTGGCGGTGGTGGCGTGGCGTCGAGGGATGCGGGTGGTGGCGGCTTCGTCGGCCGAGGTGCTGCAGCGTGGCGACAGGGGTTGTCCGGATCTCTGGGGTCCGGCCGGGCCTGTGCGGGCCTGGTAAGCTCCTGTCGTCACGTCCGGTCGGCTCCGCGTCGGCGGTGGTGGTAGTCCCCTCCCATCGGCTGAGTTGCGGCTTCCCCCGAGCCCATTGGCCCCTCGTGCCTCCTCCAGGCCTCGTGTCGGTGGCTCAGCGAGACGGCGTTGATGGTTCAGTGACTGTGGTAGCACATGTTCGTGGGCGGCAGTTCTGGTGGAGCGCTTCCGATCGTCCGGGGTGGCGGTGGTTGTTTGGGTTGGGAGAAATCCCTGGTGGCTTGTCCATCACCGACGTGGTGACGCCTGCAGGCGCCGCCGGGCCTTCCTGAAGGGCGTCGGATCTGCCCCTTCCCCACTGCCCTCTGCGTACCGGGGAAAACCCTTGGACTTGTCTGGGCAGCAGCGTCGTCGTCGTCGCATTCCTTCCTGAAGGTGCTGCTCGATACGCGACGCCTCGGAGTGCTAGAAGCGCGGTGGTACTTCTCCGGTGGGTGCAGTGGTCACTGGCCATCTTTGTTTCGTCAACCTGCCATTGTCGACATTTGTTTCTTTTTCTTTTTCTTTTTCTTTTCTTTTGGGCGTGCTTGTGCTGCTTCCGCCTCAGCACCTATCGTGGATTGTATCGGATGGTTGCTTTGTAATACAAAGCGGGGGAAACCCTTTTTCTCAAAGGGAATCTTCATGGATCTATAATTCAGGCTAGCTGAGACGAACAAAGACTCATTGTACCTCAATGAGCGCTAGTGCATGTTGGTCGAGGAAAATGCTCTAACAAACCGAGTTAGGGGCAGAGGATTTGTGGCACGCGCGTGTGGGGGCACTGAGTCCCTCGTCCGTGCTTTTTCTTTTGGCTTACGATTTTCAAACTTTTATATCTTCTAAAGCAAAAGTTCGAACTAAGTTACACTTTCATATTCGTGTTTCTCGTGACAGGACATTCGAATAAGATTCATTTTTACATTTGCAAGAGTTTGTTAAATTTTTTTGTTAAGTTTTAACTTCTGAAACTTAGTGTGAGTGACCAATGAAATCAGAACTTTAGTACCTATGAGTGACAAAAAAATGGTTAAAGTTTCAACTATGAAACTTGATATGAGCGACCGAGAAAATCGTAAATTTCAGATGCAAACTCGTAAGTTTCAAAGGTTAAAACTTAATATTGTGCCCTCGAACAGGATCGAACTACTTCACGGATCATGAGGCAATTGGGTGGCCGAGCAGGATTGCACAAGTGCGTGCTCCCGCACCTATGTGGCCCTGCGAATTTCCGCAAAAATAGGTAGACACTTTAGCTTGGTTGTTCGTACACAAACAGCTAGCTGCTCAGTTCATGGATATGTAGCTGAAAGAACTATCTAGGTTACCACTTTTGTTAAGTTTGTAAACATGCAGTAAAATTTGTAAATTACCATATCACAGATTTTGAAATCAAAATCCAGCATACGGCTCAGGAAATGCAATTCAATATAGTTATTGTAGTCCTTATTTTAACGAGTTTGTTATTCGTAAGCTACACGAAGACGTCGTTGAAGTTAGGCAATTTTTGGTAGAGAGGAATTGGAGAGCTACGAGGCCGAGTTGTGTCCCCGGCGAGACCTCGGTAAAAACTCATCGGAGTGCCGGATGAGGCGAGGAAGCAGATTGACCGGTGCGGATGTCCCTGCAACGATTGCTCAGATAGGACAACGAACTGAGCCTGAGACAGGGACACTACCACCGTCAACGGTGTCGCCGGCAAGGGCTTGTCAAGACCTAGTTGTAGGCGGGGGAAGCAGCAAATTGCGGCTTTGCCGCCAGAGATGAGTCCATGGGAAGGGCTGGAGGGGGCTCGAAAGGAAGAAGGCGATCCCCGGACGTTGGATTGAAATCCAAAGAATGTCGACCACCGCCAAATTTTTTGTACCACATGATACGCGGCCGAACTGTGCAACTATTAACATCCATACTTACGTATACATCCATGCTACATTTTATCATCATGCAAATCCAAAGAAATTCGATCCAATATTTTGAGAATCCGCCGAACCAAAGGTGATGGAGGAGAGAACAAAAAAAAAATGCTGAGGCTAGGCGCCCTTGCTCACCTGCCGATAGCTGTACATACGTTATACGTACTATCGATCGGTCGATGGATGGGAGTGCTTTTTCGATCGACCAGGTAGAGGAACAGGCGGCGATAAGATCCTGCAGGTGCAGGCCAAAGATTGATATGTCCGATGGAGCACCGGCCATTTGTTCCTTCCTCTCCGTAGCTCTGCTTTAGTTGGAAGATCGACACGTCTGGTCCTGGATGATGCATCATTTCCTTGTGTCTCGGGATCCGTACCATTGCAGTCATAGGTAGGCTGGTCTCGGAATCTGTGCTGCATGCAATGAAACGGTTTGGTGTGCGCGTTGGTCCAAAAGAAGATATAGAGGAGCTGACACCCTAGATATCATCACTGTCACTCCATGCCTAGCTTGAGATTTTGCAAAGATCCACACACATGCATGCCCTTCGATGCTCCATATCGCTCTTTACGTCTTTTCACGCACTTACTTACAAGCGTGACCCATACGGACAAAATTACTGTTATGACCCTTAAGGCAAACTAAATCCTGATTTGACCTCGTTCCGAATTTTTTTTCGTTTCTGACCTTTTTTGGTGACGCCAAGGTCCCTGGCGTCTGGGTTACAAAGCAGACGCCAGGGTCCCTGGCGTCTGGCCCCTGACCCGCACTGCACGCCTGCCCGTTGACCTGCTGACGTGGCAAAGGGGCCAGACGCCAGGGTCCCTGGCGTCTGGCCCTGGTAACTAGATAAACCCTGGCGTCTGGTTCCCTATCCAGCAAATGTGCACACCCAGACGCCAAGGACCCTGGGTCCCTATCCAGAGAGCTTTTTGGCAGTTTGCAAATGTGCACACCCAGACGCCAGGGACCCTGGCGTCTGGGTGCCCTGTTTCTGCTGTCCAACGCTCTGCTTCTGCTTCCAGTCGACCACCAGATGCCAGAGATCGTGGCGTCTGGTCCCCTGACTTCAATCCAGACGCCAAGGACCCTGGCATCTGGGTCCCCTGTATATTTCAACATTGTTTTGGACTTGTTGTTTCACACAAGAAGATAGCACATATATAATATATGACAGGTTCATAGAACACAGGAGATAGCACATTGGTTAAAACTTGCATACAAACGACAACAAGTCCACAGATCACGACAAATTCATGCATACATAACACACCAAGTGCATACATAACACACCAAATTCAAGCACGACACCAAACTTGCATACAAAGTTTCTAGCACGACACCAAGTTTATGAATACAAACGCCACCTAGTTCATGCACTTCCAAACAAGAAGCTCACTTCCTCCTTCCTCTCTTCACGATGGTTGCAAGTGTAGGCTCCTCCTCTTCGCTGGACTCCTCCTCTTCGTTGTATGCCTCCTCCTCCGCATCAATGTTGGCCTTATATTTTTGCATTCCTTTTGGGATAAGCAGATGAGGATAATCCGGACTATGGAATTGTGTGTTCCATTTCTTCTTTCTACCTTTCTTGCCTGGTGTCTTATCTATGGCTTTGCCTTTCCTAGAGCGAGCATTGCCTTGTGTAGGTTGTGATGGTTGTGGAGCATCAACATCATACTCATGATCCTCTTGATGTGTTGCATCATACTCATGCTCCTCATGATTTGTTGGCTCCTCTTGATGTGTTGGCTCCTCTTGATGTGCTGGCTCCTCTTCATGGACCTCCTCCTCCATGTCCTCATCGTTCTGAAGATAACTCCGTCTATGAGCTCTGGCGGCGCGGCTACCAGGTGCATACACATCACTGGACTGAGCACCATGGCAAGAAAGCATTGCTGCCATCTTATGGAACCGCTTCTTGAACTTCTGCAACAACACAAAATATGCTGTGATATGAGATGCAAATAAATAATCCGCGAAAAGAAACTTTTATAATATATTGGTCACACCTCCATCGTGCTCCTAAGAGTCCTCTCAGATAATGCACCACCAGGTGGATGACTCAGTGCAACATTGGCATCGTTGACGCACAGAAGCAACTCTCTGCCCTGCAATTCATGAACACACCAAACTTATGTATTTGAAAGAAGACAACATGATGCAAGTACGTTAGAATAGGTCAAACAGACTACCATTTCGTCATGCATCGGTGCATAGTCAACGTGAGCCCCTCTGGTGTCTCTCACAGCCGTGTTGAAGGTATGATAACCTTCTGCAGTCTCCGGGTCTTCAGACACCAACTCCGACCACTCCTCGTGAGTCCAACCTGGCTTCAGCTTTAACCGGTAACGATCCGCATACCACACTTGATACTTCGATATGTCGATCGATTGTGAGGTCTATTCTCTGATTGCACTAATGTGTCTCTTTGATTCCAAATTTCTATCCACGCATGGTGTTTGTTTGCCCAATCCGATATATCCTGATTGTTCCTTCGATCGAACCTACAAATGATGCACGGGACAAAGCATTAGCAAACATTGACTTATTCAATGCTCTACTACATACTCAAGGCATGCTTGCTTACCGATGCAGAGATAGCATTTCCTCCTTGCTCTCCTCAATTGGAATACCTTGTCTTTTTCCAAATTGTCTTGCCACACGGTCTACAAAGTTCCACTCGACTGCGAAGAAGCATATCATTGGGCACCTCGCCCGCCAAAGATGGCTATCACGCGTGCACATCTCATTAAGATCAAAGTCACGACTTTCCACATAAGGCAACCAATGTACCTGCAAAACAAAGAGATACATTGTTAGCTACATAAGTTTCATTCTTGACTAAATTTTATCTCATTGAACTTCTCAAAACCTGCTCAGCAGTCAAGGTGTCCAGCTCGTTCATATAGCACTTGTATCGCACATGCGAGCTTCCTGTGTAGACTGTCACTTGTTCCCAATAGTAAGCAAGCGTAGGGCGCCGATATGGATCATCATCATGCAACCCGTCATGATTACCCCATGGGTTTGCCATGAGGGGGTTCTTCAAATCGGGCCATCCAACCGGGATCCGCTCCCACATCCACACGGATAGGCTCCAAACAAACCCAGACAATGAGGATGTACCTCCCTTCCTCCGACACGCCAAGTCAAGCTGCAATCAAACAAACATGTTAGATATGGAGGCGCATGACAAATGCAAGATAAATGGTTGCAAATATCTCTTATCTGACGATACAAATATGCTAGTGCGGCCGAACCCCAGCTATACTGGGTATCCCAGCTTATTGAGTAGCTCCAAGAACATCCAGAGGGCTGAGTTCGGTTGCATCCGAGAAGACTACCTTGGTTAGTACATACCAAAGATAGGCCCGCAGCATCGCTGCACAACCACGTCATTGGCACCCTCAGGGCACGGATTGGTGTTTCCTCTGACCAATTTTAGCCAAGAATGCCTCACTCTCGCGGTATCGGCCTTGCCTTCTTGAGGGTCCTCGGGCTGAACACCAATTAAATCGGCAGTCCGTTCTCGTCACTTACCCACGCTGACACGACTGGTAACAGCTTGTCCATTGATAGGAAGGCCGCTTATCATAGCCATGTCCTGTAGGGTCATCGTCAGCTCCCCACATGGAAGGTGGAACGAGTGAGTCTCCGGCCTCCAACGATCCACAAGTGCGGTCAGCGCCGCGTGGTTCACCGGCGGAGCGCGTCGCTTAAACTACAACACGAATGGGAGAAGACCCAATCTCTGAATGTAAGGCTCATAGCGCGGGTCGTAATCAAAGTCATCAGCGGAATGACCCCTCATGCGCATAGCAACTACAAGCTGCAAATAAAGTGATGTTTTAATAATCAATACCAGAACACAAATGAGAAACAACGAAAATTGGCCCAGTCTTGCTTCTTACCTGTCCTTTCTCAATGGCACGAGCACGATGCTCCTTATCCCACTCATCGATTAATCCGTCATACCAAGGTCCATCACCATCCGCCATCCTACAAAACAAATCACAAACATCTATGAATACGTGAACAATATAAAACAATACAATTTTCTTCTCCAAGTTATGCCATATGAACACACCATTATTCTCAAACATAACAACATCATTTCTTTCTTCTTCATATGCACACATATCATCTAGGGTACCAAATTTCACCATCAAATAAAATTCATAATCAACATCCGCCATTCTGTTGAACAAATCATGTCACACACAATCATCAAATTTCATCATCTCTTTTGAAGAAAAAATTATGTCATCTATATATTCAACTATATTGTCATACCACTTCACACATATAATATTTTTTCTAAATATATTTGCTTGCCAAAGTAGTCTTTCTCAGATTCAAACAAATATTATGCCATCTATATATTCAACATATAGCTAATTTACTAGGACATGCATACATCATCTTCTCAAATATACGCACATCATCTTTCAATCAAATAAATTATGGTGTCACATAACCATATGCAAAATTTTATCATATACAACATCTCTCTCTCCCTTAAAACACTCATATTCAAAACATATGCAAATACATAACATCTAATTTATACAACCCAATTTGTGGAACAAATCATGTCACATACAACCATCAATTTCATCATCATCTCTTTTGCAAAAAAATAAGCCAATAGGATAATCTACATATGAAGCAAACAAATTCAAATTGCATACATATTCAACAACACATCATCTACTATCTACAAATCAACTATACCATATAACAACTACACAAAATTTACTAAAACAAAAACAACAAGTACTCATCTAACATCTCCCAATGATGAATAATGCAACCAAAAAGAGATGTTCTAATCAAAACAAATTGGAGGGAATGGGGGAGAATACCTCAAGGATGCTTGGGGGCTTCAGATCCACAAATTTGGGTGGAGGATGGAGTAGATCAAGGGGGGATTTGGTGTGAGGGAGAAGAGGGGCGAGAGAAAGTTTCCTCTCTGTTCATGCGTTCGGCCGCCGCCAGGGAGAGGTTGGGGATGGGTGGGCTAGGCCCGCGCGTGGTGTAAACCTACCGGGGCCAGACGCCAGGGTCCTTGGCGTCTGGCCTACCGGGGCCAGACGCCAGGGACCCTGGCGTCTGGTCCCTTTGCCACGTCAGCGGGTCAACGGGCAGGCAGGCAGTGCGGGCTAGGGGCCAGACGCCAGGGACCCTGGCATCTGCTTCGTAACCCAGACGCCACGGACCTTGGCGTCACTAAAAAAGGTCAGAAACGAAATTTTTTTCGGAACGAGGTCAAATCGGGATTTAGTTTGCCTTAAGGGTCAGAACAGTAATTTTGTCCGACCCATACTACCTTGAGGAACAACAAGCATATCCCGGGAACTTTGCACACCACAGATATCCAACTTGAAATCATTGATTTTCGACCATCTCTAGATTGAAGAGCAAGAGCTACTTGTGACAGTCTTATAGTACAATGTCTCCAGTTAGCTATATCTTCTAATCTCGAAAAAAGATACTCCCTCCGTTGACGTGTGTAGGGCATCTCCAACAGTTTATTTGTTAGTTTGTTGGTAAAATATGCCATGTCATCAGCCAACACCTTAACATGCAACTACTTCAATTGGTTGTACTACCTCCGTTCTGGTTTGTTGGTCCTCATTGTATTTTGTTCCAAATTTTGACGATAGATATAACTAAAAATATATTCATGCATGTCATCAAAAATTATATCATTGAAAACTATGTTCAAATACGAATTCAACGATATAATTTTTGTTGACATGCATTCAATGATATAATTTTTGGTGATATGCATTAACAATCTGTTAGTTAAATCTTGGTAAAAATTTGACTCAAATTACAAAGAGGACTAATAAACCAGGACGGAGGTAGTATCTAGTTTTCCCCGCTAGGATATGAGATAATAAATAAGGTGCTCTTTTATTCTGCATTGGAGCTTGTGCAAGGGGTGTTGGTTCATCTACATACAACTTTCCACTCTTTTTTCATTCATTATATGACACATCATCAAAAATTCTATGTGGCAAAGTCTACCAACAACTATCTTACAACTATTGAAGATGCTCTGAAAAGCTGCATTACAACCTAGGCGCGTGGAGATTGGATGGAGGATATGAAACCAAAACTCAATGGCAATAACTATTCCTATTTGGCGTGCTTGGAAAATTGGGAGGAGGCAACTACTAATCCCTCCGTCACAGTTTAGAAGGCACAGTTAAATTTAGGTGCATTTCCACAATAGACAAGGTTTAGGGCGCATTGCATTTATTTCTAGTAGCTAAGTAGTACTCCGATATACTATTCCTATATGCATGCGTAGTGTGCATGCTATTTTTTAGCCCATCTCACAGCCAATAGATAACCACCTAGGTCCCCGAGAATTTCCAAGTGCGCCTTCTAAACCGTGACGGAGGGAGTACGCTAGTTTCCCATGTCATTAATTTCCAAAGAGCACCATGCAAATCCTATTTAATGAGTCAGCCAATGATCAATATTAATTGTTGGTGGGATCAGCGACAATTAATATGGACCGGAGGGAGTAGCTAATTATGACCTTCTTCTAATAATTAGAATTTACTTATTACTGCAATTTTAATCTTTAGGGAAATTTTCTAATGAAGCTTTAGTATTTACGAGTCAAAGGTATTAGAAAAATAATTTTCCTATGAACCACTTTGCACTTAGTTAATCAAATAGATTTTCTTTTTTTCTTTAAGTTAATTAATTATCAATCCAAATAAGAAACCAAGATCATATGGGCAGGCCAAGATGCCCTTAGAGATGTTCTAGAAGATGTTGTCCAATTGATGATTTTTTTAACTTGTAAATCTAGCTTCGTTTATGGACTATTGAAAAATAGGTTACACACTTGTAATTTACATTTCTGTTGACCAGGCCCTTCTCCCTCGTGCATGGAACAGAAATGGACATTCTTTTAACAAAGATTTCAGGTTCAGACTTCATCAACAATGTGCATATACAAGGGGGAAATTGGATAAATTTTTCATGACTTTTGACTTGAGTGGGTTATTAATTAGTTTTGAATATAATAAAACACCAAAGTGCACACATCGTAAAACCCCACCAACTACAATATACAACAAAAAAGGTAATCCACATAGCTTTCCCCGATGAAATCAGCAATTGTTCTCCATGCATCTCATTCCAATCAATTTAAACTACATACTTTGAGCTGGCTAGACAATGACACTTAAGAGCTACACGTTCCATTCTGGGAGTGCATGGGCCCACACCGAGGTAAGCATGCAAAAGAATCTCTTTCTCTGTCGTTTGCTTTAGTTAGTTTGGCCTTTACTACTTTGCTTTGCTTAGCGTCCTCTGATTCCATCTCCATTGTTGCATCCTTTTCAACTAGCTATAGATTGGTAGCTAGTGATGCACCGAATCAGTGGCGGAGCTTGCGAGGAAGAGCTGACACTGGTGGAAAAACAGGCTTCCGTCCAGCCCCATAAGTCGCGAAGCTGTAGGAACCGCGACTAATGGGACCTTTAGTCGCGGTTCTGGAGGTGAATCGCGACCAAAGGCCTGGGCCCAGGGCGCTCGGTGGCCAGCTGGTGCACGTGAGGGGCTTTAGTCGCGGTTGGCCAGGACAACCGCGAATAAAGGCCTTTCGGCACTTTTTAGTCACGGTTTGCCGTGCCAACCGCAACTAAAGCCCTCCCTATATATACCCATCCAGAGCCAACACTTAGCCATTTGGAGCCATTCTCTTCACAAGTGGGTGTAGGTTTGCTTTTGGTTCCTCTTATGCACATAAGGTGTTTGATGAAATGCCCCAAGAGCATGAAACAAACATGACATGAAGTGTTGGAGCCACACTCTTCGATCGCGGTTAGCAACTTGATGAACCTTTGATGTGTCAATATGCATGTGTGTAGTTCATAACAAATGCATGATGGTTAATTATATATTTTATATTATAATAATGCAGATGAATCGGCAATGGATGTACGGTAACCGACTCTCCATGAAGTTCACTACGGGTTTGAAAGATTTCCTCGTAGTGGCTAATGCGAACAAGCGGGGTTTTGTTATCTGTCCATGTGTTATCTGTAAGAATGAGAAGGGTTACTCTTCCTCAAGAGTTGTTCACATGCATCCGCTTGAAGGGTTTCATGCCAAGCTATAATTGTTGGACCAAGCATGGAGAAAGAGGGGTTATAATGGAAGAAGATGAAGAAGGGATGATTTCATCGATGAAAGCTATCTTGCTCATTTCGGTGATACTTTCATGGAGGATGTGAAGGTGAAGGGAAGGTGAAGAAGAGGCACGTGATGATCCCGCTGATGATCTTGGTCGGACCATTGCCGATGCACGAGACGCTGCTAAACTGAAAAGGAGAGGGAGAATTTGGATCGCATGTTAGAGGATCACGAAAGGCGCTGTACCCGGATGCGATGATGGTCTGAAAAAGCTGGGCTGCATAATCGGATTTGCTGAAATGGAAGGCGAGGCAGGTGTAGCTGACTCGGCATTTGAAAACTTGCTGAAAATGTTGAAGAATATGTTTCCAAAGGATAACGAGTTGCCCGCCAAGACGTCTGAAGCAAAGAAGGTTGTCGCCCTCTAGGTTTAGAGGTTACAAGATACATGCATGCATCAACGATCGCATCCTCTACCATGTGAATACGAGAATTTGAATGAATGCCCGGTATGCATCGCATTGCGTTATAAGATCGAGGCGATGACCCCGGTGACGATGTTGAGGGCCGAAACCTGTGAAGAGGGTTCCGCCAAGGTGATGTGGTATGCTCCTATAATACCACGGTTGAAACGTCTGCTCATGAACAAAGAGCATGCCAAGTTGTTGCGATGGCACAAAGAGGACCGTAAGTCGGACGGGAGTTGAGACACACCGCAGATGGAACGCAATGGAGAAAGATCGAGATGGTTCAAAGATTTTGCAGCCGACGCAAGGAACATAAGATTTGCTCTAAGTACGGATGGCATGAATCCTTTTGGCGAGCGAGCTCCAGCCATAGCACTGCCCGTGACTCTATGCATCTACAACCTTCCTCCTTGGTTGTGCATGAAGCGGAAGTTCATTATGATGCCGTGCTCATACAAGGTCCGGCAACCCGCAACGACATCGATGTGTACCTAAGGCCATTAGTTGATGAACTTTTACAGCTGTGGGGTGGTGTCCTGTGTGGGATGAGCACAAACAAGAGGAATTTGACCTACGAGCGTTGCTTTTCAGAACCATCAACGATTGGCCTGCCCTTAGTAACCTTCGGGACTGTCAAATAAGGGATACAATGCATGCACGCACCGCTTACATGAGACTGAAAGTGTACATTTGCCAAATTGTAAGAAGAACGTGTACCTTGGGCATCGCCGATTTCTTCCGAAAATTCATCCAAGAAGAAAGAAAGGCAAGCATTACAACGGCAAGGCAGATCACCGGCGAAGCTGCGGAACGACCGGTGCTGAGGTATTTGATATGGTCAAGGATTTGAAAGTCATCTTTGGAAAGGGTCTGGCGGACAATCAGTTCGAAGGAGCCGACGGGCATGCAGCCATGTGGAAGAAGAAATCTATATTCGGGAGCTAGAATATTGGAAAGTCCTAGATGTTCGCTCTGCAATCGACGTGATGCACGTTACGAAGAATATTTGCGTAAACCTCCTAAGCTTCTTGGGCGTGTATGGGAAGACAAATGATACAAAGGAAGCACGGCAGACCAGAACGCGTTTGAAAGACCACGATGACCGCATCCGGAATGGTTTCAAGGTCGTGCCAGCTACGCCTCGACCAAAGAAGAGAAGGTCATCTTTTTGAATGCCCGAGCAAGATGAAGGTCCCGTCTGGATTCTCGCCCAATATAAAGGGAATAATAAACATGGCGGAGAAAAAGTTCCAAAACCTGAAGTCTCACGATCGCCACGTGATTATGACGCAATTGCTTCCGATTGCTTTGAGGGGCTCTGCCGAAAATGTTCGAGTAGCCATTGTGAAGCTATGTGCATTCCTCAATGCAATCTCTCGAAGGTAATCAATCCGGAAGTTCTACCACGGTTACTGAACGATGTGATCCAATGTCTTGTCGGTTTCGAGTTGGTGTTCCCGCCATCCTTCTTCAATATTATGACGCACCTCCTGGTTCACCTAGTCGAAGAGATTTCCGTTCTCGGTCCCTGTATTTCTACACAATATGTTCCCTTCGAGAGGTTCATGGGAGTATTAAAGAAATATGTTCAGAATCGTGCTAGGCAGAAGGAAGCATCGCCAAGGGCTATGGAAATGAGGAGGTAATTGAGTTTTGTGTTGACTTTGTTCCGACCTTAAGCCGATTGGTCTTCCTCGATCATGCACGAGGGGAGACTAAGTGGAAAAGGCACGATCGGAAGGAAATCAACGATATGTATGGACGGCCATTCTCTCGATGAAGCACACCACATCAGATCGACCAATTCCAGCTTGGTGGCTCTGTACTTTGAGAAACACAAGAATATTTTACGCTTCGGACAACCCGGGAAGCCTGAATCCTGGATTAGGAAGGCCCACATGGAGACTTTCGCAGCTTGGTTGAGAAAACATTTAATGAATGACAATGATGTTGTAGATCAGCTGTACATGTTGGCCAAGACACCATCTTCGACTATAACGACTTTCCAAGGGTACGAGATAAATGGGAATACATTTTACACGATCGCCCAAGATAAAAAGAGCACCAACCAAAACAGTGGTGTCCGCTTTGATGCAGCAACCGAGAATGGGCAAGAGGTCACATATTATGGTTACATAGAGGAGATATGGGAACTTGACTATGGACCCTCCTTTAAGGTCCCTTTGTTCCGGTGCAAATGGTTCAAGCTAACAGGAGGTGGGGTAAAGGTGGACCAGCAATACGGAATGACAATGGTGGATTTCAACAATCTTGGTTACCTTGACGAACCATTCGTCCTAGCGAAATATGTCGCTCGGGTTTTCTATGTGAAGGACATGAGTAGCAAACCGAGGAAACGGAAAGATAAGAAAACGATCAAGACATCATGCGATGATTCAAAGCGCCACATTGTTCTTTCAGGAAAAGAAACATCGTGGGAGTGGAGGACAAGATGACATGTCAAGATTATAATATGTTTGCTGAAATTCGCCCTTCAAAGTGAACACCGACCCAAGCATTAAGTTAAATGATGAGGATGCTCCATGGATACGGCACAATCGTAACCAAGCAGGGACACAAGGGAAGAATTGATGTGTAATAATTTATTGTACCAAACTTTGTTGAATGGATCATGTGAATTATATTACCCGTGATGTGTTTGGTGTCCATTTTCGAATGATACATGAAATTTGGAGTGATGTAGTCCATGACGCTCTGCAGAGTCCGGCCGTACCAACATAGCCGACGACCGGCCTCTGGTATATTATTTTGAATTGAATTAGTTTTATTTTTCTTAATTTTCTGATATATTATTTGTATTTTTAGAATTTTGAATTGAATTAGTTTTATTTTTCTGAATTTTTTGATATATTATTTGTATTTTTAGAATTTTGAATTGAATTAGTTTTATTTTTCTGAATTTTCTGATATATTATTTGTATTTTTAACATTTTGAATTGAATTAGTTTTAATTTTCTTAATTTTTGATATATTATTTGTATTTTTAACATATTGAATTGAATTAGTTATATTTTTCTGAATTTTTGATATATTATTTGTATTTTTAACATATTGAATTGAATTAGTTTTATTTTTCTTAATTTTTAATATATTATTTGTATTATTAGAATTTTGAATTGAATTAGTTTTTTTCCTGAATTTTTGATATAATATTTGTGTTTTTAACATATTGAATTGAATTAGTTATTTTTTCTGAATTTTTGATATATTATTTGTATTTTAAGATTTTGAAAAAGAAAAAGTATTTGAAAATACCTTTAGTCATGGTTGGCCTGCCCAACCACGACTAAAGGTCGCTATGTGAACGAAAACCCATAAAAAGCCCTTTAATCATGGTCGCCTCCCCAACCGCGACTAAAGGTTACCCTTTAGTCATGGTCGCCTCCCCAACCGCGACTAAAGGGGGCTATAAATACCACCGCTGACCGTCGCCTCCATTTCGCTCGTCTTCTCTGCCTGCCGAAGGCTGCCGCCCTCGCCCTCGCGCGCCCGCCGTCGCCCTCGCCCTCGCCGCCGCCGCCGTCGCCCGCGCGCCTCGCCGCCGCCGCCGCCCGCGCCGCCCTCTCGCCCACGTCGGCGCCCGCCCTCTCGCCCAGACGCCTCGTGCCGCCCCTCGCCCATCGCCGCCGCCTCTCGCCCCGCCCTCAGCGCCGCCGGGCTCGCTGCCCTCAGCGCGCCGCCGGCCTCGCCTCCTCGCCGCGCCGCCCCAATCCATCCTCGGGCCGCCCGGCGCCGCGCCCTCAATCGCCAGAGAGCGATGATCGAGAGAGAGAGAGAGAGAGAGAGAGAGAGAGAGAGAGAGAGAGAGAGAGAGAGAGAGAGAGAGAGAGAGAGAGAGAGAGAGAATTTTTTTGTTCTTTTTAATTTTAACTAGTTAATTAGTTTAACAAAAACGGTAAATAACTTAAAACTTGATAATTAACAAAAAAACCGTAAAATTTGATAATTAACAAAAAAACGTATATACGGAGAGGGGCGGCGAGGCGGCGTGATGTGGTGTTTTTTAGGGATCGAGAGGGGACGGCGAGGGTTATAAATGTGTTGTCCTCACCTCCCTCTCCGTGACGCCGTCGTCTGCCGCCCCGTCTCGCGCTCTACCGCGACACCCTCTCCCACCCCTTCCTCGCCCCCTCTTTTTGCCACCGCCCTTTCGCCACCGCCCCCGCCACCCCCTTCTTCACTTAATTAATTTGTTTTACTACATGTTTTCAGGACTGACATAATGGCGGACGATAGAGCTGACCCGATTATGGACAACTATGATCCGGACGGTGAAGCACATATGTTCGGCATCATAAACGGCGATATTCTATATGTGCCGACCGGAGAAGAAGAAGATGATATCTCTTCTTATCTGAACCTTGACGGTGAAGATGAAGGGCGCCGTCAAGAAGATGATGTCAAGAAACGCCGATAAACGACGATCTTCAAATGGAAGTAGCAACCACCTCCGCGCCGAGGTATATATATACATTGAGCCTCGGTGATACAAACTAACGATTTGAATAAATATGTGTACTACTAGCGCGACTCTCTTTCTTATTTTAGCCCTCGGCGGATCGTCGAAACAATCGAGTGCGTCGTCAAAGCGTGGCGCAACCAAGACGATGAAACAGGAGAAACATGCACCATCGAGGTTGTCGACGAAGGCAACCGGCAAGCCGCTGGAGCCCCGCAAGAACGCCACCAAGTTTGTCACCAATGCGGAGCCATTGTTAGAGACAACGTCTCGATCACCGCCCAGAGTGGAATGAGCCAAAGAAGGCACGAATTGATGGTTTCACTTTTGTCGATAAGAGAACAAAAAAGATTGCTTCAAGAAGCTTATGGAACATTTCGTTCTACCTCCGAATACAACAAATTCGATGAGGAGGGTAACAAGATTGAGGAAAACAAGGAGAGGAGGAGGCTAGTCAAACAGTTCGCTCTTCATAAGATGGCCGACGATTCCGGAAATTCAAGCAAAATCTAGCCCGTGACTTTGTCAAGCGAACAAGACTCCGGATTTCAAAGGACAATATGAGAAACTGAAACATGATTGGCCAGAATTTGTGAAGCAAAAGAAATCGGAGCAGTTCATTCAAATATCGAAAAAATAAGGAAAATGCGGCTAAGAAGGAGTACAATCATGTTATGGGGCCAGGAGGGTATCGCATTTGGGTGCCTAGGTTGGAGAAGATGGAGAACGAGCTGAGGCGTGAGGAATCCGTCCAGTGCGGAGGATGGGACCCAAGGGCCAAAAGCTGGTGGTACGGGCATGGGGAACGCTGAACCCGGAGGCAGGGGAGTGTGTTTACCGGGCAAATTAATTAAACCCACCCAAGCCCTTATTGACGCAATGAAGGATGCTCAACAGGGAAGATAAAGTTCAACAGAGAGAACGACGCTACCGACAAAAGCCCTCGGGAATCCTGAACACGGAGGACGTACGAGGCATGGGGCACATTCCGTGGAAAATAGGGTTCCCCGAGCGATGACCCGTGACGGTTCTGAAGCCGTAAGAGAAAGATGGATCGGAAGCAGATGTTGTGGCGCGGTTGGCATCGGAAATGGATGTGATGAAGAAAACCATGAGTGTACTAGTAGCGAAAGAGATGCAGCTCGGGTGCAGCATGAAGATCATCCGGCGGATCTCGGAAGCCAGCAGGGGAGAAGCAGCGTGGCTTCCACGGAGGCCCCACCGGTTGGTGCAGATGCACCGACGATCGAAATTACTGCACGGAGCCTCGGTGATCGAAATTACTGCACCGGAGCCTCGGTGGTCGAAATTACTGCACCGGAGCCTCCTCGCTACCCGTGGGCGATATAAAGGAGATGAAAGAATGTCATCTGTATTATCCTATCGGGAACATGTCCATGAAGGTAGCCATCGGCAGTGCTTTACCATGTTTACGGAGCACTCCACCACAACAACCCCATTCAAGATGGCTATGCTCGTGTCACGGTGGAGGACATAGTCCAAGGGTTTGAGGACCGGAGATTGACATTGCTACACGAAGGGGAGAAAAGACTTGGAGATGTCAAGCGCCATTACATTCTATGGCAAAAGAAGTTTATCAAGTTTCAAAGGAGGCGCCAAGGACAACAAGTCCACCCCTCACGGTGGTGGTGGTGGCGGTGGCGGTGGTGGTGGTGGTGGTTGTGGTGGCGGTTCACCTACACCTCCGTCACATCAGCCGACACCGCCCAGATCCACAACGTCCGGCGGGTGATCATCCGCCGCCCAGATCCTCGTCCGGCGGGTGATCGACGCCGCCCCCAATCCACCTACGGAAAAGAAGCGAAGCAGTCTGGATTATTAACCCGGACCCTTATGTACCTAAGACCACAAAGGTACCGGAGCCATCATCAAGCCTCCCCACAAGGCCTTGGGAACGAGTGCCGAGGAAGTCGACGCGCGCTGCTGCTGATTTGGAGAAATGGAAGGCGGACTGCAAGAAGAAAAGAGAGCCCGAGCCCAAGCCAGTATTTTCGATGAGCAAAAGAAGTGGGCTAAGTCATTTTGAGCACACCGTCCCAAGCCATGAAGAATCTGCCTAACGACTATGCACGTGAACTGCAGCAGGCACTCATGTTCAAGGAGAACAAAGAGCGGAGAAGGCGAAAGTAAAAAAGCGGAAACAAGTTGCCCAGCTCGGGAACAAAGTAAACAAACGATTGCCCGCTTATAGTGGAAGCCTTCGTCCGGATGCCCCGAGATCATACAAGCTGCGGCAACACAGGATTGATCAGAACGAGTGCGAGAACAAGCGCCAACTTAGGTATTACTCTTCGTGAACTATTAGGCCTTGATGAGGCGCCCGATGAAGGAGGTAGTAATTACATATGTCAAGAATGGGCCTCTCGTCGAGCTGCTGCGAGAAAAGGATCTACGACCAAATGAAAGGTCTGCTGAATTGGTACAAGGGTTACATAAAAATAAAAACGCCAAAGAATATATTTATGCGGAAGTTAGACATGAGCATCACTTCAAACATTACTATGTACAAATTGAACTGAGTGAATTGTTCCAGCTTTTCAATCTGCTTGAGCTCGACAAATCTATCATCGGTTGCTACGCTCGTAAGTGATTTATTAATTTCTACCCCATCTCGTTCATATTGCCTGCACTATATATATGTCCTAACTATATTGTTGTGTCCGCTATTATACATGCAGAATGAAGATTAAGGAATGCGAGTAAGGAACATCAATGATGTTGGGTTCATTGACCCACACATCGTTAATGGACATGTGTTGGAGCTTCACCCCGCCGACGTGGAGGCAGACCTGTGGCAGTTTCTTACAAAGCAGCAACTCAAAAGTGATATTCTATTTCCTTACCATTTTGGGTGAGTGTTTCTGTCTTGAGCACATTCTCTTTTGTTTACTCCATGCATGGTATGTGGCCGGCTAATCGATGAGTTATGCATGACGATTGTGCATGTATCATGTCCGCAGTTCCTTTGGATTCTGCTAGTAATTAAAGTTAACACCTCGAATGTCTCGCCCACGACTCTCGAATAAGGATCCAAAGCTTTGGGGCGACATGAGAAGAATGCTGCAGAAGTAATTATTTTCATTCATTTGCGCTCTATATCGATCGGCCTATTTCGTTCATTTCCTAATATCAAGTAACTAATAACTCTCTTGTTCATTTAATTTTCTTTGCCTCGTAGGGTTTGGAGACGGTTCGTAGATACAAAGGTCGGTGAATTCAAAAAAGAGCTAGAATTCAAAAGGTTAAAGCCTAAGAATGCTGGGGATATTCAGCCACCCTTGACCAATCTATGTGGATACTATGTTCGTGAGATGATCCGAGATACACCTCTCGGCGGGTTCCGAGTGATACCAATGCTCGGAGGAATAACCTCCGTGGATGCTTAGTCCGAAGCTCGCTTCCGACCACTTTAAGAGGAACTAGCTGGATGGTTCCGCAGGAAGTCCTCCATCCTAAAGGAGAACACTATTACGAGGACGAGAACTTTATATGGATTAAATCATGTATGGAAACTTGTTCAAAATTGTATATGGTCATCCGATGATATTGAATATATATTGTATATTCCTCTTGAATTCTTTTGGTTCTAATTTCAAATTTATTTGAAATTGTACATTCATATGCATGTATGTAGTACCGTAGAATATATGAAACTCCTTCAAAATTAAAATAAAGCACAAAAGAAATAAAACAATACAAATTAAACAGAAAACAGGTTTAGGGGGGCTAAACCCTAAACCTGCGGGCGGCCTTTAGTCGCGGTTGGCCAGAAGAACCGCGACTAAAGGTCCTCCGCCCCGACGGCCGCCTGGCGCCCACGTGGACGGGCCGTTAGTCGCGGTTCTTAAGCAGCCGCGACTAAAGGTGGGGGGCTTTAGTCGCGCTTATTTGGTCGCGGTTGCGCAGCCGCGACTAATGGCAGTTGCGAACCGCGACCAAAGGCCTTTTTTCCACCAGTGTGAGGGGGCAAACGACGAAATATAATTTTTTGGAGGAGCCAAAAACTGTATTTCTCTGAATTAGTGCCATCCGAAATAGAGTTTCTTCACAAAAAGTTCATGGGCTTGGGGGTCATGGCCCCTGCAGAAACAGACATAGCTCCGCCAGTGCACCGAATACCCACCCTTTTTGTTTCATTTTCTTTTCTCTCGTCAGGAACAATTAGAGGACAAAGCAAGGACACAACGGTCGACCGGGGGCATCTGATCAGATGTTTCTTTTTTGAAACGGAGGCAAAAGATTTGCCTCTTCTATTAAATAAGGGAGGAGTAGAGTTAAAAGTTTTACAAGAGCACTACATATACGACATGACAATTACTCGCAGAAAAAAATGATCCCTAGTCTTTTAGCACCGGCGGTGATCCAAAGTTTTGCCTCCTCGACGATGTTGCTAAGTAGAATAGATGGCGGCGCGCTCTTGTGGCGGAACACTCTTGCATTACGCTCGTTCCAAATGGTCCAGGAGACGAGCATAGTGAGGGAGGTCATAGCACTCCGGTTGGGGATGTGATTGCCAGTTCTCTTGTCCCACCACTCGTGGACGGAATCATCAAGGTGCCAAAGGGTGGTGTCCATGTGAGCAAGGCCAAGTTTTTCAATGATAATCCTCCAGACGGAGCGTGTAGCGGCACTTGAAGAAGAGATGTGCACCCGATTCTTGCTCTCTTGAGCATAGAGGGCAAAGCCCACAATTTGTCCAACCCCGTCTCTCCAAGCGATCGGCGGTCCAAATCCGATCTTGGATAGCCAACCAAGCAAAGAACTTGACCTTGGGGGGGGGGGGCAAGCCTTCCAAACCATGCGATCCATAGGGGAAAGAGTTAGCCCCAGGAACTGGGCTTTGTATGCAGTTGCCGCCGTGTAAATCCCGTCATTCGAGTGCTTCCAACAAATATCATCCTCAAGCTGCTCATCGAGATGAACCTCGTTGACAAGCATCCAAAGAGTGAAAAATTCTCACATCAAACGGTGGAGGAACTACGACGTGTAAAATGGAAACGTGGTTCAACGTCTTTTGCAAATTAAAAGGGTGTGACAACGATCTCGGTTGCGCCATGTGGCTACCTTATTTGTCATTTTGGAATATATTCCCTCTGTTCCCAAATATTTGTCTTTCAAAAGATTTTCAACAAGTGACTACAGACGAAGCAAAATGAGTAAATGTACACTCCAAAATATGTCTACATGCATCTGTATGTTGTAGTCCATTGAAAATGTCTAGAAAGACAAATATTTGAGAACGGAGGGAGTATATATTAGCTTCATATAAAGAAATTTGGACTGTTTCAGACATGACCTGTCGCGGAACGCCATTGACACGACTACTGGCATCCAACAATGGTGGACTAATCTCTCTCACAGTATGAAAAGCAAAGAGCCAAAGGTAGGCATGGTACTCACTTTTTACACCGTCTGCATCTACTCTTTCCGGTTCTAAATAGATGACTCAACTTTGTACTAACTTTACTATAAAGTTAGTATAAAGTTGGGTCATCTATTTTGAAACGGAGAAAGTATGAAACTAGCGCAGCCGTAGGATTTCTACGATATACACATGACATCGATCATTATATATAGCATGTTTAAATAAAGATGTTTTTTGCCTAATTTTTTGGTCTTCTGTGTTTTTCCTCTTTGTCGAGTTCCTTGCCTGGTCACCCTTGTGATCACGAGTTGTAATTTTCCCCATTTTTTAATGAGAAACCGAAGCACCCACGGTCTTCATAGAAAACATATCTTCCAATTAGCTAGTCATGTAAATTTATTGTTAGATTTTCTGTGTGCAACCGCCTCCAAAAAGCTAGGGTACTCTGCCTCCTGTCAGCACCGGCGTCGGTCTACCACGTCTCCGGTGGCCTTAGGGCCATGGAGGCGGAGTGGATCTCGCCGATCGCCGGTGGAGGGCTTTGTTTTTAGATCTTTTTTCGAGTTTTGGTAGCGTTTGTGTCCTGAAGGCGAGACGGCGGCGGCTCCCTAAAGATGGAATAAAGGTCTCCCCGCCTATCCCCCGTTCCGGTGATGCATCTAGCATCATTGGTGGGCGTGTTAAAGTGTGTCTCCGACGGATCTGTCTTTGTTTGTGCGTCTTCAGGTTGAATACTTTTGATCTACACTCTTCATCTAGGGCAGTTGTTGTTCTGGTGCGTTCATTGTATGGGGGCCTTAGCACGACGACTTTCAAATTGTCTACTACAACAAGGTTTGCCCGGCTCCGGCGAGGGAGGGAGGATGACAGCGGCGTTCCTTCGGCTCGCTTCAGTGCATGTAGTTGTCGCTAGGTGGTCTACGAATCTGGATGTAATTTTTATTGTTTCTAGTATACGTTGTACTATCATGATTGAAGATGAATAGATTGAAAGTTTTTCCTAAAAAAAATGAGCTAGTCATATAGCTAGTTAATTAATCTTTGTGTTTACAGATAATACTTTTTTTGCGGGACGTGTCTACATATGATACTATTTGTCTTAATTTTATGTCGAAACTAGGGTTCTCTAATAAAAGTATGAACTTTTTTCCGAGTGAATTAGGGACCTAGTAGTAGCTTTCATTTCAACAAAGCAAAAGCAAGATATTTATTTTTGCTTTGAAGGCATTTGTATTTGGCTTGAAGTAGAAGCACCACTAGAATAATTTGATCCAATGGGGAAATGGCTAGAGATCGAAGATGAGACACGACTATGCACCTATATCCAAAAGAACTAAATGGCATCTATAAGCATGGAGTACAGTACCACTTGAAGAGAATTAAGAGGAGGAGGAGAAAAGAGAATGATTAAATCATTGGAACAATTTGGTACCCATGCACCCTCCTGCACATATATTCTATTCCATATCGATGGAAAGGAGCCAGAAAGAGAGGAGCTGAAAAGCTGATGGAATCGTGCCCTCTCATCCTCCTCCTCACTTGCATACATATATTATAGTTATATTTTGCATTTGCATTATGCTCTTAATTACCTTATTATGCATGCATTTTAGATTACTGCTAACTAATTAAACCAATACTACTGACCTATTGATGGATTTGTCAACAAGCTGATTTGTCAACAGGCATATGGAAAAAAGAACATCAACACGAGATGCTCCCAGTACATGATTAAGGATGGCATGCACTAAGTACGTTTTGGAACAAGCAGTTTGCTAGCTAGTGGGCATGATGCAATATGGACTCCCTTCGTTCGGAATTACTCGTTCAAAAAATTTATGTATCTAGATGTATTTTAGTTGTAGATACATTCATTTTATGACAAGTAATTCCGAACGAAGGGAGTATATGTTAGCCACTAAAAGGAACAAAACAAAGTAAGTTGCCTTAGGCCGGGGAATCAGAGGAGGATATTTGTATGGCGGGGTGACATCAGTGATGCATGCATGCATGCAGCTGCCTAATTAATTAATTGGTGAATTAAAGCAGGCACAAGGAGACAAATTAATAATGAGTGATGAGCATTCTCCCATGTTACATGCTTGACACTGGTGGTGTATGCTGGGGGGCTGGTTTCTAACCTAGCTCGACCACTCAGTAGCCAGCCACCACACACAGATTCAGAAAGTAGACAAAAAGGAGTAAAGGAGCTTACATATGTGCTTCCATAGTTGTTTTTTCAAGAAAAGGAGGACCCTCGTCCTCTGCATCTGAATGATGCATGCAACCATTTTATTAATTATTTCACAAGACCTTACAAAGTTATACAACAGTAAAACTAAAGCCACCGTCTACGCGACATGTGTCGCTACACCTATCCAATTGATGAAGGGATGCTGATAGTCTGGGCCTAATACCAAACAGACGTCGCAGCCAAACCTAACATCTAAGACATGAGGTCCCAACCAGGACGCTTTCCGGGTATGGGGCACCCACCAGTCCGACGCACTACTCAACCAGGACGCCTGCGGGGTTTGAGGTCGCCGCAGCCACCTGCCACCAATCCATCTTCTGTGTTGTACCGCTACATCTACCTTGCCCGGTCTAGCTGTCGTCGACGCCACCACAACGCCCGACAATGCCACCATCATGCGCTCGTCCATCATCACAAGCCCACCGGCGAGACCCCAATGCTCCATGCCATTGAGAGACCTCCCGATGTCGACGTGCCAGATGCCACGCCGCTCCTCCGTTGCGAACACCATCTGCTACCACTGGTTCCATCCCCTCCGCTTGCAGTTCCTCTAACCAAGCACCCAAATGCCCCAGGCGGCGCCTCCAATAAGGGTACGACACACACAGTGCCGCCGCCACCCAGTCTAAGGAGATTTTGGGTTTTCACCCGGGCATTGGGTCGGGGTAGAGGGCAGGGACCTTGGCGGCGCCTGCACGTAGGAGAATGGCGACCCTGGTCGTAGCCATCGTCGGGATGAACGAGTCATCCAAAGTTTCCTCCGGTCCGATGTTACCTCTACCAGCCCTCGTGAATGCACCGGGGCCGATGACCTCGATCGTAAGCCACCAAGTGCGGCGGGAGACGGCCTGCAGCGCGGAGGAGATCCACCGGCAACTCACCACCCACGCGGTCAAGATGCCGTCCATCCACCCCCCCCCCCCCCCGCGAACGTCGCCAGCGGAGGGTGTCGTCGCCATGCCTAAACGAGGTCGCCACCCCAGGTCCAGGTTCCTCCACAATGGCCGGAGTTGCGAGATCCGCCACGAGCGACGAGATCTGGTACCGTGCGGGCGCCGCCATCGCCCAGGCCCACCGTCGACCAATCCCGCCGCCGCCGCTCGGAGCCCTCACGCTGTCGGGAGTCCCACACACAAGGATCTAGGCGTCCATGCACTACCGCGAGACCGCCGCCTCCGAGATCCGCCACATCGCCGGAAGGGCCGCACCCCGCGGATCAGGACACCCGCGCCGCCCCGGATCTAGGAGAGGGAGGAGAGACCCTCCGCCGCCGCTGTCGCACGCACTGGATTTGCCCGGCACCGACCATCGGCAACGGCGAAGGGGGAGAAGGACGCTGGAGGGAAACTAGGGGGTGACGGCGGCGGCTGAGCCCTCCCGAACCGCCCGCGCGAGAGGCGACACGAGAGGGACGCGTGAGTGTGTGCTTCCATAGTTGTGAAAGCTAGATATTACCAGAAGAATATTAATTACTAGCTAGTAGCACAATCTTGCAACTGGGCCTTTGTTGTGTGTGAAAATAGTGCTATAGTGCTATAGTATTAAGGATCAATGTTCAAGTGAGCCCGAAGAATCTGTGGGAACATTACTACATTCTAAATTATTTTCTTCATAGTGTACAATAATTATAATCTATGTATCCAAAAGCTGTGGGGTCACCTGAGCCCACAGTTTGTGCATAGAATCGACACGGTTAACGAGTAATCCATCTAGGCACCTCCTCCCAAAAAAAATCCTAGGGGAGCTGAAAAGAGGATGGAATCTTGCTCATCTCACCGCCCTCCCCACTTGCGTACATATATACTAATTATATTTGCATTTGCATTATGCTCTTAATTACCTTATGCATGCAATTTGATTACTACTAGTTAATTAAACCATTACTACCACTAATAGAAAAGGGGGCATTTGTCCCGGTTCGTAAGGGCCTTTAGTCCCGGTTCATGAAACGGGACTAATGGATCGTTACTAATACCTTCCACCTTTAGTCCCGGTTCTAAAACGAACCGGGACAGATGGGCCTCCACGTGGCCGGTGCGCCGAGCCCAGGCAGGGGGCTTTTGGTCCCGGTTGGTGGTACCAACCGGGACCAAAAGGCATCCACGCATCAGCATTTCAGTGGCTGGGGTTTTTGTTTTTTTGAAAGGAGGGGTTGGGGGTTAATTTAGGTGTTTCATATATTGTGTTAGCTAGCTAATTAATAGAGAGAAGTGTCCTCTCTTATGTCCGTGCTTGGTCGACGCTATGTACTATATATAGAGAGGCCCTGGACACGCTAGCTAGTAAGAAAATGAAAGGAACCATTAAGTACAGAAGTTCGTCATGCATACCGAGAGAAGTGATCGATCGACCTCTCCTTCTCCGAGAGATTGGTCGAACAACAAGTTTTCGTATTATCTATCCGACGCTACTGGCTACATAGATATACAATATGTAAGATCTCTTAATTACAATCCCCTAGCAATTGAAATCAACTTCCACATGGTATTCTCCGGCTTTATTGATGACGTGGTCAAGAAAGAATCCCGCCAATTCCTCTTGAATTGCTTTCATGCGATCTTGTTCTAGGAGTTCATTCCGCATCTGCCATGTCTAATTTGAAGAAGGGGGTTAATTAATACATATATATGAATGAAACTCAACAGAAATGATGGTGTAATAAAATGAAATTGTGAATATTATTGCTTACGCACTTCGTATTGTCTTTTAGAGTAGCCCCGCTTATTTTTCAAAGTCGCGTTGTAGATGAACTCGCACACATAGTATCCACAGAAATCATTTCCTTGTTCCTGCCACAAGCACTTTACGAGAAATAAAGGTCAATCAAACTGATAATGAAGCATTATAAATGGCATTGATGAAAGTATAGCTATAGAATCAACGAAAGATGCGCGCAACAAGCTAGCCAGTAGTACTTACTTTCGGGTATGTATATCGCAGCTCCTTCGGCAGTCCCGGAGCTTCTGCGGTGAACTGTTTCCAAACCCTGCAAGACAAAGAAAATAATTATTATTACTTGAGATATCAGGAAATGAACAAAAAGTTGCCGATATGGTGCGATAATGATTGATTGAACTTACTTGTTGAGCAATTCAGTCATGTCCGCATAGGTTTCGAGATCTTTCCGTCTCGAGTCTAAGACGGTTACAGGTCCCCGCTCAAGCTTAATCTCCATAAGAACATAGTGGTAGCTGCGCACGCATGCATAACTTATCAATTACATTACTATAACCTCGCTCGAGTAATAAGGGAAACCGAATATGCACACGACAGTAACACTCACTTGAAGTTGTAAGGAAAGAGTATGGTATCTTTGTTTTGATTTTTGATCAACGACTGTAGCAAGTTGGCCTCGGCCTCTTCGGCGTGCTTTTTAACTTGAATATCATCTATGATATTTGTGTTAATGAACCCAATATCATACATTTCTTGTTTTCTGCACTCGACGATTTTCAATCTGCATAATATATTGAGGATAATTATTTATAAATACATGCAATGAAAGAGACGAGCTATATATAGAGACTTAATGACAGAAATAGTACTTACAGACAGTAGCAAAAGACCGTTAATTTATCGAGGGCCTTTTGATTGAAGAACGCAAAGAACTCCTCAAATAGAACAACCAACAGATCAGTTCCAACAAGGTCGTCCTCCTCTTTAATGTTCAGATACAAACTATTCGTCCCCCCAGACTCTCTGCAGGTTTTCATGTACCAATTATGGAATCTTCGCATCATCGTTGTTAGAGATTTTTCATCTTTGACAAGAGGCTTCCCGTACTCGTATCTGTGTTCATCCACCTCCATGAAATCAGGAAGTTGATCGCCGGGCAGGTAATCTGATAGATTGCCATAACCGGCCACCATCCCCGGAGCATTAGCGACAATGTCGCCGCTAGACACATTGAGCGGGGGGCACGATTGATTTGCTTGTTCGCCGAGCTGGTCAATTTTTTCCGCAACTGCTCGTTCTCTTGACTTTTGATGTCTGACAGTACTTCCCGACCGCTCCGCTTGGAGATATGTCTGTTCAGTAATGCGCTCATAGTTGGTTCTCGGCGGAGACTTTGCCGGTTTCCTCAGGGCATCGAGAGTGCGCTTTGCTTTCACCGGATCTACCTTCTCCTCCGGAGGTGGATGTCTCTTTGCTTTCACCCCTTCAAAGAAGTCCTTCACGTGGCTCCGCACGATCGTCGCGTTTTCCTCCTCGGTCCTCTCGTACGGTAACTTCTCTAGAGGCTTGAGAGGTGGACCGTATCTGTATTACCTCCCGCCTCTGGCTGTACTGCTAGACGCTGGAGCAGACGGAGCGGCTGCAGCGTCTGTCTTCTTTCATGCTTGCTTACGAGGCGGAGGAGAAGGACTACGATGTGCTCACAGGGGGCGGCGGCGACGGTGAAGGCCAGCAGCCTGACGGCGTCGGTGGCAGCGACGACGGCGATGGCGAGCAGCCTGACGGCATCGGTGGCGGCGGCGACGGCAAGGTGGATCAGGGGCGTCGGGCGGCGACGGCGACGAGGAGGAGCAGGGGCGTCGAGGGAGAAGTGGGGGATTTGGTGGAAACTGCTAAGTGTTGTATATATAGCAAGAACATTGGTCCCGGTTCGTGAAACCAACCGTGACTAATGCACCCCTTTAGTCCCGGTTGGTGCCAACAACCGGGACCAAACCTCTTTTCAAGCAGGCTGTTGAAAGAGGTTTTGTCCCAGATTGTTGGCACTAACCGAGACTAAGGGGGGCATTGGTCTGGTTGGTGCCACGAACCAAGATAATGCCCCCTTTAGTCCCGGTTGGTGCCACCAACGGGACCAAACCTGTCTTTGCCCTTGCACATGCTAAAGTTTAGTCCCACCTCGCTAGTTGAGAGGGCTCGAGAGTGGTTTATAAGCGCTGTTGTGCCCACCCTCTCGAGCTCCTCTCAACTGCAGGCTTTCGGGTCTAATCTCACTCTATGCTGCTGTGGGCCTATTGGGCCTTTTGCAGGCCTGAATCCTGGCCCAGGTTGGGTTTCTAGTCGTATTCAGGCCGTGGTGGCCCAATAGGTGGCAATTTTTTTTTGTGTTTTTCCAGTTTTTTTTGTTTTTTGCATTATTTATTTTCTTTTGTTTTTTGCTTTATTTTTTAATTCTTTTCGCTTTTAGTTTTAGAAAAATTATAAACTTTATGTTAGTGCCATTAGTCTTCAAATTTGAAAACACTTTTTTTGTTTTCTTTCTTGCTTTATTTATTTTATTTTGTTTCTACTTACAACAAAATACTTATTGTTGCTATTTTTAAAAAAAAATCCAGTTTTTTTGTTTTGTTTTCTGCATTATTGATTTTCTTTTGTTTTTTCATTATTTTTTAATTCTTTTTTGCTTTTTGTTTTAGAGAAATTATAAACTTTCTGTATGTGCCATTAGTTTTCAAATTTGAAAACACTTTTTTTGTTTTCTTTCTTTCTTTATTTATTTTATTTTGTTTCTACTTACAACAAAATACTTATTGTAGCTATTTTATTTTTTTCGTGTTTTTTGTTTTGTTTTCTGCATTATTTATTTTCTTTTGTTTCTTGCTCTATTTTTTATTTTTATTTTGCTTTTAGTTTTAGAAAAATTATAAACTTTCTGTTAGTGCCATTAGTTTTCAAATGAACTCTGAAAAAGTTGAAAGTTGGCATGGTATCATAAATTCACCCACATAGCATGTGCATGTACAAAACGGACAATGGTATCATACTAAATGCATTACAAAGTTGGCATGGTATCATCATAATAGTTGCGGGAGAAAGTCTTCACTTTTTCTTCGCTCGTGTCATTTGCTTATGGCCCCGTAACCATGGATAATCTTCATCGTTTATCAGGATGCTGGGGTCAGCCTTGACTTTGAAGGGAGGAATTTCTTGAAACTTTTCATAATCTTCAGACATGCCTGTCTTGCCCTCCACTCCCATGATGTCCCTTTTTCCTGAAAGAACTATGTGGCGCTTTGGCTCATCATATGATGTATTCGCTTCCTTATCTTTTCTTTTTCTCGATCTGGTAGACATGTCCTTCATATAAATAACCTGTGCCACATCATTGGCTAGGACGAACGGTTCGTCAGTGTACCCAAGATTTTTCAGATCCACTGTTGTCATTCCGTACTGTGGCTCTACCTGTAGCCCGCCTCCTGACAGATTGACCCATTTGCACTTAAACAAAGGGACCTTAAAATCATGTCCGTAGTCAAGTTCCCATATGTCCACTGTGTAACCATAATATGTGTCCTTTCCCCTCTCGGTTGTTACATCAAAGCGGACACCAATGTTTTGGTTGGTGCTCTTTTGATCTTGGTCAATCGTGTAAAATGTATTCCCATTTATCTCGTATCCTTTCCAAATCGTAACAGTCAAAGATGGTCCCCTGGACAACAAGTACAGCTCATCACAAACAGTGTTGTCACCTCTGAGACGTGTTTCCAACCAACTGCTGAAAGTCCTAATGTGTTCACATGTAATCCGAAGGTCGACCGCTCGGGTGTTTGAGCGCAGATCGTTCTTGTGTTCATCGACATACACGGGTCACCAAGGTAGAGTTCGTAGAACTGTGTAGTGTGCTTGAGACCAAGAATATCCGTCCCTACATATTATTGAGTATCTTCCAAGCGTGCCTTTTCCAGTCAGTCTCCCCTCATACCGCGATTTAGGGAGACCTATCTTGTTAAGGCCAGGAATGAAGTCAACACAAAACCCGATGACATCCTCTCGTTTGATGGCCCATGGAGATGCTTCCTTCGGCCTAGCGATTACGGACATATTTCTTTAGGACTCCCATGAACCTCTCAAAGGGGTACATATTGTGTAGAAATACGGGCCCTAGAATGACAATCTTGTCAACTAGATGAACTAGGACGTGCGTCATGATATTGAAGAAGGATGGTGGGAACACCAGCTCGAAACTGACAAGACATTGCACCACATCACTCCTTAGCCTTGGTATGATTTCTGGATCGATCACCTTCTGAGAGATTGCATTGAGGAATGCACATAGCTTCACAATGGCTAATCGGACGTTTTCGGTAGAAGCCCCTCAATGCAACCGAAGCGATAAGGCGTCATAATCACGTGGCAGTCATGAGACTTTAGGTTCTGAAACTTTTTCTCTGCCATATTTATTATTCCCTTTATTTTCGACGAGAAGCCAGTCAGGACCTTCATACTAAGCAGGCATTCAAAGAAGATTTCCTTCTCTTCTTTGGTAAGAGCATAGCTAGCAGGACCTTCATACTGCTTTGGACGCATGCCGTCTTTTTCGTGCAAACGTTGCAGGTCCTCCCATGCCTCAGCTGTATCTTTTATCTTTCCATACACGCCAAGAAGCCTAGCAGGTTCACGCAAAGGTCCTTCGTCACGTGCATCACGTCAATTGAAGAGCGGACCTCTAGGTCTTTCTAGTAGGGTAGGTCCCAAAATATACATTTCTTCTTCCACATGGGTGCGTGTCCCTCAGTGTCATTTGGAACAACTAGTGCGCCGGGACCCTTTCCAAAGATTACGTGTAAATCATTGACCATAACAAGTACATGATCACCGGTACGCATGGCGGGCTTCTTCCGGTGATCTGCCTCGCCTTTTTTTCGACATTGATGGTTGGTCAGAAGAAATCGACGATGGCCCAGGTACACATTCTTCCTGCAGCTTCCCAGGTATATACTATCGGTGTCAAGTAAACAGTGTGTGCATGCGTGGTATCCCTTGTTTGTCTGTCCTGAAAGGTTACTAAGAGCGGGCCAATCGTTGATGGTCACGAACAACAACACCTTTAGGTAAAATTCCTGCTGTTTGTGCTCATCCCACGTACGTACACCGTTTCCATTCCACAGTTGTAAAAGTTCTTCAACTAATGGCCTTAGGTACACATCAATGTCGTTGCCGGGTTGCTTAGGGCCTTGGATGAAAACTGGCATCATAATGAACTTCCGCATCATGCACATCCAAGGAGGAAGGTTATACATACATAGAATCACGGGCCAGGTGCTGCGATTGCTGCTCTGCTCCCCGAAAGGATTAATGCCATCCACGCTTAAAGCAAACCATACGTTCCTTGGGTCACATGCAAACTCATCCCAGTACTTTCTCTCGATTTTTCTCCACTGCGACCCGTCAGCGGGTGCTCTCAACTTCCCGTCTTTCTTACGGTCCTCGCTGTGCCATCGCATCAACTTGGCATGCTCTCCGTTTCTAAACAGACGTTTCAACCGTGGTATTATCGGAGCATACCACATCACCTTCGCAGGAACCCTCTTCCTGGGGGGCTCACCGTCAACATCACCAGGGTCATCTCGTCTGATCTTATACCGTAATGCACCACATACCGGGCATGCGTTCGGATCCTTGTACGCACCGCGGTAGAGGATGCAGTTATTAGGGCATGCACGTATCTTCTGCACCTCCAATCCTAGAGGGCATCGACCTTCTTTGCTGCGTATGCACTGTCGGGCAATTCGTTATCCTTTGGAAGCTTCTTCTTCAATATTTTCAGTAGCTTCTTAAATTCTTTGTCAGGCACAGCATTCTCTGCCTTCCACTGCAGCATTTCCAGTACGGCACCGAGCTTTGTGTTGCCATCTTCGCAATTGGGGTACAACCCTTTTTGTGGTCCTCTAACATGCGATCGAACTTCAGCTTCTCCTTTTGACTTTTGCATTGCGTCCTTGCATCGACAATGACCCGGCGGAGATCATCATCATCGGGCACATTGTCTGGTTCCTCTTGATCTTCAGCAGCTTCGCCCGTTGCAGCATCATCGTGCACATCGTCTGCTTCCTCTTGATCTTCAGTAGCATCATCGTATTCAGGGGGCACATAGTTGTCATCGTACACTTCTTCTTCGCTGTCTTCCATCATAACCCCTATTTCTCCGTGCCTCGTCCAAACATTATAGTGTGGCATGAAACCCTTGTAAAGCAGGTGGATGTGAAGGATTTTCCGGTCAGAGTAAGACTTCGTATTCCCACATATAGGGCATGGACAACACATAAAACCATTCTGCTTGTTTGCCTCAGCCACTTCGAGAAAATCATTAACGCCCTTAATGTACTCGGAGGTGTGTCTTGAACCGTACATCCATTGCCGGTTCATCTGCGTGCATTATATATAATTAAGTGTGTCAAAAATCATTACAGAACATCATGAATAGATAATTAAGCGACCAAATTAATAGAAGTTCATCATCACATTAAAACCAAAGTACATACATAGTTCTCATCTAACAGCATAAAGCTCTGCAGAGCATCTAAATTAATTAAACCATACATTGAAACTATGTAAAACATTTCAATGCGAAAACAAATGCGATCATAATCGCAACCAATGTAACAACTGATCCAATGGCATAATCATACCAAGCCTTGGTATGAATGGCATATTTTCTAATATTTCTAATCTTCAAGCGCATTGCATCCATCTTGATCTTGTGATCATCGACGACATCCGCAACATGCAACTCCAATATCATCTTCTCCTCCTCAATTTTTCTTATTTTTTCCTTCAAGAAATTGTTTTTTTCTTCAACTAAATTTAACCTCTCGACAATAGGGTCGGTTGGAATTTTCGGTTCAACAACCTCCTAGATAAATAAAATCTATGTCATGTTGGTCGGCATAACTGTCATAAACAATAAATGAACCAATAGTTATTAAAAGATAATATATACCACATCCGAACCATAGACAGGACGAGGGCCGACGGGGGCGGATACCAAAACCATCGCACTATATAAGATGCAATAATAAAAGTAAGAAAACTATACAAGTATCTATACAAACATACAAGTAAGAATTTTTTTTTCCTTTCAGAAAGAAGATAAGAACAAGAGGCTCACCACGGTGGTGCCGGCAACGAGATCGGCGCGGGCGATCGACGGCGGTGAAGATGGGGACGGGACGTGACGGACCGCTAATCCTAGACAAATATTGAGGAAAATGGAGCTTGGAGGTCGAGCTTGGAGAGGAGAAAGCTTAAGTAGTGTGGCTCGGGCATTCCATCGAACACCTCGTGTGCATAGGAGGTGAACTAGAGCACCACAAAGCTCTCTCCTCACCGGCCAGGAAAAACAGAGCAGTGGGAGTGCTCTGCTCACGGGCGAGGGGTATATATAGGCAATTAATTGGTCCCGGTTCATGGCATGAACCGGGACTAAAGGGCAGCCTTTGGTCCCGGTTCATGCCACCAACCGGGACCAATGGTGGTGGGCCAGGAGGGAGGCCCATTGGTCCCGGTTCGTCCCACCAACCGGGACCAAAAGGTCCAGACGAACCGGGACCAATGGCCCACGTGGCCCGGCCGGCCCCCGGGGCTCATGAACCGGGTCCAATGCCCCAATGGGTCCCAGTTCTAGACTGAACCGGGACTAATGGGCTGGCCCGGCCTGAACCATTGCCCCCTTTTCTACTAGTGTACTGACCTATGAATGGATTTGTCAACAAGCTGGAAGTGGCCATGCATGCATATGGAAAAAGAACATCAATACCAGATGCCCCCAGTACACAATTAAGGATATATAGCATGCACTAAGTAAGTTGTGAAACAAGCAGGTTGCTAGCTAGTGGGCATGATGTTAGGGAACAAAACAAAGTATGTTGCTTTAGGCTAGGGAGGAGGATATTTGTGTGGTCATGGGAGTGAAAACAGTGACTACCCATAGTGGGAGAAACATAGATGTCACCTAAGCAAAAAAGATGACGGGTCAGCTAATTAATGTGGAGAGAGACAAATTGAGTAATATAGTACTCCCTCCGTCCGGGTTTATTAAGCCCCCTCTTATTTTGGATTAAAGTTTGACTTCAAAATTTAACTAATAAAATGTAAACTATATGTCATAAAAATTATATTGTCGAAAAGCTCTTTCGAATACAAATCCAACAATATATTTTTTTATAGCATATACTTTATATTTTAGTAGTCTATAGATGGTCAAAGTCTGACCCAAAATACGAAGGGGCCAAATAAACTCGGACAAAGGTAGTAGCAGCTAGTTATTCATACTATCAGTAACATCACACATGACAAGACAAGATGAGTCTACAACATAATAAATGAAGTGCCGCATGATATCACACATATGTTAATCCTCGCTATGGAGGTAATAATATTGACTGTGACATATGCATGTTACTAATCTAAAGTAACTCCCCACTATGGATAGTGATGCATGCATGCATGCAACTTCCTAATTAATTAATTAATTAATTAATTGATTAAAGTAGGCACAAGGAGACAAATTAATAACAAATGAGTGATGAGCATTCCCACAAGTTCCATGCTTGCCACTCGTGATGTATGCTAGGGGACTCGTTTCCACTAACCTAGCTCGACCTCTCTCAGTAGCCAGCCACCACGCATAACATTAATAAATGTGGAAAAAGAGAAGAAAGGTGTATAAAACAGCCAGCCACCACACACAGATTTACAAAGTTGACAAAAAGGAGTAAAGAGCATACATATTGGCTAGCATAGCTGTCAAGACGCTGGATATTACCAGACAAGAAGAATATTAGTTTCTCTGTAAAAAAAAATATAAGAACGTTTAGATCGCTAAAGTAGTGATCTGAACGCTTTTATATATATTTCTTTAGGAAGGGAGTACTAGCTAGTAGTACAATGTTGAAAATGGGCATTTGTTGTTGCAATAGTATTAAAAGGAGTTCGTGGGCGCTACAAGCGTCTCAGGTGCGGGCAGGTAGTCATGGTCACTTGGGTGGTATGGTTGCGGGTGTTCGGCATAGGGATACGATGGAGGGGTGTGAGAGCCGGAGCGCACTACTTGCTCAGTTGTTGTATTAGGCAGAGGCAGCGGAATCCGCGGACGTTGTTTCCTTCCTTGAGGTTCCGTCGCGGCGTTCCCACTTCCTTTGTGTTACTTTAGGTCAAAACTTGATCCTTGGGATCGGACGGTGATGGCTATCGGTGGTCGTGTCCTTCTGGGATGCACGATCTTGTAGTGCTTACTCCGTCGTTGTACGTCTCACCTTTCCTCTGTGGATTGCTCTCGGGGAGGTTGCTGTCGGCCCCAAGCGGTTCTTATTGGCGCCTATGTAATTTGCTTGGTGGTTGTGGGGGTGGTGTACGGTGCGCGACTGTTGGGTAACGTAGTAATTTCAAAAAAATTCCTACGCACACGCAAGATCATGGTGATGCATAGCAACGAGAGGGGAGAGTGTCATCTACATACCCTTGTAGATCGTAGCGGAAGCGTTGACACAGCGTAGTGGAAGTAGTCGTACGTCCTTCACGCGATCCAACCGATCCCAGCACCGTTACTCCGGTGCCTCCGAGTTCTTAGCACACGTTCAGCTCGATGACGATCCCCGGGCTCCGATCCAGCAGAGTGTCGGGGAAGAGTTCCGTCAGCACGACGGCGTGGTGACGATCTTGATGTGTTACCGGCGCAGGGCTTCGCCTAAGCACTGCAACGATATAATCGAGGTGGAATTTGGTGGAAGGGGGCACCGCACACGGCTAAGGAATGATCTCAAGGATCAACTTGTGTGTCCAAGGGGTGCCCCTTGCCTAAGTATATAAAAGATGGAGGAGGAGGAGGCCGGCCAAGCCAATTGGTGCGGCCAAGATGTGGAGTCCTACTAGGACTCCAAGTCCTAGTAGGAGTCCACCAAGAGAGGAGGAAGGGAGAAGGAAGTGGAGGAGTAGGAAAGGTGGCCGGCCCCCTTTTCCCTAGTCCAATTCGGACTAGAGGGGAGGGGGGGCGCAGCAGCCTTTTTCCTCTTCCCACTAAAGCCCATCAAGGCCCATTACTTCTCCCGTAATCCCGTAACTCCCCGGTACTCCCGAAAATACCCGAATCACTCAGAACCTTTCCGATGTCCGAATATAGTCGTCCAATATATCGATCTTTACGTCTCGACCATTTCGAGACTCCTCGTCATGTCCCCGACCTCATCCGGGACTCCGAACTCCTTCGGTACATCAAAACTCATAAACTCATAATATAACATCGCCATCGAAACCTTAAGCGTGCGGACCCTACGGTTCGAGAACAATGTAGACATGACCGAGACACGTCTCCGGTCAATAACCAATAGCGGGACCTGGATGCCCATATTGGCTCCTACATATTCTACGAAGATCTTTATCGGTCAGACCGCATAACAACATACGTTGTTCCCTTTGTCATCGGTATGTTACTTGCCCGAGATTCGATCATCGGTATCCAATACCTAGTTCAATCTCGTTACCGGCAAGTCTCTTTACTCGTTCGTAATACATCATCTTACAACTAACACATTAGTTGCAATGCTTGCAAGGCTTATGTGATGTGCATTACCGAGAGGGCCCAGAGATACCTCTCCGACAATCGGAGTGACAAATCCTAATCTCGAAATACGCCAACCCAACATGTACCATAGGAGACACCTGTAATGCTCCTTTATAATCACCCAGTTACGTTGTGACGTTTGGTAGCACCCAAAGTGTTCCTCAGGCAAACGGGAGTTGCATAATCTCATAGTAATAGGAACATGTATAAGTTATGAAGAATAGCAACAGCAACAAACTAAACGATCAGGTGCTATGCTAATGAAATGGGTCATGTCAATCAGATCATTCTACTAATGTTGTGACCTTGTTAATCAAATAACAACTTCTTTGTCTATGGTTAGGAAACTAAACCATCTTTGATTAACAAGCTAGTCAAGTAGAGGCATACTAGTGACACTCTGTTTGTCTATGTATTCACACATGTATTATGTTTCCGGTTAATACAATTCTAGCATGAATAATAAACATTTATCATGATATAAAGAAATAAATAATAACTTTATTATTGCCTCTAGGGCATATTTCCTTCAGTCTCCCACTTGCACTAGAGTCAATAATCTAGTTCACATCGCCATGTGATTCAAGAGCAATAGTTCACATCACCATGTGATTAACACCCATAGTTCACATCGATATGTGATCAACACCCAAAAGGGTTTACTAGAGTCAGTAATCTAGTTCACATCGCTATGTGATTAACACCCAAAGAGTACTAAGGTGTGATCATGTTTTGCTTGTGAGATAATTTTAGTCAACGGGTCTGTCATATACAGATCCGTAAATATTTTGCGAATTCTATGTCTACAATACTCCGCACAGAGCTACTCTAGCTAATTGCTCCCATTTTCAATATGTATCTAGATCTAGACTTAGAGTCATCCAGATCAATGTCAAAACTTGCATCGACGTAACCCTTTACGACGAACCTTTTGTCACTTCCATAATCGAGAAACATATCCTTATTCCACTAAGGATAATTTTGACCGTTGTCCAGTTTTGAGTCTTACTCAATTTCACACCTTGTTACACAGGCAAGAACTCTTTCTTTGACTGTTCTATTTTGAACTACTTCAAAATCTTGTCAAGGTATGTACTCATTGAAAAACTTTATCAAGCGTTTTGATCTATCTCTATAGATCTTGATGCTCAATATGTAAGTAGCTTCACCAAGGTCTTCCTTTGAAAAACTCCTTTTAAAACACTCCTTTGTGCTTTACAGAATAATTCTACATTATTTCTGATCCACAATATGTCATACATATACTTATCAGAAATGCTGTAGTGCTCCCACTCACTTTCTTGTAAATACAGGCTTCACCGCAAGTCTGTATAAAACTATATGCTTTGATCAACTTATCAAAACGTGTATTCCAACTCCGAGATGCTTGCACCAATCCATAGATGGATCGCTGGAGCTTGCTCACTTTGTTAGCACCTATAGGATCGACAAAACCTTCTGGTTGTATCATATACAACTCTCCATTAAGGAATGCAGTTTTGTTTATCCATTGGCCAGATTTCATAAAATGCGGCAATTGCTAACATGATTCGGACAAACGTAAGCATTGATACGAGTGAGAAAATCTCATCGTATTCAACTCTTTGAACTTTTTCAAAAACCTTTTGCGACAATTCGAGCTTTGCAGATAGTAACACTACTATCAGCGTCCGTCTTCCTCTTGAAGATCCATTTATTTTCTATTGCTTGCCGATCATTGGGCAAGTCAATCAAAGTCCATACTTTGTTCTCATACATGGATCCCATCTCAGATTTCATGGCCTCAAGCCATTTTGCGGAATCTGGGCTCATCATCGCTTCCTCATAGTTCGTAGGTTCGTCATGGTCAAGTAACATGACTTCCAGAACAGGATTACCGTACCACTCTGGTGCGGATCGTACTCTGGTTGACCTACGGGATTTTTGTAGCAACTTGATCTGAAGTTTCATGATCATCATCATTAGCTTCCTCACTAATTGGTGTAGACATCACTGGAACTGATTTGTGTGATGAACTTCTTTCCAATTCAAGAGAAGGTACAACTACCTCATCAAGTTTCTACTTTCCTCCCACTCACTTCTTTCGAGAGAAACTCCTTCTCTAGAAAGTTTCCGAATTTAGCAACAAAAGTCTTGCCTTCGGATCTGTGATAGAAGGTGTACCCAAACGTTTCTTTTGGGTATCTATGAAGACGCACTTCTCCGATTTGGGTTTGAGCTTATCAGGATGAAACTTTTTCACATAAGCATCGCAGCCCCAAACTTTTAAGAAACGACAGCTTAGATTTCTTGCGAAACCATAGTACTGATTGTGTCGTCTCAACAGACTTAGATGGTGCCCTTTTTTAACGTGAATGCAGCTGTTTTTAATGCATAATCCCAAAACGATAGTGGTAGATCAGTAAGAGACATCATAGATTGCACTATATCTAATAAAGTGCGTTTACGACGTTCGGACACACCATTACGCTATGGTGTTCCAGGTGGCATGAGTTTGTGAAACAATTTCACGTTGTTTTAATTGAAGGCCAAACTCGTAACTCAAATATTTGTCTCTGCGATCAGATCGTAGAAACTTAATTTTTCTTGTTACGATGATTCTTCACTTTACTCTGAAATTCTTTGAACGTTTCAAATGTTTCAGACTTGTGTTTCATTTAAGTAGATATACCTATATCTGCTCAGATCATCTGTGAAATTCAGATAATAATGATATTTGCCACGAGCCTCAACACTCATCGGACCGCATACATTAGTATGTATTATTTCCAATAAGTCAGTTGCTTGCTCCATTGTTCCGGAGAACGGTGTCTTAGTCATCTTGCCCAAGAGGCATGGTTCGCAAGCATCAAGTGATTCCTCATCAGGTGATTCCAAAAGCCCATCAGCATGGAGTTTCTTCATGCGCTTTACACCAATATGACTTAAACGGCAGTGCCACAAATATGTTGCACTATTATTAACTTTGCATCTTTTGGCTTCAAAATTATGAATATGTGTATCACTACGATCGAGATCCAACAAACCATTTTCGTTGGTGTGTATGACCATAGAAGGTTTTATTCATGTAAATAGAACAACAATTGTTCTTCAACTTAAATGAATAACCGTATTGCAATAATCATGATCAAATCATATTTATGCTCAACGCAAACACCAAATAACACTTATTTAGTTCAACACTAATCCCGAATGTAAAAGGAGACTGCGATGATGATCATATCAATCTTGGAACTATTTCCAACACACATCGTCACCTCGACTTTTACTAGTTTCTGTTTATTCTGCAACTCCCGTTTCGAGTTACTACACTTAGCAACTGAAGTAGTATCAAATACCGAGGGGTTGCTATAAACACTAGTAAAGTACACATCAATAATATCAAATATACTTTTGTTCACTTTGCCATCCTTCTTATCCACCAATTATTTTGGGGCAGTTCCGTTTCCAGTAACCAGTCCTTTTGCAGAAGAAGCACTTAGTCTCAGGCTTAGGTCCAGACTTGTGTTTCTTCACTTGAGCAGCAACTTGCTTGCCGTTCTTCTTGAAGTTCCCTTTTTCCCTTTGCCCCTTTTCTTGAAACTAGTGGTCTTGTTAACCATCAACACTTGATGTCTTTCTTGATTTCTACCTTCGTCGATTTCAGCATTACGAAGAGCTTGGGAATTACTTCTGTTATCCCTTGTATATTATAGTTCATCACAAAGTTCTACTAACTTAGTGATGGTGACTAGAGAATTCTGTCAATCACTATCTTATCTGGAAGATTTACTCCCACTTGATTCAAGAGATTGTTGTATCCAGACAATCTGACCACATGCTCACTAGTTGAGCGATTCTCCTCCATCTTTTAGCTATAGAACTTGTTGGAGACTTCATATCTCTCAACTCGGGTGTTTTTCTTGAAATATTAACTTCAACTTCTGGAACATCTCATATGGTCCATGACGTTCAAAACGTCTTTGAAGTCCCGATTCTAAGCCGTTAAGCATGGTGCACTAAACTATCAAGTAGTCATCATATTGAGCTAGCCAAACGTTCATAACGTCTGCATCTGCTCCTGCAATAGGTCCGTCACCTAGCGGTGCATCAAGGACATAATTCTTCTGTGCAGCAATGAGGATAAACCTCAGATCACGGATCCAATCCGCATCATTGCTACTAACATCTTTCAATACAATTTTCTCTAGGAACATATCAAAATTAAACACAGGGAAGCAACAACGCGAGCTATTGATCTATAACATAATTTGCAAAATACTACCAGCACTAAGTTCATGATAAATTTAAGTTCAATTAATCATATTACTTAAGAACTCCCACTTAGATAGACATCTCTCTAATCTTCTAAGTGATCACGTGATCCATATCAACTAAACCATGTCCGATCATCACGTGAGATGGAGTTGTTTCAATGGTGAACATCACTATGTTGATCATATCTACTATATGATTCACGCTCGACCTTTCGGTCTCCGTGTTCCGAGGTCATATCTTATATGCATAGCTCGTCAAGTATAACCTGAGTATTCCACGTGTGCAACTGTTTTGCACCCGTTGTATTTGAACGTAGAGCCTATCACACCCGATCATCACGTGGTGTCTCAGCACGAAGAACTTTCGCAACGGTGCGTACTCAGGGAGAACACTTCTTGATAATTAGTGAGAGATCATCTTATAATGCTACCATCAATCAAAGCAAGATAAGATGCATAAAAGATAAACATCACATGCAATCAATATAAGTGATATGATATGGCCATCATCATCTTGTGCTTGTGATCTCCATCTCCGAAGCACCGTCATGATCACCATCGTCACCGACGCGACACCTTGATCTCCATCGTGGCATCGTTGTCGTCTCGCCAAACTTATGCTTCTACGACTATCGCTACCGCTTAGTGATAAAGTAAAGCTTTACAGGGCGATTGCATTGCATACAATAAAGCAACAACCATATGGCTCCTGCCAGTTGCCGATAACTCGGTTACAAAACATGATCATCTCATACAATAAAATTTAGCATCATGTCTTGACCATATCACATCACAACATGCCCTGCAAAAACAAGTTAGACGTCCTCTACTTTGTTTGTTGCAAGTTTTACGTGGCTGCTACGGGCTTTAGCAAGAACCGTTCTTACCTACGCATCAAAACCACAACGATACTTCGTCAAATAGACTCCATTTTAACCTTCTCAAGGACCGGGCGTAGCCACACTTAGTTCAACTAAAGTTGGAGAAACTGACACCCGCCAGCCACCTGTGTGCAAAGCACGGTGGTAGAACCAGTCTCGCGTAAGCGTACGCGTAATGTCGGTCCGGGCCGCTTCATCCAACAATACCGCCGAACCAAAGTATGACATGCTGGTAGGCAGTATGACTTATATCGCCCACAACACACTTGTGTTCTACTCGTGCAAAACATCAAACCATAAAAAACCTAGGCTCGGATACCACTGTTGGGGAACGTAGTAATTTCAAAAAAATTCCTACGCACACGCAAGATCATGGTGATGCATAGCAACGAGAGGGGAGAGTGCATCTACATACCCTTGTAGATCGTAGCGGAAGCGTTGACACAGCGTAGTGGAAGTAGTCGTACGTCCTTCACGCGATCCAACCGATCCCAGCACCGTTACTCCGGTGCCTCCGAGTTCTTAGCACACGTTCAGCTCGATGACGATCCCCGGGCTCCAATCCAGCAGAGTGTCGGGGAAGAGTTCACAAGACGACGGCGTGGTGACGATCTTGATGTGTTACCGGCGCAGGGCTTCGCCTAAGCACTGCAACGATATAATCGAGGTGGAATTTGGTGGAAGGGGGCACCGCACACGGCTAAGGAACGATCTCAAGGATCAACTTGTGTGTCCAAGGGGTGCCCCTTGCCTCAGTATATAAAGGATGGAGGAGAAGGAGCCCGGCCAAGCCAATTGGTGCGGCCAAGATGTGGAGTCCTACTAGGACTCCAAGTCCTAGTAGGAGTCCACCAAGAGGGGAGGAAGGGAGAAGGACGTGGAGGAGTAGGAAAGGTGGCCGGCCCCCTTTTCCATAGTCCAATTCGGACTAGAGGGGAGGGGGGCGCACCAGCCTTTTTCCTCTTCCCACTAAAGCCCATCAAGGCCCATTACTTCTCCCGTAATCCCGTAACTCTCCGGAACTCCCGAAAATACCCGAATCACTCAGAACCTTTCCGATGTCCGAATATAGTCGTCCAATATATCGATCTTTACATCTCGACCATTTCGAGACTCCTCGTCATGTCCCCGACCTCATCCGGGACTCCGAACTCCTTCGGTACATCAAAACTCATAAACTCGTAATATAACTGTCATCGAAACCTTAAGCGTGCGGACCCTACGGTTCGAGAACAATGTAGACATGACCGAGACCGTCTCCGGTCAATAACCAATAGCGGACTTGGATGCCCATATTGGCTCCTACATATTCTCGAAGATCTTTATCGGTCGGACCGCATAACAACATCGTTGTTCCTTTGTCATCGGTATGTTACTTGCCCGAGATTCGATCGTCGGTATCCAATACCTAGTTCAATCTCGTTACTGGCAAGTCTCTTTACTCGTTCCGTAATACATCATCTTACAACTAACACATTAGTTGCAATGCTTGCAAGGCTTATGTGATGTGCATTACCGAGAGGGCCCAGAGATACCTCTCCGACAATCGGAGTGACAAATCCTAATCTCGAAATACGCCAACCCAACATGTACCATTGGAGACACCTGTAATGCTCCTTTATAATCACCCAGTTACGTTGTGACGTTTGGTAGCACCCAAAGTGTTCCTCAGGCAAACGGGAGTTGCATAATCTCATAGTAATAGGAACATGTATAAGTTATGAAGAATAGCAACAGCAACAAACTAAACGATCAGGTGCTATGCTAATGAAATGGGTCATGTGAATCAGATCATTCTACTAATGATGTGACCTTGTTAATCAAATAACAACTTCTTTGTCTATGGTTAGGAAACTAAACCATCTTTGATTAACAAGCTAGTCAAGTAGAGGCATACTAGTGACACTCTGTTTGTCTATGTATTCACACATGTATTATGTTTCCGGTTAATAAAATTCTAGCATGAATAATAAACATTTATCATGATATAAAGAAATAAATAATAACTTTATTATTGCCTCTAGGGCATATTTCCTTCAGCGACACCTATGTATTTTGCTTTGGGTGTGTGTGTTGTGTTGTGTGTGGTGTTTCGCATGAGCTTGTAACAGATTGTCTGATGGTTGGTGCTTTATATATAAAGCAGGGCGAAAGCCTTTTTTGATAAAGTATTAAGGAGTAATCAGCTGGTGTGAAGTTTGCTACTGTGCAAAAAAAATTGAAGCGCAAATGTTTTTCAGTTCCGGGAAAGTAGTATGTATGCGACACAAAAGCTAATAAGAGTTGAATTTCCAAGATGCTAGCAAGTAGTGGAAACAGCAAATAAAAGCACAAGACAGTGAGATTCTTGAGCTGAAGATGCCCTTTATGTTCATTGCTGTCTCCCATTGACATCCAGCTACCAATTTACTACTACTATAGCATTATTAACTGCTAAAGAAAACAAAAGATGGAATGTTCTTTCTTGTATTGCAAACATACTAGTAGTACATCACAAACCCCAACTATAAATAGCCTCCCAACCCCCCTCTCACCACCTCACTCATCTCACTCACTACTTCTCCAGCAACCTTCATCTCCACCTTGGGCTGCAATCTTTCTGTAGATCGTTCGAGATGACGTTGGCGGTGCGCCATGTCATGCCGGCGCTGGACGTCGTTGCTCACACTCACACTCGCACTCGCATGCCGGCGCCGATGCCACTGCCACGGCAGCTGGACATGTGGAACGCCATCCAGGCCCCGGCCGACAACAACTGCGCCACCAAGCCCCAGCCTCCGGCTGTGAAGACCAAGGCCGGCTACCCGATGGCGACGGTGCGGATGTCCATGAGCCACGAGAGCCTCAGCCTCTGCACCGAGAGCCTTGGCTGCGAGACCGGCACCCGCGGCGACTTGCTCGACCTGGCGTCCCTCCTCTACGCGCCGCCGGCTTCCCACCAGACCGGCGATGCCGTCGCCGCCGACTTCTTCTCACCGCCGGCATTGGAAGACCAAGAGGAGGGGAAGAATGGGGCGGCGGGCGAGCTGACACTGAAGTCGGTGCAGTACCACCGCGCCCGGCCGCAGCGCGCGTTCCCGCCACCGCTGCCGTCCATGTCTCGCCCTTGGCGGTGACGACGACGGACCGTGCTCGCGGTGCGCCCGCACCGCCGAGACAGGCGCCTCGTCTTTGGAGGCCGTGGCGCGAATCCTGTGGCTACTTCCATGCCCAGCGCCGGGACGGCCGCCTCAAGCTCTGTTTGTGGACTGCTCCCTCGCCGGGATCTGTTCTCGACCACCGAAGCAGAGCATGGTGCAACAGCCACACCAAGAAGAGATGCTGCAAGAACACAATAGCGTCGACGAGGAAGACGATGTCTTCGAGGAGGAGGAGGACGAGGTGGAGGCGGTAGACAGGGGCACGGTGGTGGAGGTAGTGGCGGCGTCCGGCAAAGCGCAGCGGTGCTCGAGGATCGTCATCAACAAGTTTGTGGGCGGCGCGCCGGCCAACACAGACGACGCGTCGCCATCGCGCTGCTGCAGAACTACCGTCGACGAATTAGCCGCTCCGACCGTGACGCCAGGGCTGCGCCGGGTGCCGTCGTCCACGACGACACTGGCGGCCACGGTGGCAGCAGCGTCCACGGCCATGCATGTAAAGAGAAGTAGTTGCGGTAAAACGTATGCTATCGAGCAGGGACGTATTCGTGTTAATATAGGCATACAGATTACAAGGAGGCGCAGGTGGTTAGGAGTCTTTTCCCCTACTCCAAGCTACAAGGGATGAGGATAGACTCAAACTAACCTCCTGCGGATATGTACGTACATCAGATTACATCGTCGTGATACACGTACATCAAATTACATGGTCGTGATACATGTCACGTTACACATAACTAGCCTATCATCTAACATCCTCCCTCAATCTCAACATGTGAAGGTTTAGATTGTTCTTGAAGGCTTGAAGTTGTCGAGCTTGCAAGGGTTTGGTGAATCCATCAGCAACTTGATCTCTAGTTGGAATGAACCGTACTTCCAACAATTTTTGTGCAACTCTTTCACGAACAAAATGATAATCAATTTCTATATGTTTTGTTCTTGCATGAAACACAGGGTTAGCAGAAAGATAAGCTGCTCCAAGGTTATCGCACCATAACTGTGAGACATGTGATCTCCCAATACCCAATTCATTGAGTAGTGTTTCTATCCACATTACCTCAGCAGTTGCATTTGCCAGAGACTTATATTCAGCTTCTGTACTTGACCTGGACACAGTTGCTTGCTTCTTTGCATTCCAGGATATGAGATTTGAGCCAAGGAAAACAGCAAAGCCACCAGTGGATCGCCTATCATCAGGACATCCAGCCCAATCTGCATCTGAAAAGGCACTTACTGCTGTTGAAGAAGACTTACACAATTTCAGTCCTGTTTCAACACTTCCTTGAAGATACCTCAAAATTCTCTTTCTGACTGTCCAATGCCTTTGTGGTAGGAGCATGCAAAACTGACACACTTTGTTAACAGAGAAAGAAATATCTGGCCTTGTTAGAGTTAAATACTGAAGTGCACCAACTACACTTCTGTATTTTGTTCCTTCCTCTGGACTCAACAACACTCCTTCATGCAAAGACAGCTTATCAGTTGTAGACATGGGTGTGCTAGAGGGTTTGCAGTCTTTCATACCTACATGCTTGATTACGTCTCTGGCATATTTTTCCTGAGTTAACACTATACCATCATGCACTTTTTTAACCTCAATACCTAGGAAGTAATGTAACTCCCCTAGATCCTTAAGAGCAAACTCATGTTTTAACTGTTTTAGCAATGCTGAGGTGGCCTCTTGACATGAACTAGCAACAATTATGTCATCAACATAAATTAACATGTATATCATCACCTTTCCTTTTTTAAAGAAGAACAAGGAAGTATCTCCCTTGGAAGCTCGAAACCCAAGTTGTTGTAGCTTTGCACTTAGCCTTGAATACCAAGCTCTAGGGGCTTGTTTAAGGCCATACAGAGCTTTGTCCAATTTGCACACATGATTTGGTTTTGACTCATCTTCAAACCCAGGTGGTTGTTTCATATAGACTTCCTCTTCGAGAACGCCATGTAAGAACGCATTCTGTACATTCAATTGGCGAAGATTCCATCCCCTGGAGACAGCAACAGACAAAACAAGTCTGATAGTAGCAGCTTTAACAACTGGACTAAACGTGTCCTCATAATCAATGTCATATCATTGTTTAAAACCTTTAGCGACCAACCTAGCTTTGTATCTCTCTATTGTGCCATCAGGTCTTTTCTTGATTTTATAGACCCATTTGCAATCTATAATATTCCTCCCTTGCTTGTGAGGAACTAAGTGCCACGTTTGATTTTTTATGAGTGCATCATACTCAACGTTCATAGCATTTTTCCAACTTACGTTATTTAGAGCTTCAGCTAGGTTCTGTGGTTCTCCAGTAGATGCAAAATTTGCAAACTTAAAGTTCCTGTCATACCTGACCGTCCCATCTTTGTACACGGTGGGCTTTAAGATACCTTTCTGAGAATGTGTAGTTACTCGCTGAGGTGCAGCATCGACGGCCACAGAAGATCCCGCACCGCCTCCTCGTACTGGATCCAGCCTGCCCCGCGCAGGCGAATCTCCCTCGTCTGCCGCGCGCCTGGGCTGGCTCGGATCACGCGCTTGTGGGCCTGGTGAGGGCGGCCCGCTGTCGCCGGACAGCGCGCGGTCCGCAGACCGACCGCCATCATTGCTTCGGGCCCGCTCCGCACTGTCTCCACTCGTCGCGCGACAGCTGTCAGACGCAACCGGGGAACCCGCCGCGCCGCCCGACCGAGTAGCAGACCCGGCTGACGCGTCAGCCGCTGAGTGGCTGCCTGCAGATCCTGGAGAGGGCGGCGTCTGCGGCGCCTCCAGATCCTCCTCGGGATCGTTTCGCGCCCGTAACCGTCGAGTTGAGTCGGCGGCGGATCCGCCTCGTGTCTGCGCTGGTGAGGCGCCTGTTGCTGCATAAAATCACGGTGGTTTTGGGCGGCGTTTTTTTTATTTTTGCCGCCATTAGTAGGGCTATTACTACACAATTGATCATCAGCAATATTCTCACCCCCTTGATCGATTGGGTTCAAAAGTTCTGAAGGCAATAGAAGTATTTCAGAACGTAATTTTGCTCCGGCATTGGGATGTAAGGTGGAGAAAGGAAAGATGTTTTCATCAAAAACTACATCCCTTGAAATATAGACACGTCCTGTTGGAATATCAAGACACTTGAACCCTTTATGGAGATTACTATACCCAAGGAAGGTGCATCGTTTGGATCTGAATTGGAGTTTGTGCTTGTTATATGGCCGAAGGTTAGGCCAACAAGCGCAACCAAAGACTCTGAGAGCTGAATAGTTGGGTTTTTCATGATATAGTCGTTCAAGAGGGGTTTCAAAGTTGATAACTTTGCTAGGCAAGCGGTTAATCAAATATGTGGCAGCAATGAAGGCTTCATCCCAAAACTTGAGGGGCATGCAAGCTTGGGCAAGAAGAGATAAACCAACCTCAACTATGTGCCGGTGTTTTCGTTCTGCTGACCCATTTTGTTGGTGAGCATAAGGACAAGAGACATGATGAGAGATGCCAATTTTTGTGAAGGAGTTGAGTTTTTCATACTCCCCACACCAGTCTGTTTGAAGAGCAAGGATTTTGCGATTGAACTGTCTTTCAACAAGGTTTTGAAAGTCATGAAATTTTTGGAAAACTTCAGACTTATGTTTAATGAGATAAATCCATGTAAACTTGCTGAAATCATCTATGAAACTCACATAGAATTTTTTTTCTTCCTACTGTTTCAATAGCAGGCCCCCAAACATCGGAGAAAACAAGTTCTAAGGGAAATTTTGATTCACTTATTGACTTTGGATATGGTAGCTGGTGACTTTTGCCCTTTTGGCAAGCGTCGCATACAAACTCATTATTGAAAGAAATATCACATGGGAGGTTATTGTTGCTAACAATTTTCCTAACGATGACTGAAGAAGGATGACCTAAACGCCGGTGCCATCTATCTGAAGATACTTTGATGGCACTTAGCACTTGCTTCTTGGCGTTTCCCCCCACGTGTTTGATAGGATAGAGACCTCGTCTACCCTTGCCTCGAAGTAGAACCTTCCTCGTTCCCTGTTCCTTGACAAGAAAAAATCGAGGATGAATTTCAACGAAAGTGTTGTTGTCGGTGGCAAGCCGACTTGCTGAGATTAGGCTTTTATCAGCTTCAGGGACATGGAGAATTTTGTTTAGGTGAAGATCTCGATCAGGGGTGTGTATAGCTGAATAACCAACATGTTGTATAGCCATACCTGAACCAGACGCAGTATGTATCTGTTACGCCGGTGTACTGTCGCGACCGTCGGGGCCCAAGTCGCCAGTAATGTGGTCGGTGGCGCCGCTATCCAGGTACCAATTTGTGTCCACCCCATACTGAGGTGTCACCATATTGGCGGACTTCTCCTCTTCTCCCTGGTACAACTCGTCGTAGCGTTTCCAGCATTTCCAGGCCGGGTGACCTGGTTTGCCACAGATCTGGCACACCACCTTGGGTGCAGAGGCATTGTTATTGTAGTTGCCTCTGCCACCTCCGCCGCGGCCGTTTTGCTTGGTGTAGGGACGGCCGCGGTCACCACCAGTGTTGCCGCTGCCTTGCCTGCCGCGGCCGCGGTCACCACCACCACGGCCACGCCCTCGTGTCGCCGCGTTCGCCGAGGACTGCGATCCCCCATGGCGAAGGTTCATCCGTGTCTCGAAGCTGACGAGCTGCGAGTACAGCTCCGGCACGGTGACTGGCTCCACTCGGGAGCACATGGCGGAGACCACCGGGTCGAAGTCTTCTGCAAGCCCGGCCAGGATATGGGAGACGACATCCTCCTCGTCCACCCTTTTCCCTGCTGCAGCATGTTCGTCACAAAGAGTGCGGATCTTGCCAACATACTCGGTGATGGAGCTGTTCCCTTTCTGAAGATTGGCGAGGGCGATCCGAACGTTCACTGTCGCGGCACGGGTCTGGGAGGCCAGCATCCCCTGGACCGTGTTCCATAGTTCGGCCGAGGTGTGGCAGGTGGCAACCTGAATTGCCATCTCACGGGGCAGCGTTGTCAGAAGGTATGAGAAAACTTGTTGATCTTGTGCATACCAGGTTTGGAACTCCGGATTGGGCGCCTTCTTCTTGGTCTTCCCGTCGGAGTCCGTGACCTCCAGCTCCATGGGTGGCACCGGATGATCGACGTTGAGGTACTTCTGCATCTGAGCACCTCGGATGGCGGACAGAACCGTCGCCTGCCATAGCGCCTGGTTGCCCTTGGTGAGCTTCTCGGAGGCGAGCGAATGGAGAGGATGGGAAGGTATTTGAAGATGCCGCCATGGATGAACTCGAGAGGGGCTCTGATTACCATGTAAAGAGAAGTAGTTGCGGTAAAACGTATGCTATCGAGCAGGGACGTATTCGTGTTAATATAGGCATACAGATTACAAGGAGGCGCAGGTGGTTAGGAGTCTTTTCCCCTACTCCAAGCTACAAGGGATGAGGATAGACTCAAACTAACCTCCTGCGGATATGTACGTACATCAGATTACATCGTCGTGATACACGTACATCAGATTACATCGTCGTGATACATGTCACGTTACACATAACTAGCCTATCATCTAACAATGCAGTCCGACGAGGAGGACGAGGAAGAGGTGGACGAGGAGAAGGAGAGCACGCCGCTGCTGTTCACGTCGCGGGTTGGGGACAGGGAGGAGCTGGTGCAGAGCGTGCGGCGGCGCCGGCAGCTCCGGCAGAGGCCGCTCTTCATCGTCGAGCCATACTCCATCATCGCCACATGATTATTACTCCAAACTACTCCCTCCGTCCCATAATGTAAGAGCGTTGTTTATACTAATATATAGTGTCAAAAACGCTCTTATATTATGGGACAGAGGCCAGCGTGAGAATGCCAATTTTGTATATCAGTTTGTTAATGGTCTTGCTGTGGCAGCCAACATAAATTTATATGAAAGAGGTTGATTACTTGATTACATTGGTACTATATTCTTTCATGTAGTTTTCAATTTCGAAAAGAGTTGATAGGACAACAATTTTATTCATGTAGCATGTCACGCCCTGGCAAATGAGATATGTGAATTTTTAACTAATCATGGAGTGCACTTTATTGAGGAGAGTCAAGTTATGTTTTCCTTCATCTTACAACGTGTATACGATGAGGCCAATGGTCTCCAATATTATGTCTCCGAACTCTATGACCAAAATTTTGAAGAGGAAAGCAGCACTTGTTAGATATTAACCTTTAGGAATAACATTATAGGACCTCCGATCTCTTGTTTAGAACACCTCATTAGATAATACAAGCCAAAGCTTGATAAAAATAACATGTGACAATCGTGGCCATTGGACAACGAGGCGTAATCCCTCGACTGTTTGGTGCAACATGATGAACTGTGGAGCCTTGGTCATGTTGACTTGCAGGGGTAGCACAAGAGTTTAGGAATGCCATGGATGCCGCCAGCACTGCCCTCGAGGTGGTCGGTGGTGATCAACGGCCTACGCCTCCCACAACACCACTTTTGAAATGGTACTTAAGGGTTAAACCCAGCCTATCGTGTAGGTCGTTAGATCTGACAGGAGAGGGCCCTTTTCGAGGTGCTGGGAAGTCGGAACCCAAACCAAAGGTTTTTTGACACCCCTGATCAGTGCCAAAAGCATGACAATGGTCCCCCAACCCGTGATGGTCTCAGGGCGCCTCTGCAACCCCGAGGCGTGATGAGTCTTGGCGGGTCGTCGTCCACGCAGGCAAGCGGTGCCGACCGGGGTTGAGGTTTCCTCCCGTGACCAGTTGTCCGTGTGGGTGCGGCATCGGTTGGGCAGCCATCGTTTGAAGGGCTTGGAACTTCCAATCTGGCGGCAATGGTGATGTCAGCCAAAGTCAGATCGGTCTAGATTTCTAGCCGGTGGTGCGGAGTTGTCGATGGTTCCCTTGTAGACTGGCAATTCCATGGTCATTCATGCCTCAGATGATGCGTTGACTCCATAGATGCATGACGGTATTTGTGTCCTTCACTCGGTATGATTTGCAGCCGCAGATGAGGATGACAGAGATAGTGGCGGCATGTGATGGTGTTGTCTGATTCTGATCAGCCATTGGCCGCCACTTGCAAGGATGGTGCGGGACTATGGATTGTCCCGAGACATGGGATTTTGGCAAGTTCCGGCGACCAGCCTTCCTCATCGATGACTTTGCTGTGTGGTAGTGATCAGTTTGGTTGTGGCTTGACTATCTGCTCGCCCTGCACGGATATCACTCGGACTGTGTGCGTATGCAGCTGCTAGGATTGTGGCAAGTGGAGGAGGCATCATATAAAGACTTCGGTTGGGTGGTGCCTCTCAAATACCCGGTCTCGAGCCCCGGGGTCCCAAGTCTGGCCCTAGTTGGTTATACTTGGCAATGGTCGCGTCTTCTGCGTTGTTACCTTGATGAAGACAATGCCTGAAGTTTATTCGACCGTGATCTTTAGGCTGAAAGCACACGATCTGACCTTCGATGGTTGGATGACGTGACGACGGCATTTCGTGTTGTTTCCTTCATGGAGGCGTCGTCTTTGAAGAACCTTTCTCATAGTCTATGTGTTGTCAAAAGATGGTTGGTACAGATGGCTGCTGAGGTACATCTTCGGTCGCTGTTTTGATCGCTTCAGGAGATTTTTGTTTCTTCTTCTTTTTCTTTATGCATCTAGGCATTAGCTTCGGTCTAACTTGACTTTGCTATTTGTTAGGGTGATTTTGTGTGTTTGCATGTGTTGGCTATGTGTATCCTAGATATGCAGAGGCCAGGTGTATAGTCGTTATGATTTTATCCCTCGATGCTGCATTATGAGTAAGTAAAACGCACCCTTTGTCGAAAAGTGTCAAAACATGAAACTACCCAAAAGGTAGAATTTTCACTTGGAAATATATAAAGGGAACTAGCATGTTCTACACGTTGTAGAAATAAAGGAAAGGAACACAAATATACGTTGACATATATGATGTAATTAAATTACAACTCAGATAGTTGGATAGTGGTTGAATCAACTGATACATCGAACGAGCTGGTAAATTCGATATAGAATTAGTATAAACATGGATGGATCATCCAGATGGCCTCTGCCCACGCATGTATGAACATTGCAAACACTGTGTTGGATTGTCTTGGAGTCCCTTTATTATTTGGTAGAATAGAATATGATAGTCAAGGCATGAGTTCAATTAAGTACTCCCTTCATTCCTCCGTTCCAATGAATAAGACGCACATGCATCTTAAAATTGAACTTTGACCATAAATTAGACCAAATAAATATGGGTCATATGTGACAAAAGTTATACCGCTGAATGCGTATTCGAAATAAGTTTTCAGTGATATAATTTTTCAGTCACATAAACATATACCATTGGTCTAATTTAGAATGAAAGTAGGATTTTGATATATGTGTGCTTTATCTATTGGAATGGAGAGAGTGCATATACATGTTTGATTAACTACACAAAACGCTGCATGTGTATCAAGTTTATTTAAATATCCTTTTCAGGGGGAATTATTATAGCACTTTACTCACAATGTGTTGCACGCACACCATACTTATGAAGCACAATATACAATAATGCGAGCTAGCAATATATATTGTGCATGTCGTTAGCCATAAAAGTTTTTCATGCTTAAAGTGGTGACTTTCTAAAAAAATTATTAAGGATGAGACCAATTGGTGAGGTGGTTGCTTAGAGACTAAGAATTGAAGTGCAAGCTAGATTTCCTTCAACATGTATATTCGACCGTGACATGCAGAGATACATAGAGAAAGAAAGAAAGGAAGAGGCACTAACTACTATAGCTAAGGATGATGGATGGGATATGAATGGGACTAGCCTTTTTGGTCTCTAGCCTTGCTGCTCATGTATGGTAACGATGTCCATCGAGGCTGCTCCGGTATCCAAATGGACCCTAGCTACGTACCTCCATCCACCCATATGATCTTTTAGCATAAAACGACAACTTAAAAGAAGGCCACTAGTATACTTTTGCTCTTTTTTTACACAAATGAACAAATTAAATCAAACCGAACGTTTTATTTATCAGTAAAACAGAATTCGTCCACTACCTATATTTGCAAATTTCCTAGATCAGTGCATGCATATATATGTACCAAACAAATAGTCAATTCGGTCCATTTAATTTGTTCCAACAACAGAAGCTCTCATCTGTTACATGTGTACATGTACCAGTAGTTAGTAAAAGCACTCAGCTAATCTAACGATGCAATACTCAACTAACTTGATAGCTGATGCGCCCATTTTTAGTGCCTTATAGTGTTTTTTTGCGTCATGTATATTTAGTATTTAATAAAATTGCATGGATGGTGTGCATCTTATTTATGCAACAAATCAAGTGCACAATTTGAAGCGCTCCTTGTGCGTATTTAGACCTGATGGTGATGTAGTTTGATGCATGACCCGATTGTCATATATATTTAGGCAACTTTTAGGTTGCGCATCATCAAGGTAGCGACCAGAAGCAATTATTCAACCCTGCACCTTGCTTTCTGACATCATTTGGGAAAGTATAGATGTCTGATCACCATTGACAAGTGACTATCATGTTAGGTTGTGAATCATGCACAAGATCATTGACAAGTGACCTCACACAACCTTTCTGAAAGGAGTGACCTCGCACCAGTGAATAATTCATGATATATAAATGCTTCCCTTTGCTCGTTGCTAGTTTCCAGAGTTAGGTTTTCAAAGCAATGCATGCATGCATGGGTATCCTACATGACAATGCAAGGTTTGAACCACTTTGTTTTTAATTGTTTTGCTGTGTTCTAGCTATATAGCTGACCATGATTGTATGTATATACGTCATGATCGGTCTTTGTAGACTCAAGATTGTTATATACACACCACGCATGATGCAGCCTTATTAGAAAATGAGCCATTACGAGTCGTACACTATTAAAGAAAAGTCTCTTGCTGAACTAAACCAACATAGATGATTTTCCTAAAATTTACGTCGCATACACTTTTGTTTGAAAACATCGTGTGTTACAAAGGGTGCTCACACCCATATTTTCCTAAAAAGTTTTGATATATCACCTCTAGTTGTTAGATAAAAACCGTGCTATACCACCAATCGATCTTAGCTTCTTTTTCGCCACTCTCTCCCTCCAAGTCACCTCCCCCTGCCGCCACCCATTTCTGCTTCCGTTCCACCTCTTCCACCATACCTACTAGGTTCCCATGGGCATGTGCAACAAGGACCACCAATTCATACACATGTGGGTACCTACCAATGTGACAAGATGAGCCATTGTCCATGATGAAGCATCTAGGAGGTAATGGCAACTTCATCAATAGTTCTGGTGGGTTCATTTTTGAAGTGCCGAAGTGACATTCGAGCAAAAGAGCATCATTTCAGTGTATGTTAAATCTCTAACTCATTAAGTTATGTGAGTCAATATTTGACCTTGTCTTGTCGTTTTCTACTTAATATAAAGTGGAAGGAGATAGCAAAAGGTGTCCCTTTTTTCAAAAAGAGGGTAATACCCTCGGCCTCTACATTGAATGATGCACACAACCATATATTATTAATTATAGAAAACACTGAACAAATTGGCTTACATAGAAGAAAAAGAAAAACCTTGAGGCAACCCAATAGGACATGCCTTGCGACAGCATCCCCAAATCGTACCACCAAATCTATGATGACATATTAGTAGATAAAGGGCGTAACACTCCAAGACAACGCCTTCAAAAATGAAACAATGCTCGCATGCAGATGATGGCTAGTCCAACCAGACGTCATCCCAAGGGCTATGAAACCGAAGCAGGTCTTTGAACCAATCAACAAGGTAATGACACGCCGGTTAAGCATATGGAAAGATCCTGACTTTTCCCGAGAGCATCCCGAGGCTTGTTGCCATAGTCATCACTTGCCATTCTACCGACCTGTCCACACAGAAGTAGCCTGCCCCGGGAGAAAATGTCAAAAGGAAAGATGCCATCCCATCTCTTCTGGTTACTATTGCATCGCCATCATGCTGAATGTTGTCGTGCACGCCACGATTGTAACTAGTAGTCGTCCCTACCAGATGCATCACATCAGTGACATTCTCCGGTAACAGTGGAGGGGAGAGGCGTGTTGCACCTCTCACAACAACCCAATGCGACCGGCCAAATGCCCAGTACATCATGTCAGGCCCGTCTGATTTGACAAACCTCACCCACGTTGAGCTGCACCAACCCGCGTGCCGGCGCACACGATTCGTGCATAGCAATGTTGAATCCGTGCTGCTGACCACCACAAACGGGGCATCAACCATAGGTGCTAGGGTTTCACCCATTGGCGCCACTGAGGCCGATCATTGATCCGTTAGCTAAAGCCATCCCTAATGACCACGAGGAACCATTTCTATGACATATCTATGGTAGTGTTAGCTACGTAGTGTCAAATTAACATTACATATTTTTAGGGAACCAACATGTGGTTGGATGGTTAGTAGGGTGATTGTACTTCCAGTCCATTGGGGATCACCACATTATTGTTGACAACGGCTTTGCTTGCTTCATGATGGCGGAATATTCTTTCAGTAAAGAGACAACATTTCCGACAACGAGGTGCTTCTGTGCGCTCGTTGTCGTTTTTTAAGTTTTCATACACGGATGTGCATAGGTACCTAGCTCGTCTTCAAACTTTCCAACCAGAAATGATGACGACGACAAAATGGGAACATGAATGTATCTATCGGCTAGGATGGAGACGACTATGATGACATAGTATCTTTCAAGCAAAATGGAATCTTCATGGATCTATAATTCAGGCTAGCTGATACGAACGAAGACTCACTGTACCTCAACGAGTGCTAGTGCATGTTGGTTGAGTAAAATGCTCTAACAAGCCGAGTTAGGGGGGATTTATGGCACACAGGTACGGGGGCACTAAGTCCCTCGTGCGTGTTTTTTCTTTTGGCTTTCGATTTTCATTTTTCTTTATCTTTTGAAACATAAGTCCAAATTAAGTTAGACTTTCATATAAGATCAATTTTTACGTTTGGAAGAGTTAGTTAATTTTTTTGTTAAGTTTTAACTTTTCAAACTTAGTACGAGCGACTAATGAAATCAGAACTTTAGTACCTATGAATGACAAAAAAATTGCTTAAAGTTTCAACTATGAAACTTGACATGAGCGAACGAGAAAATCGTAATTTTCAGATGCAAACTCGTAAGTTGCAAAGATTAAAACTTAATATTATGCCCTCAAGCGGGATCAGACTACTTTGCGGATCACGAGGCAATTGGGTGGCCGAGCAGGATTGCGCAGGTGCGTGCTCCCACACCTGCGTGCCCCTGTTAATTTCTGCAAAATTAGGTAGACACTTTACCTTGGTTGTTTGTACACAAACAGCTAGCTGCTCAGTTCATGGATATGTAGCTGAAAGAACTATCTAGGATACCACTCTTGTTATGTTTGTAAACATGCAACTACCATATCACGGATTTTGAAATCAAAATCCAGCATACGGCTCAGGAAAAATGCAAATTAATATAGTTATTGTAGTAGTTATTTTAACGTGTTTGTTACTCGTAGTTTACCTGAAAATGTCGTTGACGTTAGGCAATTTTGGTGGAGAGAAAGTGGAGAGCTACGAGGCCGAGTTGTGTCCCCGGCAAGGCCTCGATAAAAACTCGTCGGAGTGCCGGAAGAGGCGAAGAAGCAGATTAACCGGTGCGGATGTCACTGCAACGATTGTTTAGATTGGGGAACGAACTGAGCCTGAGACAGGGACACCACCATTGTCAGCGGTGTCGCCAGTAAGGGCTTGCCAAGACCTAGCTGTAGGCAGGGAAGCAGCAAGTTGCGGCTTTGCCGCCAGAGATGAGTCCATGGGAAGGGCAGGAGGGGGCTCGAAAGGAAGAAGGCGATGGCCGGACATTGGGTTCAAATCCAAAGAAGGTCGACCAACGCCAAATTATTTGTACCACAAGTCGCAAATAGTCGGCCCTTAGTTTAAATGTGAGGTGACCTTTCCAAAATCAGAGTTGAATTTATTATTTGTGTTTATGGAACTCGCATTTTAAGTATTTAGGACAATATATAGATGTATATGTAACTTGTATGTGAATATGACGAGAAAAACCACAAGCTCAGATGCACCGGATACGCATCTCGAACCGTGGAACTATTAGCATCCATGCGACGTTTTATCATCATGCAAATCCAAAAATTTTGATCCCAATGTTTTGAGAATCCGGCGAATCAAAGAGGTTCCAAAGGTGACGAGCAAAGGACACAAAAGCTGTGGCTAGGCGCCCTTTGCTCACCTGCTGCTAGCTCTACATACGTACGATCGACGGATGGCGATAAGATCCTGCAGGTGCAGGCCAAAGATTGATATGTCGGATGGAGCACCGGCCATTTGTTTCTTCCTCTCCATGGGTCTGCTTTAGTTGGAAGATCGACACGTCTGGTCCTGGTTGATGCATGATTTTCCTTGTATCTCGGGATCCGTACGTACTACAGTCATAGGTAGGCCGGTCTCGGAATCTGTGCTGCATGCAATGGAATGGTTTGGTGTGAGTGTTAGTCCAAAAGAAGATATAGAGGAGCTGACACCGTAGATATCATCACTGTCACTCCATGCCTAGCTTGAGATTTTGCAAAGATCCACACACATGCATGCTCTTTGATGCTCCATATCGATCTTTACGTCTTTTCACGCACTTATTTACAAGCGTGACCCATACTACCTTGAGGAACAACAAGCATATCCCGGGAACTTTGCACACGACAGATATCCAACTTGAAATCATTAATTTTCGACCATCTCTAGATTGAAGAGCAGGAGCTAATTGTGACGTTCCTATCTGTCTCTAGTTAGCTATAGCTTCTTCCAATCTCGAACAAAGATATAGCTTCTTCCTTCTTTCTATAAATTAATTAATTATCTATACAAATAAGAAAACAAAAATCATATGAGCAGGCCCAGATACCTTTAGAGAAGTTCTAGAAGAAGTTGTCCGATCGATGATATGCTTAACCTATAAATCTAGCAGTTTTTTCGTTTATAAACTATCAAAAAATAGGTTACGCACTTAGAATTTACATTTCTGTTGACCTGGCCCTTCCCCTTGTTCCTTTTGCAGGGAACAGAAGTGGACATTCTTTTGCCAAAGATTTCAGGTTCACACTTCATCAACAATGTACCTATATACAAGGGGGGGGGGGGTGGAATTGGACAATTTTTTCATGACTTTTGACTTGAGTGGGTTATTAATTAGTTTCGAATACAGTAAAACACCAAAGTGCACACATCGTACATCTCCACCAACTATAATATACAACTAACAAAAAAGGCAATGCACTAGCACTTTGCAACTAACAAAAAATTCCCCGATGAAATCAGCAATTGTTCTCCATGAATCTCATTCCAATCAATTTAAACTACATACTTTGCGCTGGCTACAAGTTCCATTCTGGGAGTGGATGGGCCCACGCCGAGCTAAGCACGCAAAAGAATCTCTTTCTCCGTTGCTTTAGTTTGGCCTTTACTACTGCTTTGCATTGCTTAGCCTCCTCTGATTCCATTTCCATTGTTCCATCCTTTTGAGCTAGCTATAGCTCGCTAGCTAGTGATGCACCGAATACCCAATCTTTTTGTTTCATTTTCCTTTCTCTCGTCAGGGACAACTAGAGGACAAAGCGAGGACACAACGGCGGACCGGGGCCATCTGATCAGATATTGTGCCACATCGAACGGTCGAGGAAGCACGGCGTGTAAATCGGAAAGCGGTGCAACGTCGCTTGCAAGCTAAAAGGGTGCGACAACGATCTCGGTTGTGCCATGTGGCTACACTTGGCTCGTCGAAGTTAGCTTGACCAAGACTCTACTTCCTAAAAAGGATTTTGTTACCTTATTTGTCATTTTGGAAATTTATATGGGCTTCAGACCTGACCAGCCATGGAACGCCGTTGAGACGACTACTGGCATCCAACAATGGTGGTCTAATCTACCCAAACGGGTTGAGAAAAAAAGAACGAAAGACAGGTTTGGTACTCACTTTTTACACGATCTGGCATCTATGGAACAAGCACAACCAGATAATTCAAAGTTAAACACATGACGGCGATCAGTATATAGCATGTTTAATTATAGACAATTTTGGCATCCTGCGAGAGGTGATTTGATGAAGGGTTCCCTTTAAATTAAATCTCTTGAGAGTGATTTTCCTCTTTGTTGAGTTCCATGCCTGGTCAAACTTTTCTTTGAATAGTTTGGATTGCTTACCACAAGTGTCACATGGTTGCCTGGTCACACTTGTGATCACAGATTCTAATTCTCCCCCAATCTTAACGAAAAAACAGAGCACCTACTGTGTTTGTCAAAAAGATGTCTTACAGTTACCTAGTCATATAGCTAGTTAAGTAATTTGTTTTCTATATATAATACTATTTGTTTTAATTTAGTTACAGGGATTTATATCAAAACCGGTACTTTCTGGTAATAGTATGAGCTTTTCCGAGGGAATTAGGGACTTAGCAGTAGTTTCCATTTGAACAATGCAAACAAGATATTTATTTTTGCTTTGAAGGTATGGGTATTCGGCTTGAAATAGAAGCAGCACTAGAATAATTTGATCCAATGTTGAAAATAGCAAGAGATAGAGGAATAGACACGACTATGCACCCATATCCAAGAGAACTAAATGGCATCTATAAGTATGGAGTGCAGTACCACTTGAAAGAATTAAGAGGAGGAGGAGAAATGAGAATGATTAAATCATTAGAACAATTTGGTACCCATGCCCCCTGCTGCACATATATTCTATTCCATATCGATGGAAAGGAGCCAGAAAGAGAGGAGCTGAAAAGAGAATGGAATCTTGCTCATCTCATCCTCCTCCTACTTGCATAAATATATAATTATGTTTTGCATTTGCATTATGCTCTTAATTACCTTATGCATGCATTTTAGATTACAGCTGATTAATCAAACCAATAATACTGATCATGAATGCATATGGAAAAAGAACATCACCAAATGCTCTCACTACATAATTAAGGATGGCATGCACTAGTGAAGTTTTGGAACATGCAGGTTGCTAGCTAGTGGGCATGATGCAATATGCAACTATATATTAGCCACTAAGAGGGAACAAAACAAAGTAGGTTGCCTTAGGCTGGGGAATCAGAGGAGGATATTTGTGTGGCGGGGTGACATCAGTGATGCATGCATGCATGCAGCTGCCTAATTAAGTAATTGATTAATTAAGGCAAGCACAAGGAGACAAATTAATAATGAGTGATGAGCATTCTCCCATGTAACATGCTTGGCACTGGTGGTGTATGCTGAGGGACTCGTTTCCACTAACCTAGCTCGACCACTCAATAGCCAGCCACCACACACAGATTCACAAAGTAGACAAAAAAGGAGTAAAGGAGCTTAGGGGATCTTCAACGCATCGCCCGCGTATGTCCAGACGGCGCGGTCCAGACCGCAAAAACCATCCAACGATGTCGCGGTTTTGTCATGGCAGATACCCTAGTGAAAGGAGTGTGGAGCTGTCACACGTATGTTAGCTAAAAGGGGTTGAACGGGACAAAGAACACAAAGGGTTTACCCAGGTTCGACCCCTCTCAGTGAGGTAAAAGCCTACTCCAGCTCTTGTTTCTTATTGTTCGGGTATCAATTACAAGGGAGCGATCACGCTTGACCTAGCTGTCGACTTGTTGTCTCTTGAGTTAGCTCGCCGCCAGGTATCGCCTTTATATACACAGGTCGAGGCCCCGGGGTTTACAGAGTCCTTGCCGGATCACACATCATGACCGGTTCGGTTTCTATCTTGTCCTGCCTTGCAAGAAAAGTCATCATCAGGCGGCTCATACTTTCGCGTCTTGGGCCATCAGGCCCTACCTCTTGAGTCGCCGTCTTCCTGCTTTACCTTTTGGGCCCTCCTGGAATTTTATGCTAAACCGCCAATGGTGTAACCCGGCCCCTCCTGGGCGGGTCACACCTCGGGGTTATATCCCCAACATTAGGCCCCAGATTGATTTGAACTTGTTCATGTCAATCTTGAGTGCTTCAGTCAACAAATTATCCATCAAAGCTGAGTCTTGAACACACCAGTGTAACCCGCCATGACGTCATGTAAACTGAGCCATTGTAACCTGCCATGACATCATGCGCATTAAGTATACACAGAACCTATGATATCATACCGGACTTTTATCTTAATTGGCCTTCCGAGAATCGAGGCGCCTGCACTGTTGAGATGACCATGTTGCCTCCTCGATTTCTGCGCATGCCATTTTACTGCCTCCTTATAAATAGGGATGGGGGGTCCTTTTTTCAATTTTTTACCCCGCCTCCTCTTCTTCTTCCTCGCGACGGCCGACACCACCGGAGCTCCGTCGCCCCTGTCAATAGCTTCATCCTGGCCGCTGCATCAAGCTAATTTCGACCAGAGATCGCGGCACCCCTCCGCTGTCCATCAGCATCACCAGGTACCCATCTCTCCTCACTTCAAATCTGCATTAGGTTTCCCCAGTTCATAGGTGTTCATCGGTGTTCATCGTGCTCACTTGTAGTTCATCCACCATATTGCTTAGTTGAGCCCAAACACAATACTAAAGTCATACTTTGATTATTTTGGCATCTGCTATCAATCATTGATATATTCCTTCCTTCTGAGATTCACTCCCCAGCACAGTAATTCGTCCTCCATGTTTTAGGTTTAGCAATTTATGTCTATTTTCAAACTACCGTAGATCCAACATTATAAGCCCGATCTATGGAACTTGTTTGTCCAGTACTTAGTAAATTTTCCCACAAATGCAGATCTGTAGATACCTTCTTTATAGCTGTTGCATAAGCAGCTCAGATGATATCTTTGTAACCCGCCAACGTTCTGCTGGCTTACCTATGAACCCGAACCTTTGAACCGCCAGCATCTGTCCAACTTTAATCATGACTATATAACCTGCCGATACCTTGCCTGCTTAATTATATTGTTTATTTACATTCCTCATAGTAGTCAGTGTTGCACGCATAACCAGTTTTGAGCAGCAAACTTGTTTCCTTAACTATTGGGTGGTTTACCATTGCAATATTAACCCGCCAATTCTTCACTCTCGGGCTTTAGTTAGCAAAAAATGACTAAGACCTTCACCTCTTGCGATTGGGTCACTTCCACTGTCACTGAACAGTCTCTGAATGAATATGTTGGGATGGGTGTCTTGCCAGCAAAGAACATCATCCACTGGCAAGTTCCAGCGGCTGAAACTAAGCCTCTACCCCAAGAAGGTGAAGTCATAGTCTATGCGGACCACCTCCTCCACGGTTTCTCACCACGCGGATCAAAATTATTTCGACATATTCTGAACTTTTACCAGCTACACCCTCAAGACATCGGCCCCAACTCTGTCTCGAATATTTGCATCTTTCAAGTTTTCTGTGAGGTGTACCTTCAAGAGGAGCCCAGCGTTGATCTATTCAGAGAGTACTATTACTTGAACTGCCAGACCAAGATGATAGATGGGCCTACCCTTGAACATGGTAGAATTTCAATCCAGAGGCGAATAGTCGTTGTGTTTCCTGCAGCTACATTACCCAGCCACCCCAAGGACTGGAATCAGACTTGGTTTTATTTCCAAGACACCTCTCTGACGGGTGAAAATCGTCTGCCGGGTTTCCGCATATGCCGGCTCAGCCCCAGACATCCACTCCCCGATTGGATCGCTGCTGCAGAATGAGCCAAGTATGCGCCTACCTTCTCAAGAATAAGGGCCTTACTGGCTAATGGCTTAACCGGAGTTGATCTGGTTCGTTGCTGGGTCGCATGGAGAATCTTGCCTTCAAGCCGCCGCACTGGCTTAATGTGCCAATACACTTGTGACGTGAAAGACCCACAACGTTATAATCAAAGCCGCCTCAAAGACAAGGAGATCAACGAAATGACCAAGTCATGGCTTGGGGAAACCCTTGAAAGCTGCAGCAAAACGGGACCGAACCCTTTCTACGCTCTCAATTCGGCTCTGGGCGTAAGTATTTCAAGCCATTCTTTTAGAGCATTTACAGCTTTCTCATAAACTGCACATCTTCTCATTGTTGTTTATGTTTTCAGGCCGGCTCTCCCTTCTAGAACAAGAAGCTGTATGATAAGCTGACCAAGAAGGCCAAAGGAAAGACCAAAGCTGTGAAAAAGACCAAATGAAAGAAACAAGATGTTGAAGACTTATTTGGCCTTGACAATGAGTCGGAGGTAGAACTTGATTCTCTTGGCTTTCTCTTTATGCAACTTATTGACGTTGACCCCTCTCAAGACGATGCCGAGAATAGCCACGTAGGCGCAGCAGAGGTAACCATAATCTCCTCTGATCAGAACCTTTGCCAAGACAAAAAATTCGACGGGTCTCCCGAAACGTAAGATTTTCTCATCCTCTTGCTTATCTGGATCCCAATTTTCTTTTTGAAAAAACTGCAGCACGAAGCCACGCGTACAACCCGGCATAGCGGTGGTGGGGACCTTTCCACCAGCTTACCCAACACACCTGCCCCTCGCAAACATCGTAAAGAGGTGCCTCAAAAGCCAATCCTCTCCTTTCCAAAGGCGGGTCTCATTCATCAACCATTAACCCTTCCAACTCAAACTATCAGGGAACCTCTCACTCATCATCCGGTGACTCTACCGGGACCCAGATGCCTGCCTTCAAGATTGCCCAGGGGTAAGAAATTTCATTTGTTGTTTAATATTTTTATGATGACATGCTCATACTCTTATACATCTTATTTTTAGAGGAATAGCCAAGGCAGACAAGAAGTTGAAGACGGGCGGGCTGTCAAAAGAGCCCAAAGTTAATGAGCCATAGAAGCAGGCGCCAATAGTCTCAGAAGCTTCAATTCAGAATCCTGAAGACCCTGCTAATAACCCGCCGCCAGAAACTGACACCACAACTGTTTATCCAGTGAACACTGATGCTGACCCGCCAAGTCCTAAACCATCCAGCCCTGCGAAGCTTGCTGAGGAAGCCGCTCTTGACAAGACTTACGAGGACGTCCTCATTACTGGGACAGGTTATACAGAGCCAGGGAACCCCACAGTCTTCGCCAAACACAGCGCCAATGAAGAGCCGCCAGCAGAAGGCAAATTGAAACTGGACCTAGAGAATTATGCTTCCCTTGGCCCTGGTGACATTCACGCGAGCTATCTTAACCGCCTTCACACTAGCCGTGAACTGGAGGCCAGCTTAGTGAACCTTATGAAGGAATGCTATGAGGTATGTTATCAATCCCTTTCCATGTATTTATGTAGCCGCCAAGTCTAGAGGATAGGAAACAATTGAGTATGTTGTAGACTTAATGAGAATCTTCGAACAGTAGCATCTCCGGGTTAACTTATTTGTTAAGATCCAAATACGTAGCCCCCAAGGGCCGGCTTAATTTGAAAAATTGAGCCGGGGGCCAGGACTTGTAGTCACTTAAGAAATCCAAATATGTAACCCCCAAGGGCTGGCTTAAATTGAAAAGTTGAGTCGGGACTTACAGTCACGTAAAAAATCCAAATACGTAGCCCCCAAGGGCTGTCTTAAACTGACAAGTTGAGCCGGGACTTACAGTCACTTAAAAAATCCAAACACGTAGCCCCCAGGGGCTGGCTTAAACTAAAAAGCTGAGTCGGGTCATAAAGTGCTTTAAAATGACCTGCATTAGCCCCCAAGTGCCAAGGATATTGCTTGCGATGTGCACGGGATTTATACCATTATCACTGAGTAAAACACGAATGCTGATCTGTCATATCTGATATTTTTCCTCAGGAGGCTTTGACTCTGAAGGAGACGGAGCTGGTCAATTTAGCAAAGAAAATTAAACATCAGGAAGCTGAAACTATGAATGCTGAGTCAAAATTTGAATTTGATGTAAAAGAGAATGAGAAGCTCAAGGCAAAATTTGCTATAGAAAGAGTCGCCTTAGATACTGAGAAATCAAACTTCATCAAACGTGCTAAAGACGCGGAAGCCCAACTTAAGTCGGTCGCTGAAGAGCTTGCCGGCTTAAAGGGACATATTACCCATATGACAGCTGCCATCTTTGGTAAGATTCATATCTAGTTCAAACTCTGTTGTGATATTATGTTAAGCTGCCAAGAGATTCTCAATCCATATTAAGTTAACATACTTGGCAGTTTATGAACAGGCCCTAGAAGCGACAGCCTTGGTCAAGACATGCTATTGAGGTTGAAGGTCATTTATTCTTTGACAGAACAGCTATACAACGGTGCTCTCCACAGTTTGGTGGCCTTAGGGGGCCACAGAAAACTGCCAAGTCAAATCAAGGCTATGATGGATCACTTGTCAGCTCTCCCTAGCCAAATTGAGGAGCAAAGATTATCATCCGCCCATGCCGGAGCCCTTGTCGCCCTTGGTCCTGCCAAAGCATGGGCATCAGAACTTGACCTAGAGGAGATAGCCATCGGATGCCATGAGTTTAAAGATGATAAGTCACCCTTCAAAGATAAGGACTTAAACCACTTCGTTCGGGAGATACGGCCCGTGGCCTATAAGCTTGTTGAAGAGTTAAATCTGAACAACTATACGACGGCTTATGATGAGAACAATAAGAAGATGGCACCACCAACTTATAACCCTATCAATCTCATTCCTCCTTGGCGTAAGCATATCTTTGCTCCTAACATTGATCATTCCATTATTCTCAATGATGAAGCCACTTTCGAAGCGTTAATCGTCATCGATTGGACAAAGGATGATCCTCAGATGATCGACGAGGAAGAAATGGTGCAGGATGATCCACAATCCTCAAAGCGGCCAGAAGAAGAAGAGTAAATAGTGATGATCCAGGCGGCTCTCAAGCCGGCTTATGGGAGCACGGCTCCAAAAAACATTTGTAGTTTGAATCTTTTGAGGGCCAAAGGTATGCCTTGTAATAGGATAGCAGAAAACAACGATCTGTCATGTCATGCCTTCGTGCATGTTAACTTGTAATTTTTGACCCGCCATTGTGATCTTCGTGGACATCCTGACATAATCACTCATATGGGTCATACCAGCACTTCATATTTCCATTCAAAATGTTGCACATCTTGCACAAAGGTTAAACAACATATGCTCTGGCAATTTAAGCCAGGGTGGGTAACAACCCAAAATATAGCAGTCTTGTAAAATTTATAGAAAGACTAGAATCAAGGCCATCCAAGACGAAACATACTGGCGACTTAAAGTCAAAAGCCAGGGCGGGTTACCACACCCCGAATGTTCATATAACTATTGAAAGACATACCTATAAATTGAGACTATACTGATGTCTTGAACATCAATATCCAGAGCGGGTGCCAACCCTAAGTCATGCAATTTCATGGCCTTAATTGTTTAATCCAAAATATCCTAGCGACTTAAAGTCCATAACCAGGGGAGGTTACCAAACCCAAAAATACTCTAATATGAGTCATACAATCAGAGGTTCATGATCCAAATTGTCAAAAAATGCACTTAGCAGAAAAAATATTGAGGAGGCATGAATCTAAAAGAATCAGAAGAAAGATGCAAAAAATCTCAAATTATTGCCTTTCTAGCTTACCAAAACACGACTAGACAAATTGTCTAGCAAAGCCATGTGCTTTCAATGGCCTCATATCCCTTGAGTTAATCCTAGCTCACTGTAATCCGGCTCTCACGTGACACAAGCCGCCGTTTTAACCTTAACGAGTTCAAGGTCTTGAAAAAGATTGACTATTAAGAGTTCGGCGGGTCACCTGGCGGAGTAGCAAGTTGAAAACAGGAAGGATAAATCGGAATTCGGCGTCCACACCTGGTCAAGAGGGTATGAAAGCTAAACCCAGTGGGTTGGAAGCCCCCAAGTGACCTTATGAACAAATAATAAAGACACAGATACATAGAAATGAAATGATAGAGGCCCTGAATTATCAGGGATGCCAGCTTTATTATATTGATCATAAAATATACTCCCTCCGTTCCTAAATATAAGGTGTATTAGTTTTTCAAAAAGTCAACTGTTGTCTATGTTTGACCAACTTTACAGCAAAATATATAAAGATTTATAAAACCAAATATATAAAATATAAAAATATAGTCCATGATGAATCTAATGATAATGATTTGGTATTCTAGATATTGATATTTTTGTCTGTAAACTTGGTCAAACTTAGAGAAGTTTGACTTTTTGGAAAAATAATACACCTTATATTGAGGAATGGAGGGAGTATACACTAACAAATGTATGTACAATGACAAGAGTCGGTGGCTCAGGTGTAATTAGGCCTAAGATGAGCAATAGTCCAGTGCCAGCGGGTCTCCTCCTCTGACTTGCTTGAGTCCTTGTGTTCACGTACATCAATTAGGTAATATGACCCGTTATTCAGAATTTTTGCTGACCACAAAGGGCCCTTCAATGAGACACGTCGGTGCTTGATATACAAACGGTTTTTAACCCTTTCCGCGACGGCGCTCGGAACCGTCACGTAGTGAGTCTCGGCGATAGGGGGGGGGGTCCTTCGCACACGACCCAAAAACCGTTGGGGATAGGGAGCCTTGATGCATATAGTTGCCCCTCTATAACCGTTTCCGATGTCTCACATATCCGAAACGATTCATCCTTGCTACTCATTTGTGCTGGCATTGCCATCGCAGTCAGAGTTTTGTGGTTTTTAGGCAGATTCCAAGAACGGGAGTTTTCTAGGCACAACTCAACGTTTACGATGCCTGGCGCATCACAAACAGTTCATGATTATAAACCGTGTACGATAGGTAGACATTCACAGATATTTAGTTTTCCCGCAGCGTATGTGATAGTGTCTGACATCACACACGCTTTGCAAACAGCAACTGTGTGCATTGTTACACACGTTTCCACTCCGTGAACCATGTCGGATTATGATGTATATATTGCACACGTTGTGATTTATTAATCGTGTGCGCCGTAATGACCTGCACACCGTAATTTCTCCCTAATTTAATTGCTACTATTTAAAATTGTACAATTTAAAATTGAAAGTAGGCTATAGCTTTATTCATATCCATCAGGTTCAAACAACCAATGCATTATTCAATTCACAGGTATATATGTTTAATAATTGCATAAGCACCAAATAAAAATGATGAACCACGGTTCTATACTTGTACTATTACAGATGGTAAAGAAAGAGGCGACAGACATTTTGGTTGCTGAACAAGGTGAAGCGGAATGGCCCTATTTTGCTCTCCTGGATGTAGTAGGCATGCACGACTCTAGTCCAACCCCTTGTGATGGCCGGCTGGCAATCATGTAGTTTGAGAGGTAATCTTGAGTAAACTGCTTCAGGATCCACTGCAAAAGGAAAAAGGATTCAGACATTGTCATCTAACACAACTCATTACGGGCAGTAAAAAGAAGGTTACATGGTTCTTACTTACCATCCAGCAGTTCACTGTTGTCTTGCATAAAGTGTAAACATATAGTTTGATTGACATCTTTTGACCCATTTTAATAACAATCTTTATCAGTTTCCTCACTTGATGCTGGTTCATTAATATCTCATTGCCACATACGCAGAAAGGGTAGAAGTGTGGATCTTTGGCAATGACATGTGTACCTAAAAGCACCAAGTTAATATTAGAAGCTAAACAACAATTGCATGATGATCCAGCATGGGCGTGAGGCCCAGCATGGGGGTGTTCACGTTGGTCGGGATGATCTGGTGGCGACTGGGTATGTGGCCCAGGAGCACCATGAGTCGATCGATGTGCTTGATGTGCCTGGAACGGACGACGTAACTCGATCCGGGACGTACGACGAAGATCGCTCCTATCTGGTTCGACAGCCGCCGGGTCTTAGGGTTCATAAGGCTGGATCAAGGGGCTTCCCTACCGTGGATCTCTGCGAGCTCGGAAAGTTCGACCGCTTCGGACATGGCTGGTGGGGGATGCGCCGCCGCCAGCCAAAAGACCTTCTTCGCTGCAGCGGGCGGGCTGTCTGTGGTTCCTCCACCGCGACGGCTGCGGACGCGGTGCCGTGGGAACGGTCGAGGTTGCGGCGGTGGGGACTTCGCGTCCACGGCGGCTGGCCGTGGCGCTCAGCGCTAGGTCGCTGACCTCCGGTCGATGAATGTGCAGCAGCGGCCGGGAGAGGTGGCATTAGGCCGCCGCACCGGCGCAGCTATAGTCCCCGCTGCCGGACGGGTTGGCTTGAGACCACCGCACCGGCTGATTCGAACACAAGCCGGACGTGGAGAACTTGCCTCAGCGCCGGGTGCTATATCGAGAACCCGGTTGCACGTGGAGGACTCAGCCTGTTGGCGGGCGCCGGTCACCTTGGTAAACCTCCGCCACACTATGTTGCTCGGCAGTATAAAACCGTCTGAGCAGCAGCGTCGCGATAACAATGAGCCCAATGTTCCGCCCGAGGACGGTGGGGAGATGATGGGTATGATGCGACGGCAAAGGTCAAGACCGAGGATCCTCTTCTACGGAGGAGGACGTGGCTACGCTGGCGAGTGATGGGTCACCGAGAGACTGTTTCTCGGCCCGGCGGGCGGTTTTGTTGAGGGAGCCTCCGGTCCAGAGCACCGCCAAAGGGGAGGCTTTCATGGCCATCGTGGTCGGGGTAGGGGCCGTGGGAGATTTCGCCGCCCGCCCCCACCTCGAGGTGCTGTTCCGACTGATGCTACTGAGGAAGCTCAGCTTACTGCCTCAGAGCTTCCTCCACAGGCAATGGAGGTGGTGAAGGACTTAGCTAATGTTGAGGTTGCTGTGCCTGGGACGGTGGATGAGGCTGCTGACAGGTCTGATGCCGAGAGGGCGTCTAAGTATGCCCGTAAGAAGGAGAGGATGATTTGTTATCGTTGTGGCGACAAGGGCCACTTCATTCTTTGAGTGTGTGGCCCGGTGTGTGAGTCATGTGGCAAGCTTGCACATGAGTCGGGTGAGTGCCCGATCTTGCGTGACGTACCTCCGACTCTGAACATCTATGGGGTCTACTGTGCTGAGCTCATGTTCTTTGAGTCCCCGGAGGCGAGAGAGGTCCCGGAGGATAACCAGTCTTCCACTACTGGGATTGTCAGAGCGACACAGGGCGAAGTGACTGAGGCACAGATTGTGAGGAGGTTGCAGGAGTTAGCTCCCGGTGATTTTGTTTGGGAGTTGGTGCCCATGGAGGACAGAGTTTTTAAGGTTGATTTCCCATCTGTCGAGGACCTGCAGAAGTTGTTAAGTTTTGGCTTGTGTAAAGTTCCCGGTACTAAGTGTATTCTGGAGTTTAACGAGTGGAAACAAAGTTGAGCCTAAAGGAAAGCCGCTTACGTGTATGGCTGAGGTTTTTGGGGGCTCCATCTAAGCCTCTGCAGGACGCTCGTGTTGTGGCTAGTTTGGGCATACTGGTTGGAAAAACTGAGAAAGTAGACATGGCTTTCACTCGGGCCAATGGGATTGCCCGGATTCTTGTGAGCATTCTGGATATTGAGTATGTGCCTGATAAGGTCAACTGGACGTATAAGGGCGAGGTATTTCCGCTAGATATTGAGTTTGAGGACACCGACTTATTTGATGATGCGGTTAACGGCAATGATGTTGACATGCACGTGAGTGAGGGGGAGCGGGACTAAGGGGCACCGTCTGATGAGACCAGGCGAGAGGGATCCAACGGGTCTCACGCTCAGTTGGCCGGGACTGGAGCGGAGGCTGAGCCCCCAGTCTCACCGGCGGTACCCATGACTACGTTGCGGTTCGGCTCTTTTGAGCCAGCTTCGGTACCTCCCAGGCTTTGGAGTGACAGGGTGGAGTCGGATGATGCTCTTGAGCACTCGCTACCTTCACTGGAGTTTGAGAGGGAGGGCGACATGTCTGTTGCTCATCGGGCGAGTTCTTTGGGAGGTGATGCGGACTGCAGGCACAGTGATGGCCCTCTTGGATTGTTGACTCCAGCGGGAGCGACTTTGGTGTCGTCGACCGCGGGGCAGAGGGGTTGTGGGGGAGGGGGTTCGGGCCCTGGAGTCCACTCTCCCCCCGTCCAGAGGACGGTGCAGATTTCTTCGGTGGAGCTGGCCCCGAGGGGGTCGGTTCCAGCGGCTGGAGGGACCTCGAGGCAGGTGGCCTCGATGACTTCCGTGACGGTGGTGGCAACCACTGTGGCTGCTGCTGCGGGAGTGGGGACGCCAGGGCAGGTGGCCCGGTCTCCACCCTCTACTCCGGTGGTCAGGAGGACCACCCCACCGAGGGCTTCTCCGTCTGAGGTGCAGGTTGGGGCGGGAGGAGACGGCGGGCAGGAGGCCCCTGTCTTGCACTCCTCCCTATTGCCTGGTGCGGGGCACCCGTCCAAGGGGATCGGGAGCCCGCTGACACCTTCGCTAGTGACCTCGGCACCACCTGGAGTTACGGTGCCAGGTTATACTAGGGAGGAGGTGATCGCGTTCGGTGGGATCCCGGACCCTATCTCCGAGGGCAGACGGATGAGTGCTCGCATCCTCGACGTCCCGGAGGTTGATGATATGCAGCAGCGGTGCGCTATGAGGGCTGCCAAGCTTCAGAGACTATACGATCGGGTATGTCCATTGACTTGTCTAATTCATTATTGCATTTTTCTAATGAGGACATTATAAATAATGCAAACCAGTTAGGTGTTTCACTAGGTGTTACGGATAGTGAAATTACCAGATCGGTGAATGATATTTTAGACCTAGAAGCGGAACGGGCTTTAGAGGCTATTCGTAATCTGGCAGCAGTTAAACCAATGAATGATGATGAGATAAATGCGTTAGGAGTTCGAGTGCTTGATAGCCTATGTGAGGATCTCGCACCCACTAACCATGAGGCTGACGAAGAGGATGTGCCCATACAGTATGACGCTAGCAATATTTCAGAACCCGGTCATGAGGAACGGGGAAACGAGATTAGTAAACCCAAGCGTAAGTGGAAACGGAAGATTTATCCCGATTCCGCAGTTCGTAGGAGTGCTAGGATTAGAACCACAAAAAAATTCCATGATGAACTATGAGAGGAATTTTTTGGAATAGCAGAGGTCTTAAGGACTTGGCTAAAAGAAGGTTCCTGGCTGAGACATCTATTGAGCAGAAGCTTGATTTTGTTGCTCTATCAGAGACGGGTAGAGACAACTTTGCACCACAGTTTCTCTCCTCACTAGTTGGTGGTATTGATTTCGATTGGCATTGCTTACCTCCGCGAGAAAGATCGGGGGGTATCTTACTAGGTGTGAGATGCGATTCACTTGAAGTCCGTAGTGTAGTGATGGGTGACTTCGCCGTTAAGTTTCGAGTTAGGTCTAAGACAGATGGCTTTGACTGGGCTTTGGTGGCGGTATATGGTGCCGCGCAGCCTGAGTTTAAAGCGGAGTTTCTAGCAGACCTTGTTCGAATTTGTGGGTCAGAACAATTACCGATTTTAGTTGGAGGTGATTTCAATATCATCCGGAGGCGTGAGGAGAAGAACAATGACAACTTTGACGGCAGATGGTCCTTCATATTCAATACCATTATTGAAAGCTTGGACCTGAGAGAGATAGAACTCTCGGGTCGAAAGTTTACATGGGCCAACGCTATGCCAAACCCAACTTACGAAAAACTTGATAGGGTTCTTGCAAGCGTGGAGTGGGAACAAAAATTCCCATTGGTCACGGTGCAAGCCCTTTCGAGGGGAATTTCTGATCATACCCCATTGTTCGTGGACTCAGGGGAGCCGAACCATGTGGGCAATAAGAATACCTTCTCATTTGAGACGTCATGGTTCGAACGTGAAGGGTTCTTAGATTTGATCGCCAGGGAATGGGCTAATGATGTTCGTGGTAAAACACCCATTGAGCGATGGCAGAATAAGATTAGGAATTTGAGAAGCTTCTTGAGGGGTTGGGCTAAGCACCTCAGCGGTGTTTTTAAGATTGAAAAGAATAGACTCCTTTCTCTTGTGCATGACTTGGACGTAAAAGCCGAGTCTAATGTTTTAGACCCTGCCGAACTTCAGGTTAAAAATGAGGCGAAAAAGCGGTTAAAAGATTTACTACGAGAAGAAGAACTGAAGTGGGCTTTACGTGCTAAGGCACGAGAGTGGTCCAGGGGACGCGAATACTCAGTTCTTTCATTTAATTGCTAATGGTAAGCACGTAAAGAAGCGAATCTTTCAGCTAGAACAGGGCGAGGAACGATTTTAGGTCAGGTAACCTAAAACATATATCACCGAGTATTATAAGCGTTATTTGGTCCACCGGAGGAGAATACGGTGTCACTTGATGAGTCCAGAATCGAGGATGTACCTCAGCTTTCGCTCTGAGATAATGAGATACCGCTTGCCCTGTTCTCGAGAGAAGGAGGTCTTTGAGGCAATTGCACAAATGAAAACAATAAGGCTCCCGGTCCGGATGGTTTCGAGCCGAGTTCTATAAGAAGTGCTGGCACATTATTAAGGGGATTTACTACCTATGTTTCATGATCTATTCTCGGGACAGCTTCAATTGTTTCACCTGAATTTTGGGACTATCACTCTACTACCTAAGAAGACGGATGCGGTCGAATTGAGCAATTCAGCCGATCTGTCTCCTAAATGTTAGTTTCAAAATTTTCACCAAGGTCGGGACCAATAGGCTCACACATTATGATTCTGTGGTGCATCAATCCCAAACCGCGTTCATGCCGATGAAACATCCTAGAAGGGGTGGTTGTCTGCATGAACGCCCATGAAATCCACTCCAAAAATTGGATGGAGTGATTTTTAAAGTGGATTTCGAGAAAGCGTATGATAAAATTAAATGGCCATTTCTCCAACAATCTTTGCGTATGAAAGGTTTCGATGAAGCTTTGGCGAAGGCAGGTGCAATCATTCACGCAAAAAGGTAGTGTGGGAATTAAGGTTAATGATGATATAGGTCATTACTTCCAGACACATAAAGGCCTACGACAAGGAGACCCGATGTCCCTATCTTGTTTAACATTGTGGTAGATATGTTGGCGATTACGATAGGACGGGCTAAGGAAAATGGTCAAGTAGGTGGATTGGTGCCTCATCTTGTTGATGGAGGTATCTCTATCCTACAATCTGCCGATGATACGATCATCTTTATGGAGCATGATTTGGTTAAGGCTAGAAATATGAAGCTGGTTTTATGCCTATTTGAACAATTGAGCGGATTGAAGATAAACTTTCATAAGAGCGAGTTGTTCTGCTTTGGTAGGGCCAAAGATGAACATGATGCATATAGGCAATTGTTTGGGTGTGAGTTGGGACAGTTACCTTTCTCATACTTAGGGATTCCTATCCACCATCGTAGGCTAACGACGAGAGAATGGAAATGCATTGAGGACCGATTTGAGAAGAAAGCGAGCTGCTGGAAGGGCAAGCTCTTATCATATGGAGGCCGGTTAATCCTAATTAATTCGGTACTCACAAGTTTGCCGATGTTTCTTCTTTCGTTCTTTGAGGTACCAGTTGGTGTTAGGAAGAGACTGGACTTCTATAGATCGCGGTTCTTCTGGCAGGGTGATGAGCTGAAAAGAAAATACAGACTTGCTAAGTGGGACATTATTTGTAGACCGAAGGACCAAGGGGTCTAGGTATTGAGAATCTTGAAGTCAAGAATAAATGCCGCTTAGCAAGTGGTGTGGAAGCTCTCGTCGGAGACGGATGTTGTGTGGCACAGATCCTTCGTGCAAGTACCTCCACTCAAAAACTTTGTCGCAAGTCTCTGTAAGGCCGACTGACTCGGCTTTCTGGAAAGGTCTCATGAAGGTCAAGCAGGCTTTCATTAATAGGACAAAGTTTAATGTCGGAAACGGCACAAGTACACGCTTCGGGAGGACACTTGGCTTGGCGACGCACTCGCCATCCAATATCCGTCCTTGTATCATATTGTTCAACGAAAGGAGGTGGTCATTGCTTCGGTTTTGCAATCTATCCCCCTTAATATTCATTTCAGACGAGTGCTAGCGGGCAATCGTTGGGAACGATGGCTCCATCTAGTTAGGAGGCTGATGGATGTCCAGCTTTCTCAACAACCGGATAAATTACGCTGGAAGTTGACTATGTCTGGAGCCTTCACGGTTAAATCAATGTATATTGATGCTATTAATTCGAGCTCCATTCCTACGTCTAAACATGTTTGGTATGTCAAAGTTCCTTTGAAAATTAAAGTGTTTATGTGGTTTGTTCATAAACAAGTAATTTTAACTAAGGATAACTTGATGAAGCGCAATTGGACAGAACTACTAGGTGTAGTTTACGTGATCGACGAGACTATTAAACACCTATTTTTGATTGCCCGCTTGTTAAGGTTCTATGGCGAGACGGTCCACATTGCTTTCAACATCAAACCACCGAATTCTGTTAATGCTTTATTTGGGACATGGCTTAATGGGATTGAGCCCACCTTAGGGAGACATATTCGGGTGGGGTTTGTGCTTTCTTGTGGACTATCCGAACTGCGAAACGATTTGGTCTTTAATGTAATATCATGTATACATTTTTGCAGGTTTTATTCGGACTACGGCTCGATCCGTTCGTGGTCGCTACTCACCCAGACGGAGGCCGGGGAGCATTTGGTTCTTGGGTCTATCCGTTGGGAGATGGTAGCTCGGGATATCTTCAACGGTTTGGATGGCGGTCATGTAATAGGATAGGCATTTAGTATTCCTACCTAGTTTGCCCAGCCGGTTGTGGCATATTGATGTGGCTAGTCTAATGTATCTAGCTTATCCAGGCTCTGTGTGAGCTTGTTTTGCTTCTTTCTTTCAAATTCGAGGATTTATCGAACCATGTGGATACTACTTTATTTTCTTAATAAGAGGGCCGTATGCATCATGCTGATGCAGAGGCCGGGGTTTCCCCCTTTTCGAAAAAAAAAGAAAAAAAACAACAATTGCAAAATGATGTAGTACAACACTCCCTCCATCCCATTATATAAGATTTTATACACGCATATCTAGACATCATCAGAACATTAAGGTAGCACTCTTCCTTGTTGCTATGTAGCCTGGGATTGCATATTTAGTCATTCATTACAATGCATGTTGCTATGGAGCCTCAGATATATTAAATATGGCCCTAGTTAACCTACTGATAAATGGGTTGTAGATATATTCAGTGAAATGTCCGATTCAACGATTAATCCCTTATCAGCCCCACAGGATATATGGTACCAGCTACCGAGATCCTGAACAGTGAGTACATATAAGCAATGCGATGAAACTAACCTCGAGGGAAAAAACAAGACTGTTCTCAATATTGTCCTATATGAGTACATAGAGGCATGTTAAGCACAACAGGCTAAACATGAACCAAATATATCCATGGTAGACAACATAATCTACAAATGATAGCTTCAGTGTGTAGGCTTAAGCATGCTAGTTAAGCAAAATAAGAAGTGGAAAGGTGTGTTACTGCATCAGGCATAACATTTATAAACAAGCAAATAGTCATTCAAACTGGTATTGTGCAGGTCTAAAGTACACCAGTTATTGTTAAAAAAACGAAAAGGCATGTTAACTACAATATCTTTAACAACAACCAAATATCGTAATTCATAATGGTATTGTTGAAACTGTTATTGATGAAATTGAATTGCACGACAAATAGTTGCACATGTAGAGCATCACATTGTGAAGAACTGAAATAAACAAGGCATAAGGCCATCTCTAGCCGATCCTTTATACGTTAAAGGAATAAAACAATTAGTGGATATATATATATACTCCAGAAATTTTTGGCCGTTTCCAGTCGATTGCCTAAACTTAATGTTGTAAACTTCAATTTGATAAAGTTCAAAGCAGGTTCAACAGAAAGTCGCATGCATTCAAACATAAACATAGATAGTTTTGCATAACCGAACATAAAACATAAATTTAAAATAAGCTAAACTACTTTCGATCGAAGTAGAGGTCGAGCCAATCCTTCCTCGCCAGGTACGGTGTGTCACGAGCCGGTTCTGGGCTGGTACCGTCATCGGGGTCATTGGGGAAGGCACTTCTCCACTCGTCGACGTCGATCTCCTCGTCCTCGCCGCCTACCTGGACGCCCTCCACGCCGCCGTCCTTGCCGCCTTCGACCTCGTCATCGAAGGAGAGCGCGATAACCTCGCCGCCTGATACGTCTCCAACGTATCTATAATTTTTGATTGTTCCATGCTATTATATTACCCCTTTTGGATATTTATGGGCTTTATTTTACACATTTATATCATCTTTGGGACTAACCTACTAACCGGAGGCCCAGCCCATATAGTTGTTCTATTGCCTGTTTCAGTATTTCGAGGAAAAGGCATATCAAATAGAGTCCAAAAAGAATGAAACCTTCGGCAACGTGATTTTTTGGAAGAATATCATCCTAGAGGCTTGGAGATCAAGTCAGAAGATCCTCGAGGAGCCCAGGAGATAGGGGGGCGCCCCCCCTACAGGGCGCGCCCCCTGTCTTGTGGACCCCTTGAGCACCCCCCGACCGACTTTTTTCGCCTATATAAGCCTACGTACCATAAAAACCATTGAATATCAAGATAGATCGGGAGTTCCGCCGCCGCAAGCCTCTGTAGCCACCAAAAACCTCCAGGGAGTATGTTTCGGCACCCTGCCAGAGGGGGAACCCATCACCGGTAGCCATCTTCATCATACCGGCGCTCTCCATGACGAGGAGGGAGTAGTTCACCCTCGGGGCTGAGGGTAAGTACCAGTAGCTATGTGTTTGATCTCTCTCTCTCTCTCGTGTTCTCTCTATGCCACGATCTTGATGTATCACGAGCTTTGCTATTATAGTTGGATCTTATGATGTTTCTCCCCCTCTACTCTGTTGTGATGAATTGAGTTTCCCTCTTGAAGTTATCTTATTGGATTGAGTCTTTACTTTGAGAACACTTGATGTATGTCTTGCCGTGTTTATTTGTGGTGACAATGGGATATCACGTGCCACTTGATGTATGTTTTGGTGACCAACTTGCGGGTTCCGCCCATGAACCTATGCATAGGGGTTGGCACACGTTTTCTTGACTCTCCGGTAGAAACTTTGAGGCACTCTTTGAAGTACTTTGTGTTGGTTGGATAGATGAATCTGAGATTGTGTGATGCATATCGTATAATCATGCCCACGGATACTTGAGGTGACAATGGAGTATCTAGGTGACATTAGGGTTTTGGTTGATTTGTGTCTTAAGGTGTTATTCTATTACGAACTCTTTTATAGATCGATCCGAAAGAATAACTTTGAGGTGGTTTCGTACCCTACCATAATCTCTACGTTTGTTCTCCGCTATTAATGGCTTTGGAGTGACTCTTTGTTGCATGTTGAGGGATTGTTATATGATCTATCTATGTTATTATTGTTGAGAGAACTTGCACTAGTGAAAGTATGAACCCTAGGCCTTGTTTCATATCATTGCAATACCGTTTACGCTCACTTTTATCATTAGTTACCTTGCTGTTTTTATATTTTCAGATTACAAATACCTATATCTACTATCCATATTGCACTTGTATCACCCTCTCTTCGCTGAACTAGTGCACCTATACAATTTACCATTGTATTAGGTGTGTTGGGGACACAAGAGACTCTTTGTTATTTGGTTGCAGGGTTATTTGAGAGAGACCATCTTCATCCTACGCCTCCCACGGATTGATAAACCTTAGGTCATCCACTTGAGGGAAATTTGCTACTGTCCTACAAACCTGTGCACTTGCAGGCCCAACAACGTCTACAAGAAGAAGGTTGTGTAGTAGACATCACCGCCCTCTGCGCAATCGTCCTTGCCGCCTTCGACCTCGTCATCGGAGGAAAGCGTGATAATCTTGCCGCCCTCCATGCCGCCGTCCTCGCTGCCTTCGACCTTGTCATCGGAGGAGAGCGCGATAACCTCGCCGCCCTTCGTGCCGGCAAAGATCGCCCGCTCTGCCTCCACGAGCTCCGGGTGCTGCCGGTGGAGCCCTTGCATGTAGGCCTTGTCAGCAGCCTCGGCCTCGAGGCGCTCCCACGCTGCGCGGTCCTCCTACGCCATAGCCGAGCTCACCACCCCTGGCTCTGGCAGAACGAGGTGGACCGGACGTGTGCCGAAGGGGAAATTGAGCCTAGCCGCCGCGCCGTGGTAGAGGACCTGTCATCGGTCGTACTCCATGGCCGCGAACTCGACCGTGTCGAAGCTACCGAGCCACCGGCGGGTGTTGGTCTCCCGATATGTAATCTCGGCGACCCATGTCCCCCACCACCGCGGCCGGACCCCGAGGTAGGACCTCTTCGGCTGCCGGGTCCGAGGGAGGAGGGGGAAGTCCTCGAACCGGTGTAGGGGCGCGGCGGCTGGCGGATTGGAGGACCGGCGACGGCGGATCGATAAAGAGCCCGCGGAGGACGACGGGGACACCTCGGCGGCCACCCCGCCGGCGTCAGGTGAAGAGGCCGCGAAAAACCTCTCTTGCGCCATTGGCTCCTTGAGTTCCCCAGCACACAGGCAGAGGTTGAGGATGGAGGCGACGGTGATGGCGGCGACCTACCAATGGTTACGGGGGTGGTGTGTGTTGGTGAGCACAGGTTTTGTGGAGTGTGTGGTGTGTGTGGAGGGGGGGGGTTAAGGTGGTGTTTCAGGAAATACGGCGGCAACTGAAAATTTTACTAGGCGGGAGTAACAAGGCGGGGTTACTAAAAATTTGGATCAAGGGCGAGCAGATGTTTTTGAGATTGTGAGGGATGCAAAGGCGGGTGTATTTGGGGAGCGAGCTAGTATGCTTGACATGCCGGCTGTGGATTGTAGCTGACGCACCTTCTCGCTTAAGCCATAGGCGTACTATACACCAACGGTGCTCCAGGATATTTTGTACTGCATCTCACACGGTTGGTGACAATAAACTGTGTGGGTTCTACTTGATTTTTCATTTTAATTTAAATTACATAATGGGGTCACATCGGCAATGGACAGTGTTTAAATTGCTAGACGTTTTATCTGCAGTGAACATGCAACTATATGTGTGTCGTAAAAAAAGTGGAATTATTCAGGGTTCGTTTTGAAATTTTATACATTAAATTGGTTGTCTAGCAATTTCAGGTGCACAATTCAAAATCAAAGCACATGCTCTAGTCCCTAAAAATGGGTTGCAAAATCAAGTGTTTGTCCTTGGTTGCAAGCTTAGGTCACATGCAAGAAATGAGAATAAATGTCAAACACATTGACGTTGTTACTCGGCCGCTAACATTGAGATACATGGTTTTAAAATTATAGGAAATTGAAAACTCGGCTGAAATTCATGAAACTTGACATGATATCATGGAACGGCATCGACATGACGTGGTAAAAATATTTTCCCATTTGGGTCAGGTTTGGGTATAAGCTTCTCGCAAACCGGAGTTTCTCTCACAACAAGCCAGATGGTTTCGGTAGGGAACATGCCACCTTGGTGGACAAGCGATATATGTTTCCTCTTCTTACATTCTAAATTTTTCTCGTGTCAATGTAGAACAGCACGAGTGTTGTGTCATTTTTTGGGTGTTTTCGGGGTTTGCTTGGACATTTTTATACATTAATCGACTTCTCTATGCCTTCATGTGCATAGTTCAAATTTGAACTACATCACATGCTCCAGTGCATATAAAGTGGTTCAGAATTGGAATGTGTGTGCTTGGTTACATGCTCAAGTCCCATGCAAGAAATGAGAATGAATGTCAAACACCTTGCCACCGTCGCTCGGCCGCTAACATTGAGATACTTGGTTTTCAAATTCTAGTAAATAAAAAACACGTCTGAAATTTATGAACCTTGACATGCTAGCATGGAACGGCATCAACATGTAGTGATAAAAATATTATTCCATTTGGGGCAGGTTGGGGTATATAAGCTTCTCAAAAACCAGAGCTTCTGACAACAAGCCTCATGGTTATGATAGGGAACGTTTCACCTTTCTGGACGAAAGATATCTGTTGCCTCTTCTTGATTTCAATTATTTTTCTAGTGACAACATAGAATAACATGAGTGTTGTGTTAAATTTTGGTATTTATCGGGGTTCATTTGGACATTTGTATGCACTAATTGACCTTTCAAACCATTTATATGCATAATTCAAATTTGAACTACATGCACATGCTCTAATGCATATAAATTGGTTGAAAATTCAAATTTGTGTCTTTGGTTGCATGCTTACGTCCCATGCAAGAAATAGGAATGAATGTCAAACACCCTGCCATCGTCACTCGCCCACAAACATTGAGATACCTAGTTTTTAAATTCTAGTAAATCCAAAACTCGTCTGAAATTCATGAAATCCTGGCATGCTATCATGTAATGGCACCCAACATGCCCTGATATATTTGTTGTCCCATTTGGGGTAGGTTTAGGTATAAGCTTCTCACAAACCAGAGCTTCTCACAACAAGCCTAATGGTTTCATTAGGGAACGTTTCACCTTTCTGGACAAAATGATAGCCATTGCCTCTTCTTTATTTCAATTTTTTCTCTAGTGTCAACATAGAACAACATGAGTGTTGTGTTAAATTTTGGAATAGTTGGAGGTTCGTTAGCACATTTCTTATGCATTAATTGAGTTTTCAAGGCATCTCTGTGTATAATTCAAATTTGAACTACACGCACATGCTCTAATGCATATAAATTGGTTGAAATTCAAATATGTGTCCTTGGTTGCATGCTTACGTCCCATGCAAGAAATAGGAATGAATGTCAAACACTCTACCATCGTCACTCGGCCGCAAACATTGAGATACCTATTTCTTAAATTCTAGTAAATCCAAAACTTGTCTGGAATTGATGAAACCTGGCATGCTATCATGGAATGGCACCCGACATGCCCTGGTAAATTTTTGTCCCATTTGGGGCAGGTTTGAGTATAAGCTTCTCACAAATCAGAGCTTCTCACAACAAGCCTGATGGTTTCGGTAGGGAACATTTCACCTGTCTGGACGAAACGATAGCCGTTGGCTCTTCTTGATTTCAATTTTTTATCTAGTGTAAACATAGAACAACATGAGTGTTGTGTTAAATTTTGGAATTTTTCGGGGTTCGTTAGCACATTTTATGCATTAATTGAGTTTTCAATGTATTTATGTGCATATTTCAAATTTGAACTACATGCACATGCTCTAATGCATATAAATTGGTTGAAAATTCAAATATGTGTCCTTGGTTGCATGCTTAGGTCCCATGCAATAAATGAGAATGAATGTCAAACACCTTGCCCCCGTCACTCGGCCGCAAACATTGAAATACCTGGTTTTTAAATTCTAGTAAATCCAAAATTCATTTGAAATTCATGAAACCTGGCATGCTATCATGGAATGGCACCCGACATGCCGTGGTAAATACTAATGCAACGCACGGGCCTTTTTGCTAGTCTTTATCTAATTACAAACGGGAGATTATTAATAATGGGGAACCAATATCCCAAAACGTATTATTTATTCGAACCCTGAGCGTTAGACCAACAGTGGATACGTGCCATGCTTCGGTTAAGCAATAAAGCGACAACATTAATCATCCAAATAGAAAAACAATATACTTTGGATTATGTATAACAGGACATCAACACTCAATGACAACAAGGATACATGTTGGATTATATATTATTTCCAACAAAACATTCTAGTAAATACTAAAGTTTTTCTCACACAACAAATAACAAAGCGATGAAATGAACTTCAGCTTAACCAATCCTCGGCGTTGGAAACGCTTGCTTTGAACCATAACTGATTCTCTGTGAAGGTCCAGCTATTGTCAATCTCGAGACCAATGCGGGACTGATCATCCAGGCTGAAGCGGCCTATATCAGGACGCCTATTGTGATAGCCACGTTAGGGAACCATAGCAATGTCCGAGGTATAGATACAGTTGCTTCTCATAAACGGTAGTAACGTTGTGTCAACAGTAGCTGGATCGCCTTTCACCATCATTGGATAGTTTTGTCCAAGGAAGAGCGAGTTTTCTCCAAGACTATCAATACTGAACCAGGGAGAAGGTGTTGGCACTAGCACACGAGTATCCATCCCGAATACCCTGCAACGGATGTTGGAATAGGTTCGGAGAGTGTGACCATGGGAGACAACACTTGCTTCGTTAGTACCATCAGCAGTGCCATGTATACATACAAGAAGAGCTGATCCATCGGAATAAGTTGCCAGGCGCCACTGAGTATGTAGACCATGCTCTTCAACATGCTCGTGATCATCACCATCGTCATCTCCCCCTTGGTTATAAAAATGTTCAAGTATAGGTGGTGGAATGTTCACAGGACCTTGGAAACACAAGAAGGTTAATTAGTAAAGGGAAACTAGCTAACCCGCATGCATGTGGATGAAACAATTATAATTATGGTGGAAGACAAATGTACCAAAATCATAAGGATTCCATGCAAAAACAGTGCCACGAGTGGTGGCAGCAAACACAAGACCCTCATATTGAATTGCATCACAGTACTCATCCGTGTACAGAAATTGATTTTTGAGCAATATCCATCGAGGCGTGGAAGTAAGGACGGCAACAAGCTTGTCCAAGATAGCAACAACTTCATAGTTCTTGTAATCCCAAGAGAGGTTGGGAACTCGACAAATTGCTAGCTTCCGTAGACGACAGTTAGCATGGTCGTATTTGAACGTACGTAGATATAACGCCCTCGATGCGGCTATATCTCCCACGTGTCGAAGCACGACTTAGAGGCATAACCGCATTGAAAGCAATGTCGCAAGTGAGGTAATCTTCACACAACCCATGTAATACATAAGGGAAAGAGATACATAGTTGGCTTACAATCGCCACTTCACACAATTACATGAATAAAGCATTACATCATCCAGATACAATCAGGGTCCGACTACGGAACCAAAATAAAAGAAGAACCCCAAATGCGACCAAGGTCCCCGATCGACCCCAACTGGCCTCAACTACTGATCAACTAGAACGAAACAACACAAACGGCAAGATCTTCATCAAGCTCCTCCTTGAGCTTGGTTGCGCCACCTTTCGGTAACATAGGCACCGCAAACTGGTTTTGAAGTATCCGTGAGCCACGAGGACTCAGCAATCCCATTACCATGGGTATCAAGACTAGCAAAGCTTAATGGGAAAAGAAGGGGTAAAGTGGTGAGGTTGCAGCAGCGACTAAGCAAGTATGGTGGCTAACCAACGCAAATGAGAGCGAGAAGAGAACAAGCGGAACGGTCGTGAAGCTAGCAATGATCAAGAGGTGATCCTGAACACCTACTTACGTCAAGCATAACACGAAACCGTGTTCACTTCCGGACCACGAGAAGAGACCATCACGGCTACACACTCGGTTGATGTGTTTTAATTCGGATCAAGTGTCAAGTTGTCTACAACCGGACATTAACAAATTCCCATCTGCCACATAACGCATGGGCACGGCTCTCGAAAGTTTATACCTGCAGGGTGTCCCAACTTAGCCCATGACAAGCTCTCGCGATCATCGAAGGAATAGACCTTCACCCGAGACACTCCGATCAGGCTCGGTATCCCGGTACATCAAGACATTTCGACAATGGTAAAACAAGACCAGCAAAGCCACCCGATCGCCGACAATCCCGATAGGAGCTGCACATATCTCGTTCTCGTGGCAACACCGGATAGGTCACCACGAGTAAAACCAGCCCTCGAGTTGCCCGAGGTGGCCCATAATCTGCCGGTTCGGACCAACACTTAGACAAGCACCGCCCGGGGCTGAAATAAAGATGACCCTTGGGTTAATTACTCCCAAGGAAAAGTAGGTGGTGGTGAGGCAAATGGTAAAAGGCAAAGTTGGGCCTTCTTTGGACAAGTTTTATTCAAAGCGAACTGTCAAGGGGTCCCATAAATCACCCGACCGCGTTAGGGGACGCAAAATCCGGGAACATAACACCGGTATGACGGAAACTAGGGCGGCAAGAGTGGAACAAAACACTGCATAAGGCCGAGCCTTCCACCCTCTACCAAGTATATAGATGCATTAATAATATAAAAGATATTGTGATATCCCAACATAAACCCTGTCCGCCATGGAGAAATCTTCAACTTCACCTGCAACTAGCAACGCTATAAGAAGGGCTGAGCAAAGCGGTCACATAGCCAAACAACGGTTTGCTAGGAATGGTGTCAAAGGTTAGAGGTTCATGGCAATATGGGATGGCTGGACAAACAGGTAATAGGTAGCGCAGCATAGCGAAAGAACGAGGCAACTAGCATAGCAATGATAGTAGTGAGATCCAGGGTAGCGGTCATCTTGCCTGAAATCCCGCAAGGAAGAAGAACGTGTCCATGAAGAAGACAAACGGACGAAGTCGAACGGATCCTCACACTTCCGGAACGAAACCGAAGCTAACGAGAGAAGCAACCCGGAAAGAAGCAAACAATATAGTAAACAACCATCGCATAATCATGGCATGATGCACAATCAAGTATGATGCATGTCCGGTTTAATGAGGCATGGCATGGCATGGCAAAGTGCAACAAACAACACTACAAATTAAGTGGAGCTCAATATGCAACGAGTTGCATATTGACGGAACACCACAACCAAGTATTTAGTTTGATCTCGTTATGCTACTCATCAATATTAAATGTTGTTAAACATGGCAAGAGGTGAAACATGACGAAACTACCTACTCTAGGCAAGTTTAAATGAGGCCGGAACAACAACCAACAAGTCCGGAAACTCCCCATGTGCATATTTTAAGGTTTGGTACTATTCTGCCCTAAACACAATTTTAGAGTTGTTAAACATGCAAGATGAGTGCACCATGTTAAACTAGGCAAAATTCTACCCCATTTACATATAAAGTTTGTTAAAATCGGAGTTACGGTTATTTAGTTATGAAATAAATCATTTTAGCATGGCATTTATGCAAATTAACACAAACAGCATTTTAAACATTTCAAACATGGATGAAAATGGCATATTATGAAACTAGATGAAATTCTAAGCATTTTACATATAAAGTTTGTTTTAATCCGATGCACGGTTAATGAGTTTTTAAATGCATGAAGATGGAGGGGTTTTCTGTAAATCTGTAATTCATTGGATAATTAGCAAAATTCGCAGACAGAAAAAAACACTAAATGGGCCAAAACTTGGCTGGGCCAAAGCACACAGAGAGGGGCTGGAGGGCGCCACCTGGGCCTTGGGCCGGTTTGAAGAAGAGGAGGCGGGCAGGCAAGCAGCAGCCATGATCGACTGGGCCGGAGCGGGGAGGTGGCCCACGCGGGCTGAGGCCGTCCTCCTCCCGTGCCCGCACGGACAGGGAGACAGGGGCGGCGGTGGTGGTTGACGCCGGCGACGGCGAGGCTCGAGGGCGGCGGCGGGCGGATCCGGCAGGGGGCGGGCCGGCAGAGGCCGGATCCGGCCATGGCGGTTCCATTCCCGGCGATGAACAGCGGCGGGACGAAGCTCTCGGAGGCGGCGGCCACGAACTCGGCGGGGACCGACTCCGGTGACGACGCGCAGAGAACGACGACGGAGGCGACTGGCTGGGGAGGCTTGGCGAAGAGGGAGGAGGAGCCCGGCGATGGGGGGCGGCGGCGACGAGGGCTCGGGATCGAGGCTCCTCCTCGATCCAGATCGGGAGCGGAGGCGCTGGGCGCGTCGTGGCCTCGCTGCTGGCGGCGGCGCTGCTCGGGCCAGGCGGGCCCACGATGGGCCTCGTGGCGCGCGGCGGGCGAAGCGGAAGGCGCGTCGTGGCGCTCTGGTTGGACGGGCAGCGTGGCGTTGACCATCGGGTGGCGCCACGTGGCGACGGGCGAGGTGGCGGCGCGGGGGAAGGCCAAGTGGCGGCGGATGGCTGGCGGGGCGCGGAAACGGAGGGAGGTTGGTGGCGCGGGGCTCGAGGAGGGGTTTGGCTGCTGCCAAAATGGAAGGGAGGCTTCCATTTATAGGTAGGGCTAGGGTTTGAGGGGTTAGGAGAGGGGTTTTTGCTCCGTTTCGGACCGTTCGATCGCCATCGGATGGCTCCGGAGCGGAGAGGGTCTAGGTGAGTGGATAGTGGGCTGTGAAGAGTAGTTGGGCTGAGAGGAGAGAAGAGAAAAGCAGCCCGGCGATCGCTTCCGGATACCGAACGTCCGACGCAGTACCGCAACGGCATCGCTAAGTTTAACGGTTGGGCTATCAAATGGACTCCGAATGCGATGAAACTTGGCAGGCGGTCTGTCTACACTATAATAAGACCGCACGACAAGTTGCAACCCATTCCGAGAACATTTTTATGCCACCTATAAAATAATATTTCGAACGTGCCACGGGCGCTTGCAAGTGTGAGTGGGCTCAGAACGGACAACGGAGAGAACAAAGAGACCGGGACGGATGCAAGTTTTATGAAAACGATGCCGATGCAATGCGAATGATGCGATGAGAAGAGATGCATAACAAAAACAAAATGCAAAACAACAGACAAAAACCCAACCACGAAGAAAATAAAATAACACATCTCCGGAAAAGGCAAGAGTCGGAGTTACAGATATGGAAATTTGTATCCGGGGCGTTACAACACTCCACCACTATGAGAGGATCTCGTCCCGAGATCTAGGATGGCACCGGAGGAAAAACGGAAGAGGAAGAGAAGAGGTAAAACTAAGTTACTTCTTCGACAAACGAGTGAAACCATGACCCTTGAGATGTTGAGCAATTTAAAAGAAAGAGCACAACTGAGAAGAACGAGATTGCAAACAATCCGTTAGAAAAGAGGAACAAGGAGTATTACGAGAAGTAGAAGATTGCAAAGACACGAACCAAGAGTTTTGTGATAAGATAGATATTGAAACTACTCCGGTTAAAACTAGATAGAGAAGGAATAGGATTGAGGCAGCACTCCGGTTGAACATGGAAGGAATTGAACATGAACTTGACAAGATGAGAGGATACTTGATGAAATCAACAACACACTGCATCCGGAATTGAAAGAATGGCACAAGGGGTAAGAAACATTACAAACCGCCATCCGGTTGAGAAGAGAGGCAAAACTTGATAAGATGAAAAGATATTGAAGAGATGATACAACACTCCGGCTAAACTGATAAGCACCAAAAGATCATGATCCTCACAATTCGAGATGATGAGTGAAAAGAGCAACATCACAATGCCTCCGGAAGAAAGAATAGAAGATAGACCATTGGAATAAAAGAATGGAGCAGAATATGCCAACTTCTGCCACGAATGAGCTTGGAAAGCACCCTTGCAAAGAAGAATCGAACGGAGTTGTTGGAAAATCAACAACGAGAAGCACAAGCTTGTAGTGGGCTTATGGAAAACATCTCAAAATTATGAGGTGACAACCGGCCACTAACGGAAACAATTGCTTGCTTGATGTTAACGAAGAAATAAAAGACCTCTTTCACCGAGAAGGATATGGAGAAAGCTTGGATCAATGATAAGCACCACAAATAGCAACATTCCAAATGGAAGGCTTTAGGTGAAATATAACCCAAGATAACTCCAACAAAGAGATTTATGGATTTAAAATACCTCATTCCTGACAACATGTGAATCATGGAACATGAACTCAAATTATCAAGAATGACATAATACCACCTCCAAAATATGGTAGAAAGAATTGCACTTTGGAATGCAAGACGGAGAATACTTGAGCTTCTCAGAACAAAACAAGTGTTGGGCACCCTGTTTAATTTTGAGTATAGCTTGGCGGATCATAACTTCGAGAGAAATCTTGAAGAACAATTGAAGAATGAAAGAATCCTTGATGAACCACCATGTAGAGCCTCCATGAAGAACTCCAGTAAACAAAAGGGTGATAGAAAGAAAGAGAAGTTGAAAACACAAGGTGAATCCTTGCAATGATTTAGATGGATCTCCGTGATAATGAGAGCTTGGAACTCCGGGAAAAAGAGAAAATGAAACAAATGAAACCGATAATTTCTTCATCATGAACAAACTCCGGAAGAAAGAATTAATCACTTGGATGAAACAAGAACAAGAATTATGTTATGCGTATCCTTCACCAATTTAAATTGATGACAAGCAACGGATTTGGCATACTACTTATTCTCGTTGAAAGGATTAAAAGAGATATATCAAAACTTGAGAAGGTCTTCAATGAATCACCGGTAGGATTGGAACAACAAATGAATTGATATGATGAACAAGGAAGAGAGATCTTGAAAGAACCGCCGAAGAATTGAAAATGAACGTTGCAAAGGCACAATTCACCGGGAAGAATTGCAAAATGAATGAAGATACTTGAGGGTATTTAGATACAAATGAACGAATAGATCACGAGCTGATTAGAGGATATTTAAACGATGCACTGGTAAGATTTGGAGAATGAAAGCTACACGCTGAGAATAAAGAATTATGACATGATGGACTTCGGAGGAAAGAAATGGAAACAACTCATGAAATGCTCCGGGTGGTAAGAAAAGAATTGTCACAATCAAAATAGTTATGAGAGGATGGCATCAAACTAGAACCATGAATCTTGAAGAGAATGGAGCAAGATTTAAGAGAAAACCTTCTTCGGTCTTCAAATGATGAGAATGATGATGGGAACCACCCTGAATTGTGGAGATACTCCGGGAGAATGAAAAACAAAGAGGTTGAGCCAACAAGGAAAAATAATTTGAAATCGATCTTGGAAAAAAGCATTTGACTAATGATAACTCATTCTTACGTCACATTCTGAAAAGAATTTGGAATGGCTCCGGAATAATTAGAAGAGTCGGGTAAGATCCTGGGAAAAGACCTGTGGGTTAGGGCCCACTCAAAAGAACACCGTTGAAAAGATTTAAAAGAGATGTTGCACCGGTTGAATTAAATGACTTGAATGAGATACCAATCTCGTAAGAGCTTGAACGAATGTAGAGTGGACACACGAATCTCCGAGATATCTTGAGCCACTCCGGAATAACAAATAGCGAGAAGTAGAATGATAATGAGGTGCACCGGTACGAGAAAGCATTAGAAAACGAGGAAAGGAATATGATGAATATCGAAAGCTTGAATTGGATCCACCGGAGAAGAAACAACAATGAAGGATGATGAACTTGAAGCTGTTGAGCAATTTCATGGCAAATCACCGGATAAGAACATTGATTGAAAGAGAGAAGTGACTTCACATGAATAAATGGATACTTGATTAAGAAATCTGAGTCCTTGAAGAAAAAAGGGGTGGGAGGGCGGTAAAAACAAAGTCAACTTGGGACGGTTGAAACAAACACCGTTGAGAAAACTTAGAATTGATCTTGCGGATGTTGAAAAGATTGGATCCATTTGAAGAGAAAGCACACCGGTTGAAAAGGATTTACATGTCAACCTCAATGATCAAGAAGGATTAGTATTCACATAGGAATATGAGAACACCATTTAGGAAAGGTATGGATTCAACATTTGACTTCGAAGCAACTCGAATACCACAAATAAAATAAAACAAAGGATTGGCTTGCAGAATAAGCCGGAACAAACATATGATAGAGATTTCGTCCAAGTTTTCGTGGTGGGGCCTACACGGGCTCAATCGACACAGCACCATCATGTACAAGGCAATTGCACATGACATACGAAGCGCCCCCAGTCGGCATAGCCAAGGACTCTTTAAGACACAACGAGACCATCTGTAAAACCAACCGTGAATAGGCGGACCACTAGACGTCGAACCCCAATTTCATATCATACATCCGTCGGAAAGATATCCTAAGAGCTACTTGAATTTCCACCTATAAAACTCCGAAACTTTCCGGTTATGCAATCAGGTGTTGGGGATACAGGGAGCAATATATATCTCACCCAAGCTAACAATCCCTACATCCATTGTATCCATCCTTCAACACATAACCAAGAAACCTTCGAAATCGTCTACCTCAACCTTCAAAAGCATCCGTTATACAAGTCATGGCAATACTCCGTACTCACCTCAAGATCTTGGGTTAGCGGGATTATCTCACCAACAACCGCATAAAAGAGATTTTCGATGTCGGCGTATTAAACTCAGGTATTCCGAATCAGAACGATAAAATTATGACGACAACACCTCGGAGCTCAACTCCCGGGACACCGCCACAACCCCTAAATGACAGGAGGCACCAAGACAATGTTGTCATCATAAAACCATCGAACGATTCCAAGATACCAGCGTGATCCTAAAAAAAAATTTAGTGAAATTTAAGAAGAGAAGAGTCAAAACTCTACGTCGGGATACCTCACCGGAAGGTCGAAGGACCTGGGAGTAAAAAGAATTCCTAAACTCTCCGATATATATAATCCTAAATGACTCAAAACATTTTTCTAGACACAACTCGCCGCTAAAAGCGATCAAGCGGTGGGGCTCCTAAGGTCGGGATGGCTCGATTACCAACTTATAGCGCCCTCGATGCGGCTATATCTCCCACGTGTCGAAGCACGACTTAGAGGCATAACCGCATTGAAAGCAATGTCGCAAGTGAGGTAATCTTCACACAACCCATGTAATACATAAGGGAAAGAGATACATAGTTGGCTTACAATCGCCACTTCACACAATTACATGAATAAAGCATTACATCATCCAGATACAATCAAGGTCCGACTACGGAACCAAAATAAAAGAAGAACCCCAAATGCGACCAAGGTCCCCGATCGACCCCAACTGGGCTCCACTCTCGATCAACTAGAACGAAACAACACAAAGGGCAAGATCTTCATCAAGCTCCTCCTTGAGCTTGGTTGCGCCACCGCTTTCGGTAACATAGGCACCGCAAACTGGTTTTGAAGTATCCGTGAGCCACGAGGACTCAAAGCAATCCCATTACCATGGGTATCAAGACTAGCAAAGCTTAATGGGAAAAGAAGGGGTAAAGTGGTGAGGTTGCAGCAGCGACTAAGCAAGTATGGTGGCTAACCAACGCAAATGAGAGCGAGAAGAGAACAAGCGGAACGGTCGTGAAGCTAGCAATGATCAAGAGGTGATCCTGAACACCTACTTACGTCAAGCATAACACAGAAACCGTGTTCACTTCCCGGACTCCGCCGAGAAGAGACCATCACGGCTACACACTCGGTTGATGTGTTTTAATTCGGATCAAGTGTCAAGTTGTCTACAACCGGACATTAACAAATTCCCATCTGCCACATAACCGCGGGCACGGCTCTCGAAAGTTTATACCCTGCAGGGGTGTCCCAACTTAGCCCATGACAAGCTCTCGCGATCATCGAAGGAATAGACCTTCACCCGAGACACTCCGATCAGGCTCGGTATCCCGGTACATCAAGACATTTCGACAATGGTAAAACAAGACCAGCAAAGCCACCCGATGCGCCGACAATCCCGATAGGAGCTGCACATATCTCGTTCTCGTGGCAACACGGATAGGTCACCCACGAGTAAAACCAGCCCTCGAGTTGCCCGAGGTGGCCCTGCATCTGCCGGTTCGGACCAACACTTAGACAAGCACCGCCCGGGGCTGAAATAAAGATGACCCTTGGGTTAATTACTCCCAAGGGAAAAGTAGGTGGTGGTGAGGCAAATGGTAAAAGGCAAAGTTGGGCCTTGCTGGACAAGTTTTATTCAAAGCGAACTGTCAAGGGGGTCCCATAAATCACCCGACCGCGTTAGGGACGCAAAATCCGGGAACATAACACCGGTATGACGGAAACTAGGGCGGCAAGAGTGGAACAAAACACCAGGCATAAGGCCGAGCCTTCCACCCTCTACCAAGTATATAGATGCATTAATAATATAAAAGATATTGTGATATCCCAACATAAACCCTGTCCACCATGGAGAAATCTTCAACTTCACCTGCAACTAGCAACGCTATAAGAAGGGCTGAGCAAAGCGGTCACATAGCCAAACAACGGTTTGCTAGGAATGGTGTCAAAGGTTAGAGGTTCATGGCAATATGGGATGGCTGGACAAACAGGTAATAGGTAGCGCAAAGACATAGCGAAAGAACGAGGCAACTAGCATAGCAATGATAGTAGTGAGATCCGAGGTAGCGGTCATCTTGCACGAAATCCCGCAAGGAAGAAGAACGTGTCCATGAAGAAGACAAACGGACGAAGTCGAACGGATCCTCACACTTCCGAACGAAACCGAAGCTAACGAGAGAAGCAACCGGAAAGAAGCAAACAATATAGTAAACAACCATCGCATAATCATGGCATGATGCACAATCAAGTATGATGCATGTCCGGTTTAATGAGGCATGGCATGGCATGGCAAAGTGCAACAAACAACACTACAAATTAGTGGAGCTCAATATGCAACGAGTTGCATATTGACTAACACCACAACTAAGTATTTAGTTTGATCTCGTTATGCTACTCATCAATATTAAATGTTGTTAAACATGGCAAGAGGTGAAACATGACGAAACTACCTACTCTAGGCAAGTTTAAATGAGGCCGGAACAACAACCAACAAGTCCGTAAACTCCCCATGTGCATATTTTAAGGTTTGGTACTATTCTGCCCTAAACACAATTTTAGAGTTGTTAAACATGCAAGATGAGTGCACCATGTTAAACTAGGCAAAATTCTACCCCATTTACATATAAAGTTTGTTAAAATCGAGTTACGGTTATTTAGTTATGAAATAAATCATTTTAGCATGGCATTTATGCAAATTAACACAAACAGCATTTTAAACATTTCAAACATGGATGAAAATGGCATATTATGAAACTAGATGAAATTCTAAGCATTTTACATATAAAGTTTGTTTTAATCCGATGCACGGTTAATGAGTTTTTAAATGCATGAAGATGGAGGGTTTTCAGAATCTGTAATTCATTGGATAATTAGCAAAATTCGCAGAGATGAAAAAAACACTAAATGGGCCAAAACTTGGCTGGGCCAAAGCACACAGGAGAGGGGCTGGAGGGCGCCACCCCGGCCTTGGGCAGTTTGGGGAAGAGGAGGCGGGCAGTCGGGCAGGCCAGCCGACGCGGCCGACCGGGCCGAGCGGGAGGTGGCCCACGCTGGCCGAGGTCGTCCTCCCTGCGCTGCCCGCACGGACAGGAGACAGGGCGGCGGTGGTGGTTGACGCCGCGACGGCGAGGCTCGAGGGCGGCGGCGGGCGGATCCGGCAGGGCGGGCCGGCAGAGGCCGGATCCGGCCGCGGCGGTTCCATTCCCGGCGATGAACGGCGGCGGGGACGAGCTCTGGCGGAGGCGGCGGCCACGAACTTCGGCGGGGACCGACTCCGGTGACCCGACGGCGCAGAGAACGACGACGGGAGGCGACCTGGCTGGGGAGGCGCGGCGAAGCAGAGGGAGGAGGAGCCCGGGCGATGGGGACTGGCGGCGGCGACGAGGGCTCGGGATCGAGGGGCTCCTCCCCTCGATCCAGATCGGGAGCGGGAGGCGCGGGGCGCGTCGTGGCCTCGCGGGCTGCGGCGGCGCGGCTCGGCCAGGCGGGCCACGATGGGCCTCTGGGCCGCGCGGCGGGGCGCGGCGGGCGCGTCGTGGCGCCCTCTGGTTGGACGGGGCAGCGGCGTTGACCACTGGGGTGGCGCCACGTGGCGACGGCGAGGTGGCGGCGCGGGGGAAGGCCAAGTGGCGGCGGATGGCTGGCGGGGCGCGGAAACGGAGGGAGGTTGGTGGCGCGGGGCTCGAGGAGGGGTTTGGCTGCTGCCAAAATGGAAGGGAGGCTTCCATTTATAGGTAGGGCTAGGGTTTGAGGGGTTAGGAGAGGGGTTTTTGCTCCGTTTCGGACCGTTCGATCGCCATCGGATGGCTCCGGAGCGGAGAGGGTCTAGGTGAGTGGATAGTGGGCTGTGAAGAGTAGTTGGGCTGAGAGGAGAGAAGAGAAAAGCAGCCCGGCGACTGTTTCCGGATACCGAAAACGTCCGACGCAGGTACCGGCAACGGTACCGCTAAGTTTAACGGTTGGGCTATCAAATGGACTCCGAATGCGATGAAACTTGGCAGGCGGTCTGTCTACACTATAATAAGACCGCACGACAAGTTGCAACCCATTCCGAGAACATTTTTATGCCACCTATAAAATAATATTTCGAACGTGCCACGGGCGCTTGCAAGTGTGAGTGGGCTCAGAACGGACAACGGAGAGAACAAAGAGACCGGGACGGATGCAAGTTTTATGAAAACGATGCCGATGCAATGCGAATGATGCGATGAGAAGAGATGCATAACAAAAACAAAATGCAAAACAACAGACAAAAACCCAACCACGAAGAAAATAAAATAACACATCTCCGGAAAAGGCAAGAGTCGGAGTTACAGATATGGAAATTTGTATCCGGGGCGTTACAGTAGATCATCTGTGTGCTCAACCGCAGGGCAGTTTGTGATTTACATTCACAAGTTCCCACACGCAATTATACCTAATATAAACAACCCAATCTCCATTTGCGTCTGCCCAAGCGTTACCCTCAAGCAATGGCATCTTAACATCAGACGTATCATTATCAAGTGGCATCAACTTGCAGAAGGAGAGGCTTCCGTCGTCCCCACGCCGGCGACCAGCGTGATGGCGAAGAAGATAGGGGAGATCAAGCCGCTCCTGAACCCTATTTGTTGAGTCAAGAATGGACTTGAACGAATCTGCCATGCTAGTCGAGGTGATGACATTGCACCGATCAATGAGTTCCTCTACCACGTCATCTTTCAGATCGGAAAAAGAATAACAGGGTTGTTTCCGGCCTGTTCCCTCCATGGAGAAGACGATTGAACAATGGAAGAAGGAAGGGTGAAGGCAAATGGAGGAGAAAGAGCCTGCAACAGCAGTTCAATATCGAGAGGGAAAGGCGAAGAGGCGGTGGACGGTTGCCACGGTACACGAAGAGGCTAGTTGGGAGCAAACGGTTGCCACAGAGAGGTCACACACTGACGCCAAGGCCGTCCTCTTAGACATAGCGCCTGCACGGGATGTCCTCCGTCGCCCACACAAGTGAAGCCACTTCGCACCCCACACGGTTGGTCCGCCACGCTGCTAAGAGCAAGTACTACAATAGTGGGCTTATAGCCTGCTTACATGGCAATTTTTTCTATGTGGACGAGAGAGACATGAAGGATTCATGGAACAAGGACAAGCGTGCCTGGCACTCGGCCTGGATGGAGAAACTCAACAAAGCTCGGGTCGTGTACACGGCCAAGGAGGCGTACACGTGCTACGACATGTACAGGCGGATCGGTGACATGAGGAAGTGCCTCCTTCCCCAAAATGGCCAGGGATCCAGCCAGAAGCAGAGCAATGGCAAGCGTCGTTGCAACAAGAAGTTGATGATTAATTAGATCCTAGTTTCTCCTAGCTTAGTATGCATGTAATTGCTTACTTTGGTGTGTGAAAATTTTATCTGTGTAGTCACTTGTCTAATTGTATGCTTAATTTGGTTATGCAATGCTATCTTTTTAAGTGTATTTGTTGATGCTCCATAGACAGAGCAAATCACATCGCACACGGACTAAACAAGGGAACCCATTAGTGATGATTTCATCAATCACTGACAATTGTATACCGGCAATCGTTTTCTCACAACACACACGGCTTGTTAACAGGAATCGTCTGTGTTGTTATCGGTCTTCCCACACATTTCTGATTACATACCTGTTTGCCGCTTATCACACACATCTTGTTATATTGAACCATTTATGTTCTCTTGTCTCAGCACAAACAGTTCATCTGAGTGAACCGCATGTTGTATATCGCACACACACCTTGATCTGGCTGTCCATTTCTATTGTGTAGCCTAATCACAAACAGTTAATGCGAGTGAACCGTATGATGTGTATTGCACACGCCTTCATCTGGCTACCCTTTTCTTTTGTTCCTACTCATCAGAAATAGTTCATTGAACTGAACCGTATGCCGTGCATGGCACATGCAACTAAAATATGAACCGTGTTTGATGCATCCGTCATCGCAAACGTTTTGGACATTTTTGACGGTTCTCTAACACCACCCTTTGCGATTTTTGCATCGCACACAGTTTCTCGATGGGTCTCTAATCGTAGTGTCGCGTTAGCAGCATCCTGCAGTACTGCTTCCCAATGTGGGGATAACTTGTGCATATCCATTTGATCCTGGATCAACCATAGCACCAAGTCGCTTTCTTGAAATTCTCGAGTTTTGACTCTGCGGCTATGATAGCGACGCAGGTCTTGTTGATATATTGCTGAATGAGCCGCCGCAAGGTCACGCTCCTCATCCAAAGCATCAAGTGCGTCTTGACGTGCTACCTCATTATTAGCTTCCACATAAGCCACCACCCGGGGCAAGTCATGATGGATATCACTTGGAAGAGCCACCTCGGCACCGTAGACCATGAAAAAAGGTGTATAACCTGTTGACCTGTTAGGGGTGGTATTAATGCTCCAGATTAATGAAGATAACTCCTCAACCCAACAACCCGGCATTCGCTGCAAAGAAACCATAAGCCGGGGCTTGATACGTCTCAAGATTTTCTAGTTAGCCCTCTCAGCTTGACCATTAGATAGTGGATGGGCTACAGAAGAAACGTCAAGACGAATGTGTTCTCTTTGACAGAACTCCTTCATAGCTCCCTTAGAAAGTTAGTGCCATTATCAGTGATTTTTTATCCGGTGACCTTTTGAAAGGCCCAGCCATATCAAGACCCTAGACTGCAAATGGCCAAGTAATTGGAATCACCCTCAACTCTTGAGCCGGTACATGAGCCTGACGAGAAAACTTCTGACAACCATCACACTTACTAACAATATCTTCTACATCAGCATGAGCCATCAACCAATAGAACCCATGATGAAAATCTTTGGCCACCAAAGATTTTGAGTCGGCGTGATGACCACAATCACCTTCATGAATCTCACGCAAGATCTCATGGCCCTCTTCCGGAGAAACACAACGCTGGAACACCCCTGTTACACTGCATCGCTGTAACACGCCATTGACAATAGTCATAGACTTAGACCACTGAGTTATATGCCTTGCTAAAGTCTCATCTTCAGGTAAGTCACCACGGGTCATGTAAGCCAGGTAAGGTAGAGTCCAATCTGGAATAGCATGGAAAGCCGCCACCAATGCTGGCTCTGGGTCAGGAATAGCGAGATCCTCCGCAAATGGTAATTTGACTGAGGGATTGTGTAAGACATCAAGAAACACATTGGGATGCACCTGCTTACATTGAGAACCAAGGCGGCTTAAAGCATCAGCCGTCTCATTCTTCCTTCAATCGAGGTGCTCCACCTAGTAACCCTTGAAGTGACCAGCAATGTTATCAACCGCCCGGCGATAAGCCGCCATGAGCGGGTCCTTGGAATCCCATGTGCCTGAAACTTGATGAGCCACAAGGTTTGAGTCGCCCAAGCACTTGACCTGGCTCAAATTCATCTCTTTAGCCATACAAAAGCCATGGAGTAAAGCCCCATATTCAGCTGCATTGTTAGTACAAGCAAACATTAGCCTCAAAACATAGCAAAACTTGTCACCTCGTGGGGAAGTCAATAAGACTCCAGCCCCCGAGACCTCTAGCTGTCTGGACCCATCAAAGTGAATTGTCCAATATGTGTTATCAGGCCTCTCATTTGATGTCTACAAATCTGTCCAGTCATTGATGAAATCCACCAGAGTTTGAGACTTGATAGTTGTTCTTGGCACATATTTCAAACCATGAGGGCCAAGCTCGATTGCCCAATAGCAACCCGGCCTGTGGCCTCCCTGTTTTTAATTATATCTCCTAAATGGGCAGAGCTCACCACAATAATATGATGACCAAGAAAGTAATGCTTCAGCTTGCGACTCGCCATGAATACTCCATATACCAATTTCTGCCAATGCGGGTAACGTTGCTTGGATTCAATCAACACCTAAGCCAGTCGTTGGACTGGGTATACCTTATACGCCTCTTTACGCTCCACAACATTCGCCCCACTGATAGCCTTATTGTTAGCCACCACGTATAGAAGTGAAGGCTCCTTCTCCATAGGAGCGGCCAGGACGGGCGGCTCAGCCAACTGCTCTTTGAGTGTCTCAAACTCCTTATCAGGATCATCACTCCAGACAAAATGGCTTGTTTTCTTCATCATCTGATATAAGGGAATGGCCTTCTCTCCCAGGCGGCTTATAAACCGGCTTAGAGCTGCAATACGACCCGCCAGGCGCTGGACGTCATTGACGCACGCCGGCTTAGCCAAGGAAGTAATAGCCTTAATCTTCTCCAGGTTGGCTTCAATTCCTCTCTCTGAGACCAAAAAACCCAAGAGCTTGCCTGCAGATACACCAAAAACAAACTTGGCTGAGTTAAGCATCATCTTATAGACCCGGAGATTGTCAAAGGTCTCCCGTAGATCATCCAGGAGTGTCTCCTTTTTCCAGGATTTAACCATAATATCATCCACATAAGCATGCACATTACGCCCAATTTGACTGTGAAAGAAATTCTGAACACAGTGTTGGTAAGTCGCCAGGGCACTCTTGAGCCCAACATGCATAGAGACATAGCAGAAAGCCCCAAAAGGTGTGATGAAAGCTGTATTTTTTGGTCTTTAACTATCATTTTGATCTGATGATAACCAGAATAAGTGTCAAGGAAACATAAACTCTCACAACCCACCATGGCATCAATAATCTAGTCAATGCGAAGGAGAGCAAAGGATCAGCTGGACAAGCTTTGTTATGGTCAGTGTAATCAACAAAAATATGCCGGTGCCATTTTTCTTAAGTACCAACACCGGGTTAGCCAACCACTCAGGGTGAAAAACTTCAACGATGAACCCAGCTACCAAGAGCCGGGCCACCTCTTGTCCAATGGCCTTACGCCGTTCTTCATTGAAACGGCGAAGGAACTGTTTGACTGGCTTAAATTTAGCTCTCGTTACACCCGGCATGTCAGAAGGTTTCCATGCAAAGATGTCCCGATTCTCATGGATGAACTCGATGATCGCGCTTTCCTATTTAGGCCTTGTACAATGCAAGGTGTTTAGGGGAGGTACTTAGAGAAATAAATCAGGCTTTTCTTAAGCACCGGTGCTTATTTGTACAGGATAGACGCTTAACTGAGCATCTCTCATGTAGAAATAAGCATCGGTGCTTCAGAAAAACTCGATTTATTTTTCTAAGCACCTCCCTAAGCATCTCCCATTATACAAGGCCTTAGGATCCATATTAGCCTCTATTGTAAACTGCTGAGATGAGTTGCCAGGGACAAAGTCAACCTGCTTAGTATCATCAGCCGACCTTAACTTCAATAGAGGGTCTTGCTCCATGGTTGGCTTCTTCAAAGGGGTCATATCAGTCGGGTCAACATTATCCTTATAAAATTTAAGCTCCTTAGTGGCACAGGCCGACTCAGTATAGGCAACATCTCCTTCTTCACATTCCAAAGCAATCTTTCGGTTACCATGGACTGTGATGGTACCCTTACGTCCTGGCATCATAAGCTGTAGATAAACATAACAAGGCTGCGCCATAAACTTGGCGTAAGCCGCCGTCCAAACAATGCATGATAGGGGCTCTTTAATTTAACCACCTCAAATCACAATGTCTCTGCCCTGTGGTCATAGTCATCGCCAAACCTCCAAGGCAATCTTTCCAACTGGAAATGCCGATTCACCAGGTACCACGCCATGAAAGACTATATAGGACAGCTTAAGCTCTTTATCAGTCAAATTCATTCGGCGAAAGGTATCATAATAGAGGATATTGATGCTGCTACCACCATCCATGAGAACTTTAGTGAATTTATAACCCCTAACTTTAGGGGCTACCACCAACGCTTGTTGACCCGGATTGTCAACCCTGGGCGGGTGATCCTCTCTCTGCTCCAGTAATTTGTTCACCCACCATATTATTTGCTATCTCGAGAGAAGCCTCTACTGAAACCTATGGCCCCGGGTCTATTTTCCATCATATTAGTTTCCGATCTACTATTTTGCAATCTTTTACTTTCAGATCTATAAACCAAAAACCCCAATACTTACTTTATCTTTTATTTAGTTTCATCCATCTCTATCAGATCTCACTTTTGCAAGTGACCATGAAGGGAATGACAACCCCTTTATCGCATTGGGTGCAAGTTGTTTGATTGTTTGTGCAGGTATAGGTGATTTGTGCATTGTCTCATACTAGATTGATACCTTGGTTCTCTAACCGAGGGAAATACTTATCTCTACTTTCCTACATCACCCTTTCCTCTTCAAGGGAAAAACCAACGCAAGCTCAAGAAGTAGCACCCCCCGGCCACACCAAAAGGAAGGTGGGGCCCGCGCTTTTGTAGGAACCTACACTATTTTCGCGCAAAAATCTGTTGGGGAACGTAGTAATTTCAAAAAAATTCCTACGCACACGCAAGATCATGGTGATGCATAGCAACGAGAGGGGAGAGTGTTGTCTACGTACCCTCGTAGACCGAAGCGGAAGCGTTCACAGCGTAGAGGAAGTAGTCGTACGTTCTCCTCGCGATCCAACCGATCCCAGCGCCGTTACTCCGGCGCCTCCGAGTTCTTGACACGCACAGCTCGATGACGCTCCTCGGGATCCGATCCAGCAGAGCTTCGGGGAGGTAGGGTTCCGTCAACACGACGGCGTGGTGACGATCTTGATGTTCTACCGACGCAGGGCTTCGCCTAAGCACCGCTACGATATGACCGAGGTGGATTATGGTGGAGGGGGGCACCGCACACGGCTAAGGAACGATCTCAAGGATCAACTTGTGTGTCCATGGGGTGCCCCTTGCCCCCGTATATAAAGGAGGGAGGGAGGAGGAGGCCGGCCTAGGGAGGAGGCGCGCCATAGGGAGTCCTACTCCCACCGGGAGTAGGATTCCCCTTTTCCTAGTCCAATTAGGGATCCTTCCATGTATTAGGAGTAGGAGACTAGGAAGGGAAGAGAGAAGGGAAGGAAGGGGGGTGCGGCCCTCCCCAGCCAATTCGGACTAGGGCAGGGGGGGCAGCGGCGTGCCTAGGGCAGCCCCTCTCTCTTTCCCGTATGGCCCATAAGGCCCAATACTTCTCCCCGGCGAATTCCCGTAACTCTCCGGTACTCCGATAAATACCCGAATGACTCGGAACCTTTCCGAACTCCGAATATAGTCGTCCAATATATCGATCTTTACGTCTCGACCATTTCGAGACTCCTCGTCATGTCCCCGATCTCATCCGGGACTCCGAACTCCTTAGGTACATCAAAATACACAAACTCATAATATAACCGTCATCGAAACCTTAAGCGTGCGGACCCTACGGTTCGAGAACAATGTAGACATGACCGAGACACGTCTCCGATCAATAACCAATAGCGGGACCTGGATGCCCATATTGGCTCCTACATATTCTACGAAGATCTTTATCGGTCAGACCGCATAACAACATACGTTGTTCCCTTTGTCACCGGTATGTTACTTGCCCGAGATTCGATCGTCGGTATCCAATACCTAGTTCATTCTCGTTACCGGCAAGTCTCTTTACTCGTTCCGTAATACATCATCTCGCAACTAACTCATTAGTTGCAATGCTTGCAAGGCTTAAGTGATGTGCATTACCGAGAGGGCCCAGAGATACCTCTTCGACATTCGGAGTGACAAATCCTAATCTCGAAATACGCCAACCCAACAAGTACCTTTGGAGACACCTGTAGAGCACCTTTATAATCACCCGATTCGTTGCCAGACGTTTGGTAGCACACAAAGTGTTCCTCCGTAAACGGAGTTGCATAATCTCATAGTCATAGGAACATGTACAAGTCATGAAGAAAGCAATAGCAACATACTAAACGATCGGGTGCTAAGCTAACGGAATGGGTCATGTCAATCAGATCATTCAACTAATGATGTGATCCCGTTAATCAAATAACAACTCTTTGTCCATGGTCAGGAAACATAACCATCTTTGATTAACAAGCTAGTCAAGTAGAGGCATACTAGTGACACTCTGTTTGTCTATATATTCACACATGTATTATGTTTTCGGTTAATACAATTCTAGCATGAATAATAAACATTTATCATGATATAAGGAAATAATAATAACTTTATTATTGCCTCTAGGGCATATTTCCTTCAGTCTCCCACTTGCACTAGAGTCAATAATCTAGATCACATCACCATGTGATTAACATTGATAGTTCACATCATCATGTGATTAACACCCATAGTTCACATCGCCATGTGACCAACACCCAAAGGGTTTACTAGATTCAGTAATCTAGTTCACATCGCTATGTGATTAACACCCAAAGAGTACTAAAGTGTGATCATGTTTTGCTTGTGAGAGAGTCTTAGTCAACGGGTCTTTCACATTCAGATCCGTTATGTATTTTGCAATTTTTTTATGTCTACAATGCTCTTTACGAAGCTACTCTAGCTAATTGCTCCCACTTTCAATATGTATCTAGATCGAGCCTTAGAGTCATCCAGATCAGTGTCAAAACTTGCATCGACGTAACCCTTTACGACGAACCTTTTGTCACTTCCATAATCGAGAACCATATCCTTATTCCACTAAGGATAATTTTGACCGCTGTCCAAATGATCTACTCCTAGATCACTATTGTACCCCTTGCCAAACTCAAAGGCAGGGTATACAATACATCTGGTACACAACATGGCATACTTTATATAACCTATGGCCAAGGCATAGGGAATGACTTTCATTCTCTTTCTATCTTACGTCGTGGTCGGGTTTTGAGTCTTACTCAATTTCACACCTTGTAACACAGGCAAGAACTCTTTCTTTGACTGCTCCATTTTGAACTACTTCAAAATCTTTTCAAGGTATGTACTCATTGAAAAACTTATCAAGCATCTTGATCTATCTCTATAGATCTTGATGCTCAATATGTAAGCAGCTTCACCGAGGTCTTTCTTTGAAAAACTTCTTTCAAACACTCCTTTATGCTTTGCAGAATAATTCTACATTATTTCCGATCTACAATATGTCATTCACATATACTTATCGAAATCTTGTAGTGCTCCCACTCACTTTCTAGTAAATACAGGCTTCACCGCAAGTCAGATAAACTATATGCTTTGATCAACTTTATCAAAGCGTATATTCCAACTCGAGATGCTTGCACCAGTCCATAGATGGATCATTTGGAGCTTGCACACTTTGTTAGCTCCTTTGGATCGATAAAACCTTCTAGTTGCATCATATACAACTCTTCCTCCAGAAACCCATTCAGGAATGCAGATTTTACATCCATTTGCCAAATTTCATAAATTGTGCCAATTGCTAACATGATTCGGACAGACTTAAGCATCGCTACAGTTGAGAAAATCTCATTGTAGTCAACACCTTGAACTTGTCAAAAACCTTTTTGCGACAAGTCGAGCTTTGTAGATAGTAACACTACTATCAATGTCCGTCTTCCTCTTGAAGATCCATTTATACAATATGGCTTGCCGATCATCGGGCAACTCCACCAAAGTTCATACTTTGTTCTCATACATGGATCCCATCTCGATTTCATGACTCAAGCCATTTTGCGGAATCTGGGCTCATCATCGCTTCCTCATAGTTCGTAGGTTCATCATGGTCTAGTAACATGACTTTCGTAACAGGATTACCGCACCACTCAGTGCGGACCGTACTCTGGAAGACCTACGAGATTCTGTAGTAACTTGATCTGAAGTTTCATGATCATCATCATTAGCTTCCTCACTAATTGGTGTAGGAATCACTGGAACTGATTTCAGTGATGAACTATTTTCCAATTAGGGAGAAGGTACAGTTACCTCATCAAGTTCTACTTTCCTCCCACTCACTTCTTTCGAGAGAAACTCCTTCTCTAGAAAGGATCCATTTTAATGTCTTGCCTTCGGATCTGTGATAGAAGGTGTACCCAACAATTTCCTTTGGGTATTCTATGAAGACGCACTTCTCCGATTTGGGTTTGAGCTTATCAGGATGAAACTTTTTCACATAAGCATCACAGCGCCAAACTTTAAGAAACGACAACTTGGATTTCTTGCTAAACCACAGATCATATGGTGTCGTCTCAACGGATTTAGATGGTGCCCTTTTAACGTGAATGCAGCTGTCTCTAATGCATGATCCCAAAATGATATTGGTAAATCGGTAAGAAACATCATAGATTGTACTATATTATCCAATAAAGTACGATTATGACGTTTGGACACACCATTATGATGTGGTGTTCCAGGTGGCATGAATTTGTGAAACTATTCCACATTGTTTTAATTGAAGACCAAACTCGTAACTCAAATATTTGCCTCCGCGATCAGATCGTAGAAACCTTATTTTCTTGTCACGATGATTTTTCCACTTCACTCTGAAATTCTTTGAACCTTTCAACTATTTCAGACTTATGTTTCATCAAGTAGATATATCCATATCTGCTCAAATCATCTGTGAAGGTCAGAAAATAACGATACCCGCCGCGAGCCTCAACACTCACCGGATCGCATACATCAGTATGTATTATTTCCAATAAGTCAGTTGCTCGCTCCACTATTCCGGAGAACGGAGTCTTAGTCATCTTGCCCATGAGGCATGGTTCGCAAGCATCAAGTGATTCATAATCAAGTGATTCCAAAATCCCATCAGCATGGAGTTTCTTCATGCGCTTTACACCAATATGACATAAACGGCAGTGCCACAAATAAGTTGCACTATCATTATTAACTTTGCATCTTTTGGTTTCAATATTATGAATATGCGTATCACTACGATCGAGATCCAATGAACCATTTTCATCGGGTGTGTAACCATATAAGGTTTTATTCATGTAAACAGAACAACAGTTTATTCTCTTACTTAAATGAATAACCGTATTGCAATAAACACGATCAAATCATATTCATGCTCAACGCAAACACCAAATAACATTTATTTAGGTTCAACACCAATCCGAAAGTATAGGGAGTGTGCGATGATGATCATATCAATCTTGAAACTACTTTCAACACACATCGTCACTTCACCCTTAACTAGTTTCGCTTATTCGCAACTCCGTTTGAGTTACTACTCTTAGCAACCGAACAAGTATCAAATACTCAGGGCTACTATAAACACTAGTAAAGCACACATCAATAACCTGTATATCAAATATACCCTTGTTCACTTTGCCATCCTTCTTATCCACCAAATATTCAGGGCATTTCCGCTTCAAATGACCATTTCCTTTGCGGTGTAAGCACTCGGTTTCAGGCTTTGGTCCAGCTTGGAGCTTCTTCGGGAGTGACAACTTGCTTGTCTTTCCCTTGAAGTTCCCTTTCTTTCCCTTTACCCTTTTCTTGAAACTAGTGGTCTTGTCAATCATCAACACTTGATGCTCTTTCTTGATTTCTACATTAAATCGATTTCAACATCACGAAGAACTCGGGAATCATTTTCATCATCCCTTGCATACTATAGTTCATCACGAAGTTCTACTAACTTGGTGATGGTGACTAGAGAATTCTGTCAATCACTATCTTATCCGGAAGATTAACTCCCACTTGATTGAAGCAATTGAAGTACCTGCATAATTTGAGCACATGCTCACTAGTTGAGCGATTCTCCTCCATCTTTTAGCTATAGAACTTGTTGAAGACTTCATATCTCTCAACTCGGTATTTGCTTGAAATATTAACTTCAACTCTGGAACATCTCATATGGTCCATGACGTTCAAAACGCCTTTGAAGTCCCGATTCTAAGCTGTTAAGCATGGTGCACTTAAACTATCAAGTAGTCATCATATTGAGCTAGCCAAACGCTCATAACGTTTGCATCCGCTCCCGCAATAGGTCTTCACCTAGCGGTGCATTAAGGACATAATTCTTACGTGCAGCAATGAGGATAAACCTCCGATCACGGATCGAATCCGCATCATTGCTACTAACATTTTTCAACACAATTTTCTAGGAACATATCAAAACAAACATATGAAAGCAACAACGCGAGCTATTGATCTACAACATAATTTGCAAAATACTACCGGGACTAAGTTCATTGATAAATTTAAGTTCAATTAATCATATTACTTAAGAACTCCCACTTAGACAGACATCTCTCTAGTCATCTAAGTGATCACGCGATCCAAATCAACTAAACCATAACCGATCATCACGTGAGATGGAGTAGTTTTCAATGGTGAACATCTTATGTTGATCATATCTACTATATGATTCACGCCGACCTTTCGGTCTCCGTGTTCCGAGGCCATATCTGCATATGCTAGGCTCGTCAAGTATAACTCGAGTAATCTGCGTGTGCAAAACTGGCTTGCACCCGTTGTAGATGGACGAGAGCTTATCACACCCGATCATCACGTGGTGTCTCGGCACGATTTAACTTTGGCAACGGTGCATACTCGGGAGAACACTACTTGATAATTTTAGTGAGAGATCATCTTAAAATGCTACCGTCAATCAAAGCAAGATAAGATGCATAAAGGATAAACATCACATGCAATCAATATAAGTGATATGATATGGCCATCATCATCTTGTGCTTGTGATCTCCATCTCCAAAGCACCGTCGTGATCACCATCGCCACCGGCGCGACACCTTGATCTCCATCGTAGCATCGTTGTCGCCACGCCATCTATTGCTTCTATGACTATCGCTACCGCTTAGTGATAAAGTAAAGCAATTACGTAGGCGTTGCATTTCATACAATAAAGCGACAACCATATGGCTCCAGCCAGTTGCCGATAACTTCGGTTACAAAACATGATCATCTCATACAATAAAATATAGCATCACGTCTTGACCATATCACATCACAACATGCCCTGCAAAAACAAGTTAGACGTCCTCTACTTTGTTGTTGCAAATTTTACGTGGCTGCTACGGGCTTAAGCAAGAACCAATCTCACCTACGCATCAAAACCACAACGATACTTCGTCAAATAGACTCCATTTTAACCTTCTCAAGGACCGGCGAGCCATACTCGGTTCAACTAAAGTGAGAGAGACAGACACCCGCCAATCACCTTTAAGCACGAGTGCTCGAACGGTGAAACCAGTCTCGCGTAAGCGTCACGCGTAATGTCGGTCAGGCTGCTTCATCTCACAATACCGCTGAACCAAAATATGACATGCTGGTAGGTAGTATGACTTGTATCGCCCACAACTCACTTGTGTTCTACTCGTGCAAAACATCAAACCATAAAACCTAGGCTCGATACCACTGTTGGGGAACGAGTAATTTCAAAAATTTCCACGCACACGCAAGATCATGGTGATGCATAGCAACGAGAGGGGAGAGTGTTGTCTACGCACCCTCGTGAGACCGAAGCGGAAGCGTTCACGGCGTAGAGGAAGTAGTCGACGCTCTCCTAGCGATCCAACCGATCCCAGCGCCAAGCACTCGGCGCCTCCGAGTTCTTGACACGCGTACAGCTCGATGACGCTCCTCGGGCTCCGATCCAGCAGAGCTTCGGGGATGGAGAGTTCCGTTAGCACGACGGCGTGGTGACGATCTTGATGTTCTACCGACGCAGGGCTTCGCCTAAGCACCGCTACGATATGACCGAGGTGGATTATGGTGGAGGGGGGCACCGCACACGGCTAAGGAACGATCTCAAGGATCAACTTGTGTGTCCATGGGGTGCCCCTTGCCCCCGTATATAAAGGAGGGAGGGAGGAGGAGGCCGGCCTAGGGAGGAGGCGCGCCATAGGGAGTCCTACTCCCACCGGGAGTAGGATTCCCCCTTTCCTAGTCCAACTAGGGATCCTTCCATGTATTAGGAGTAGGAGACTAGGAAGGGGAAGAGAGAAGGGAAGGAAGGAGGGGGTGCGGCCCCTCCCCCTAGCCCAATTCGGACTAGGGCAAGGGGGGTGGCGTGCCTAGGGCAGCCCTCTCTCTTTCCCGTATGGCCCATAAGGCCCAATACTTCTCCCGCGAATTCCGTAACTCTCCGGTACTCGATAAATACCGAATGACTCGGAACCTTTCCGAACTCGAATATAGTCGTCCAATATATCGATCTTTACATCTCGACCATTTCGAGACTCCTCGTCATGTCCCCGATCTCATCCGGACTCGAACTCCTTCGGTACATCAAAATACACAAACTCATAATATAACCGTCATCGAAACCTTAAGCGTGCGGACCCTACGGTTTGAGAACAATGTAGACATGACCGAGACACGTCTCCGATCAATAACCAATAGCGGGACCTGGATGCCCATATTGGCTCCTACATATTCTACGAAGATCTTTATCGGTCAGACCGCATAACAACATACGTTGTTCCCTTTGTCATCGGTATGTTACTTGCCCGAGATTCGATCGTCGGTATCCAATACCTAGTTCAATCTCGTTACCGGCAAGTCTCTTTACTCGTTCCGTAATACATCATCTCGCAACTAACTCATTAGTTGCAATGCTTGCAAGGCTTAAGTGATGTGCATTACCGAGAGGGCCCAGAGATACCTCTTCGACATTCGGAGTGACAAATCCTAATCTCGAAATACGCCAACCCAACAAGTACCTTTGGAGACACCAGAGAGCACCTTTATAATCACCCGATTCGTTGTGACGTTTGGTAGCACACAAAGTGTTCCTCCGTAAACGGAGTTGCATAATCTCATAGTCATAGGAACATGTATAAGTCATGAAGAAAGCAATAGCAACATACTAAACGATCGGGTGCTAAGCTAACGGAATGGGTCATGTCAATCAGATCATTCAACTAATGATGTGATCCCGTTAATCAAATAACAACTCTTTGTCCATGGTCAGGAAACATAACCATCTTTGATTAACAAGCTAGTCAAGTAGAGGCATACTAGTGACACTCTGTTTGTCTATATATTCACACATGTATTATGTTTCCGGTTAATACAATTCTAGCATGAATAATAAACATTTATCATGATATAAGTAAATAAATAATAACTTTATTATTGCCTCTAGGGCATATTTCCTTCAAAATCCCCCACTCTTTTCTTCCATCCCCCGCTGCTCTTCACCCAATTCCCATCCTTTTCTCCCACCCTCTCCTTCATTCTGCCACCGACGCATGAAACCAGAGGAGAACCTGTCGGAGATGGAGGTGCCATCAGATCTAAGCATCATGCTCGCCTAGAAGGTCAGCTGGCTACGACCTATGGGGCAAACTCGTCGCGTGAAGGCGAAGTCCGCAAAGGAGGAGGACCTCATGCGGCGGTTGGCCGCTGGTGGGCGTGGTGATGGCGACGGTAATGGTGGTTGTGGTGAACACGGCGGACGTTGCGGTAGAGGGCACGATGTGCCCAGATGGGTGCTCCCACTGTCCAGACGGCGACGTGGCCAAAACATTACAAGCACCTATATTTCTATGCTGCCAAACAGCTTGCAACTCCCGCCAGGAAGGTGCCTTAAATCATCGACGTAAACATGGCACCGCTCTTCTCCGAGTATTCTTCATCGTAGCTCTTCCGGAAGAGGACGGCGGCAGGAAGCAGATGGGTGCCTGCACACTATTCGCGGCAATGCCTAGAGCGGAGGATCTGGCTTACAACAACCTGTACAGGGAGATGCTTGACATCATCCATTACGGAGGCAAAGGACGATGAAGTGGCTATGAGTACGGGCAGGTGGACGACTCGGATCCCACCCACTCCGGCAACTACCAGAAGCAGTAGTCCTACACCCAAATGGGCACGCAATAGTCCTACACTCAGACCGCCGTGGGCACACAACAAGAGCAGTATTGGGCTGCCGGAAAGCAGCAGCAGGAGAGGGGAAGGAGAAGGGGGACGGCGAGGACGGTGACCCGGATTATACTGTTGGCGATCCGAAGAAGAAGGGTAGAGGAGAAAGCTCCAACACGCGGGACGACGAGCTGTTGTGCGATGCATATGGTTGGCCACCAGTCTTAGTGTGATCCATGACATGGAGAAAAACATTCACATTTGGTTCCATGAACACAAGCATTTCGCCTCCCTACTCTGAAGCGGTCATCCGCAACCGTGAATCAAAGTCCATCAACCATCGATGGTAACCATCCAAGAGGCCGTGTCCAAGTATAGCATGCACTTGAAGCATCTCATCGCACGGTGGCCTAGCGGTGCACAAATCACCGAGCAAGTAAGTTGATCACTAGTCGGATATGCATTGTTGATAATGTTTCACTTTGTAACCTTCTCGTGCTTGTTTTGTGTACAAGTAGTTGGAGAAGAAAAACATCACCATCTTGCATTGTTGGTTGAAGTTCAATGGGCTACCGAAGTGGAACCTTTTCACAGCAAAGACTGTTGACCAATTCACCGAGGAAGAAACCGGTGACCCTACCAACCCAACCCAAAAAATTCCAAAGAAAGTCGAAAGATTTTTATGGGGGAAGAAGTGGGAGGAGGAGAGGGCGAAGTGAGAAGGTGCGGCTGCCAAGCTGACGGAGAGGTTTGAGGACATCTTTTCGGAGAAAGAGGAGGCATGCGTGAGGCGCTCGGACATCAAGAAGGAAAATGGCAAAGATGTTCAAATTGTTGATGGAGGCAAGGGACAAGAAGCTCAAACTCGAAGAAAGGAGGAACATAATCAAAGAGAGGAAGGCCGCACTCGAGGAAAAGAAGTTGAAGATCGTCGCCAATGGATAGGATGCTAAGATGTTGACCTTGAATTTGGATTTCTTGGATGACGATGCAAGAATGATCGTGCAATCTGCCTGCTACCAAATGTTGTAGCGGCAAAGAGATGAGTTGATAGCGGCGGGCAATGAGGCGGAGGCGGGTGCGGAGCCTGCCTATGCGGTGGCAACGACACCTTAATGGTTGGGACTACCGGTCCATCAGGACAGAAATTGGCACGAAATGCCGAACTGATGTACTTTTGGAATCTGGTATGTAGAAATTAAGCATACTTGCCTCTTTTTGGTTGTGATCAGGCATGCGATCCAGCGCTGGTGTTATCCATCCCATTGTGTGGATCAGACTATATTTGAATATCAATTTGCCCTTTACTGGCAGACATATACATGATAGCATTGAATGGCTGGCTCCGGCATAATTGTCCACGGAGTGCCCCCTTGTGTCCGAACAGAAGTCAAAGAGAATTTGCAGGCCGCCGTTGGAGATGCCCTTACATATTTGCTTGCATAGCTGTGAAGGATAGATATTACGAGATGAGAAGAATATTAATTACTTGCTAGAGTACAATTTTGCAAATGTGTCTCTCAATTTTATTTTATTTTTGCAAATGTGCATTTCTTGTGTGTGACAGTAGCGCTAAGTATTAAGGGGCAATGACCAAGCCAGCGGAAAGAATATGTGGGGTCATTGCTAACTTTTAAAATTATTTTCTTCATAGTGTCGAGGGGCATGTGGAGATGTGTCTCTGACAGATTTGTCCTTTAGAAATTTGCTCGGATCTGGTCACAGTCCGTCTACGTCTGTATATCTTCAGGTTGTATCCTTCTGATCTACACTACTCTTCAATTGTGGCGGTTGATGTTCTGGTGCGTTGTCCTGTGGGGCGTTAGCACGACGACTTCTCGACTGTCTACTGTAATAGATTTTTCCTAGCTCCAGCAAGCGAGGGGCGATGACGGCGGCGCGACTTCGGCTCGCTTCAATGCTTGTAGTTGTTGCTAGGTGGTCTACGGACATGGATGTAATTTTAGTTATTTTTTTCTAATGTTCATTATACCGTCACGATTTAAGATGAATAGATTGGAAATTTTCCTAGAAAAAAGAGTAATCCATCCAGTGGTAACTTTGCTAGTGTGCAATCTTTTTAAGTGCAAATGATTTTCAGTCGCTGGAAAGTAGTATTAGGTGACAAAAAAACCTAACAAAACTTGGAATTTTCAAGATGCCTGTTAGTAGTGGAAACAGCAAATAAAGCAGAAGACAGTGGGATGCTTGGGCCGAAATGCCCCTAGCTTGCTGTCCCCCATTGACATCCAGTTCATTTACTACTAGTAGTATTAGCCGCTAAGGAAAATAGTATTACAAGCTGCTAACTAAAATTTGTTAGAGGATGGATGGGTGGATTCCTCCTCTGTTGTGTTTGGACGGCTGAAAAGGGCTCCCCCTTCACTTCCCGCCTATAAATAGCCTCCCAACCCCTCCCTCACCACCTCACTCATCTCACTCACTACTTCTCCAACACCAGACAGACGGAGTAGCCACCTCACTCGTTCCTCCGGCAACCTTCATCTCCGCCGCTGCGATCTTCCTGTTGATCGTTCGTGATGACGGTGGCGGTGTGCCATGTCATGCCGGCGCTGGTCGTCGCTCCTCCTCACACTCGCATGCCGGGGACGATGCCACCGCCACAGCAGCTTGACATGTGGAGCGCCATCCAGGCCCCGGTCGACGACGACTGCGCCACCAAGGCCCTGCCCACGCCGGCTAAGGCCGAGGCCGGCTACCCGGTGCCGACGGTGAGGCGGTCCATGAGCCACGAGAGCCTCAGCCTCTGCACCGAGAGCCTCGGCTGCGAGACCGGCACCCGCGGCGACTTCCTCGACCTAGCATCCCTCCTCTACGCGCCACCGTCCCACACGACCGACTTCGTCTCGCCGCCGGCATTGCAAGAAGGCGAAGAGGAGGAGGAGGAAGAGTCGAGGCTGAAGGCGGTGCAGTACCACCGCGCGCGGCCTCAGCGCGCGTTCCCGCCGCCGCTGCCGTCCATGTCTCGCCGGCGCGGCGACGATGCCGGGCCGCGCCTGCGGGTGCGCCCGCACCGCCGCGACGGTCGCCTCGTGCTTGAGGCCGTGGCCACGAAGCCCCAGGGGTACCTCCACGCCCAGCGCGAGGGCGGCCGCCTCAAGCTCTGCTTCGTGGACTGCTCCTCTGCCTCCGCCTCTGTTCGCGAATACCAGAAGCAGAGCATGGTGCAACCACAGCATGAACACCAGAAGCAGACCATGGCGCAACAGCCACATCATGACGAGGAGGAGGAAGAGGAGGAGGAGGAGGACGAGGTGGAGGTGGTGGACAGGGGCACGGTGGTGGAGGTGGTGGCGGCGTCCGGCAAGGCGCAGCGGTGCTCCAGGATCGTCATCAACAAGTTCGTGGGCGGCGCGCCGGCCGCCAGCACCGACGACGCGTCCCCATCGCGCTGCTTCGGAGGTGGCGCCGTGGACGAGGCCGCTCCGCCAGCGACGGCGGGGCTGCGCCGGGTGCCGTCGTCCACGACGACGCTGGCGGCCGCGGTAGCCGCCGCGTCCACGGGCATGCAGTCGGACGAGGAGGACGAGGAAGAGGTCGACGACGAGGAGAAGCAGAGCGCGCCGCTGCTGTTCACGTCGCGGGTGGGGGACAGGGAGGAGCTGGTGCAGAGCGTGCGGCGGTGCCGGCAGCTCCGGCAGAGGCCGCTCTTCATCGTCGAGCCATACTCCATCGTCACCGCCTGATAATTAATCCAAATAAGAGGAGCATCATACGCACCATCGCTAGTAGTTAATCAATGGATCAACAACTAAGATTTTCAATCTAGTACCTAGTTGTTGCTAAGATCATCCATCGATCGATCAATCAGTGTATGTAAAATGTACCAATCTGTCTACTGGCTCAGATCAATCCATGCTTGAGCTCCACTCCGGTCGACAGCTAGACTGCACTGCGTACTAGCATGATCCACAGCAGCTGGCTCTGTCTTGCCAAGAATCCCTTTATTATTATTAGAGATGGAGATGATTCGTTTCTTATGTTTTTTAGAACTATTCGTTTATTATGTATGAGTATAGTGCTAGCGGACGCGTTTTGCGAATGGGTCGGCGCTTTTTACGAATGGGTCGGCGCGTTGGGCCTTTACTTTTATCCGCGCCGACCCAAATCACAACAACAACCAAGAGGGACACACCATCCAGCCCGGTCGACGTCAACGCCGGAGCGGTGAGCTTTCACTCAGAACCTAGCACACGCCACGCCGGGGTACCTTAGACATAGCACTTGCTTCATCACTAATTCAACTACTTAATCAACACAAATTATACTGATGCACTTTTTTCTGCATGAGCCATATTTTTGAATTATTTTTATAATTACTAATCATGTTGTGGTGAGTCCATTGGTGCAAATTTTTCTCCTCACTCAGCATATACAATTCATAACTAACCTTAATTTGTGTGGACATCAAAAGCTTGGATTTGAGTCAATTGCTGCCTCGTACGGTATACACCATACTTATTATACTTTCATTGTTAAAGAGTGAGATAATCTATATATTTTCAATCTAGTACCTAGTTGTTGCTACGATCATCCATCGATGGATAGATCGATCAGTATGTAATGTACCTTGCTCTTGTCCTATCAAATTGACTATCAATCTGTCTATACTTGAGCTCCACTCCGGTTGGTTGGTACGTAGCATGATTCACGCAGCTGGTTCTGTCTTGCTAAGAATCCATATATAATATTAGAAATATACTCCCTCCAATCCAAATTAATCTTCGCAGCTCAAGTGTAACTTAGTACAAAGTTATAGTAGAGTTGTGACAATTAATTTCGATCAGAGAAAGTAGGTGACTCGACTCATATATTGTACTCTCGTCGTCCCATAATATAATAGTGTTTTTAACACTAAACATGTTTGGTGCCAAAAACGTTCTTATATCACGGGACAGAGGAAGTATAATGCTAAATCGAACATGTAGCAAGCATTGCGCACGAAGGCTTTTGATCCTGCATGGAGGAAGCACGTAATGAACTTAATTTGTACAAGTAGGAAGCATTGGGATTAAGGTCAATGATGATATGGGACACTTCTTCCAGGCCTAGAAGGGATTGCGTCAGGAGGGTCCTTTATCCCGCGCTCTCTTCAATATTATCGATGATATGCTGGCAATACTCATTGGTAGAGTCGAGGAGAATGGCCAGATCAGAGGATTGATCTCACATCTAGTGGATGGCTGAATTTCGATCCTACAATATGTGGATGAAAAGATGAAAATCTAAATCTACATCTAGTGCATGCGTACATTTTTTTTTTTGACCAAGAAGAAACAATTCATCACCTCTTACTAGCATGTCCGCTCGCCAAGCTTCTGTAGCGTATGTGTCTTTTAATATTCCTTCGCCGACTAGCATATCAAAGTTGTTTCGTAAGGCTAGATGGGGTACAGTGCAATACCGTGGCGTGAATTTATGTGGAAGTTTGTGCATTACTTTGGGCTATTGAAATCATCACAATGATTTTGTGTTTAACAGGCCGAAGATTGTAAAATATTGCAGGTTATCTACAAGCGCCTGGATGGACCTACACGGGCATTACTTCACCATGCGGACGTGAGGGGGCTTATGGCATATTTGTGTGTAAACGTTGAGAGATGGTAGCACGACATACGTACAACCGTATAGATGGCGATCCAATACTAGGATACGCGTGTAGGCATTTTAGCCTATTTTGGCCCGTTGTGGCCTTTGGAATTGTAATTTCCCCTTTTTTTTTGAGAAATGTTATCTGACGAACATTCACCAGGGACCCAATTCTAATGAACGTCCTCAGATCTCACGTCACAATTTTTTGCCCAAACCTCCCTGCAAATTAAACAAACAACCATGAAAGTTTTGCAAAATTGCCACCCGCAGCCTCACCCAATGGCCAATACACATAAAATGCCATCAAGAGGTTTGTAAATGCCACCCCTGGCAAACGTTTGCCAGCTGTGAGGGTTCTTTGTTTTTGTTGGAGATTGTTACTTGAGACCTTTTAATAAATGGATATGTGCATCAAATGATGCAGAGGCAGGGGTATTCCTTCTTTTCCCAAAAAAAAAACTAGCTGCTGATGTAGCTTAATTTCTGTGTGCTAGCACAAGGTTTTCAATCGAGTACCTATTTGTTGCTACGATCATCCATCGATGGATCGATCAGTATGTACTGTACCTTGTTCTTTTCGTATCAAGTTGACTTTTTTTTTTTTTTTTTTTTTGCGGTGTAAAGGGAGTTTTTATTGCATGATAGTAGTGTTACAATCAAGAGGCCACAAATCCTCGATACAAGGTGGAGCCGAGTTCACCCACACAGCCATGGTGAACTCGGTGCGACTATAATTGGCCAACTGATCTGCAACTCTATTTTGACTACGGTGTATCTTCTGAGGTAAAAACTCCCTATTACACATTAAATCTCTAATTTCTACAACTAAATGTCCATACGCCGAGCGAGCCAACGTATTGCTTGATAGAACTGAAAGTGCCTCCGAAGAGTCTGACTGGATCACCACCGGGAGTTGTGTATGTTGGATGGCCAAAGCCATCCCTTGCATAAGTGCATGCAACTCCGCCTCCAAAGCATCATTGCAATGAAAAATCACTCTATAAGCTGCAAAGATAATTTGACCCACACTGTCTCTGAGAACCATGCCAGCCGCCGCTGTCCCATCCGATTCCTTGAAGGAACCGTCCACAGACAGGGCAACCTTATCAGGCCCAGGCGCAGGCCAAGGGGTATGAGAGGAGCGTGTATGCACCACTGGCTCCTTTACAACAGCTGATACTAGCATTTTTCCTTTCAATATCTCCTCCGTAGAATACCGGCCAGCAAGCTTGATGGATTTGTAGTAGCTATCTAAGTAGTCCACCGTGACATCAACAGGTGGTACTTCTTTCCCATGTAATATGTCAGACCGAAGCTGCCATACTCGCCAGAATAACATAATGATCATATCACGCACATCCTCCGAACACCTGCCCAACAAATGTAGCAGCCATTCCTTTCCGCTTTCCAGCAAAAACTCGTCGGGTGGAAGGGGCCAGCGAGTTCTCATACGAATCCAGATCTGCCTAGCTTGCTCACATGACACCAGCGCATGGAAAGTTCCTTCCTCCTCAACGCCACACAGTGGGCAAGTCGCTCGCTTCGACAAATGTCTATACACTTTGCACTTCGCCGTAGGAAGAACTCCAGTAGCCACTTTCCATGCCGAGATTTTCATCTTCTGTGGAACCGAAGACTTCCATATAACATTCCATATAGACCTTACACCACTTGGCTCTGAACTAGACGCACCCCCGGCGAAGGCAATGTTATGCTCACATGTGGCTAGCTTGTAAGCACTCTTGACCGTAAACAAACCGGTCTTCTCAGGAAACCACGATATGAAGTCATCTCGTTGCCTCGGGGATGTACGAATTTTCATGATATGCTCAATGTCCATAGGCCAAAAAAACTCTCGCAGCCGGTCAGCCCTCCACGCGCCGTGCACGTCCAAAAAATCTGAAACCCGGTTCAGACGGCAATTGCGTTTCGGTGTGATTGGCCGGAAAGAGGACGCCCTTGGGATCCAGGGATCCCTCCATGTACGTATTAGTGCACCATTCCCCACTCTCCAAATGATACCCTTCTTAAGTAGTTCGAGACCATGTAAAATTCCTTTCCAGACTGCCGAACCATTGCTTGAAAACACCGTGTCCAATAAATTGCCGGAGGGGTAATATTTTGCTTTCAATAACCTTGCACATAAACTTTGTGGTGTGTCCAGCAGCCGCCATGCTTGCTTCGCGAGGAGGGCCTGGTTGAACGCCCTCATATCCCGGAATCCCATACCTCCCATAGACTTTGGAAGCCTAATTTTGTCCCAACTCATCCAGGCCATTTTATTCTTTCCTTTCTCAACTCCCCACCAGTACTGGCGCATCATGCGGGTTAATTCATCACATACTGAAACAGGGAGTTTAAATACACTCATAACATATGCAGGTATAGCCTGAGCCACTGACTTAATTAAGATCTCCTTATTCCCTGAGGAAGAATATTGCTCACTCCAGTCAATCAATCGTTTCCGCAACCTTTCTTGGACAGTTTCAAAATTACCTTTATGCATCCTACCTTCCGGCACTGGCAGGCCTAGGTATTTTGGTTCAAACACCTCTTGAATTATCTCCAACACACTCTTTATACCTGAAGCAACCGTAGGCAGGCAGTGGTCTGAAAAAAGGATGGAACACTTGGATGGATTAATTAACTGTCCCGTAGCCACTTCATAAGTGTTCAACAAACCCTTCACAATGACCGCCTGCTGTTCTGAAGCTTGAAAAAACAAGAGTGAATCATCCGCAAATAAGAGATGAGAGATTTCCGGAGCACCTCTACAAATTCTTACCCCCTTCAGACCCTCTTCCTCCATGGATTTTTTAAACAAGGCCGACAGAGCATCAGCTACAAACAGAAAGAGAAAGGGGGACAATGGGTCACCTTGACGTAAGCCCCTTGATGGGATGAAGGCATCAAGTAACTTCCCATTAAACTTAACCGAGTACTTCACACTAGAAACGCATGCCATTACCCGGGAAATCCAATGCTGAGAGAACCCCCACTTAAGAAGAGCCCTCTCCAAAAACACCCAGTCAACACGATCATAAGCCTTGGATAAATCTAGCTTGTAAGCACAAAACGCTGGTGAGTTCTCCTTTAGAGACTGTATATGGTGGATACATTCAAACGCAATAATAGAGTTATCCGAGATGAGCCTTCCTGGAACGAAAGCACTTTGATTTTCAGAAATAAGCTCATGAAGTAATGGGCGTAACCTGTTCACCATGCATTTGGAGACAATTTTGTATATCACATTACAAAGACTGATGGGTCGAAAATCCTTCAACTCCTTAGGGTGAGGAACCTTAGGAATCAACACAATGGTTGTCTCATTAACTCCATCAGGCATAACTCCTGTCATAAAAAATTCCTGGACTGCAGCAATTATCTCTGTTTTTAAAACTCCCCAGTTTCGTTGATAGAACCGGGCAGGAAACCCATCAGAACCTGGTGCCTTCAAAGGGCCAATCTGGAACAATGCGTCAGAAATCTCCTTCTCCGAATAAGGTTGACACAATTGTTCGTTCATCTCCATAGTAACCTTGGTAGGTATACAATGCAGAACCACATCTGGAGCTAGAGTGGGATCCTTGGTGTACACCTCCTTGAAGTATGAAGTGGCCATCCTTTCCATATCACTTGGTGTATAGCACCAAGTCCCATCTATTTTTCTGAGCCGTTGAATATAATTCCTACGAGCTCGCCAAACTGCTCGGCGATGTAAATATGTCGTGTTGCGTTCCCCTTCTTTTAACCACGTGATACGCGAACGCTGCAACCACATCATCTCCTCTCTATCAAGTTGACTAGTTGAGTATCAATCTGTCTACCACATAATGCTAGCTTAGCTCTAGCCGCTGCTGCGTATAGCTTATATTCCGTGTGCTAGCACAAGGTTTTCTGCACGGCTGGATTTATTTACTTATGTATGTTCTCACTTTAGTTGGTGGCAGCACGCCTCTATATTGAAATGTGTTTTTTTTTTTTTTACCATATAAAGCCTTGCGGTCGGACAATACAATGTGTTGAGGAAACCATGTAACAAAGAAGATAGAAAAAAAAAAGGACAACAAAAGAGTAGTAATATGCCATGCACAAAGGATGCACGACAAGACTCCACCAACTTTTCCCCAAGCATGGGCACATGAGGGCCGAACAACCACACGGAGCATCCGCGGAGGCCGAGTAGGAGTGAAGGATAAAGCTTAGTGGACAATACCAGAATAGCTAATGAACCGCGAA